>JAFMOD010000155.1:439969-529351 GCA_019802435.1 Corydoras maculifer
ATTAATATTAATCTCTGTACATTGTATAATCTTTTAAAAGAAAGAACCAATGATTGGACTCAAGTTCTAGATCTGGTATAAGTGAAGAATTTTCCAACGTGTGATACGTGTGACTTTCTTTTCCTTGAGCTGCCCCCATAAATTTTTAATGGGGTTTAGGTCAGGTCATCTTAAAGAGAAGTTATAACAGTCAGGACTTCTTGCTTTTCTTTGGTCTTAAAGTGGTGCTTCCAAAACTTGAGGACATTAGCTGTTTTGTTGCAATATCAATCCTTCTTTACAGAAGATCCATATTAGTGGAAAACAGTGCATTGTTAATCTCTTACCAAGAATTTTGGGATGTATGTTTTTTTTTGTAAACAATAAAATGTGTTTAGAGACATTTTTAGACTTCTAAGATATTTAATACTTTAAGTATCGCAGGGACGGGTACTTACGCTAATCCAAGGGAGAACATTTTGGGCCCTGAGCACACTGGTACTGGGCAGGATGCCAATCTATTGCTGGGCACACTCACTCACACAGACAAGCACACAAAGTAAAGGTGCAATATAGATTGGGCAATTTAGACTAGCCAATTCACCTTAAAATCATGCTTTTAAATGGTGGGAGAAACCCGGACGAAATCGATGTGGACATGGGGAAAACATGGAAACTCCACCCAGTTTCAGATTCGGACCTGGATCCCAGCCCTGAGAGGCAGATGTGATACCCCACTACACCAACATGCTGCCTCAGTATTAAATATGCTTTACATTTAAATACAGATTCATGGTGCTATTCAAATTATGCAGAAAGGAATGTGGATTTTGTAGTGGTGCAAAGCACCTTCACTTCAGATGGTTTGATTCCGGAGCAGGGTCGGCACGGTCACTGCAGCCCTGACCTGCAAAAAATATCTATCAGACTAACAATATGCAGGTACGTCAGTAAAGATATCACTGTATGTGTTCAATTTGGTGTTGCTCAAATGTTCACACAGGAAGAGCCAGAGTTGAATGAACTATTACAAATGTCACTATGTGTCCAGCTGGACCTAGCAGTATATGATTACACTGTGCAAAAGAATGTTTCACCGTACTAAAAAGGGACAACCTGCTGCTTAGTCAAAACATTTTAAATGCAACTTTTATCAAGAATGTGAATTATTTAGCAAACTATTTAAATAGGAACAGTTTTGTAAAATTTACATTTGAAAATCACAAGATGATGTAGATAATATAGAATACAATACAACCGCTTTTAGGTTGACGATTCATATTGTGAATTCGGATTATTACAGGAAATGCCAATGCTCATTGGATCAATGGCAGGAAAGCATACTGAATAGGTTTCCAGTCCTTAGACAGACAGATACCCCCCAAAAAAGAAATTCACCAGCATATATTCACACCTAGGGTTAATATACTAACTCCTATTTACATGACCTTGTTGTCAAGGATGTTCACTCTGACTTGGAAGAACATGCAAACTCCAGGCAGAAAAGAAAAATCACATAAAATGCAGCTAAAATATTACAGATGGTTAACACATTGGTTTAAACCTTGAATTTTATGATACTCACATGGGTTCTCGCAGAAATTTGAGGGCATCTGTATTTTCCTGAAATAACTTCTATTTAATGGAGGAGGAAAAAAATCTAACTAAAATGAGGAATTTTTCAGATCTAGAGCCCAATTTACAAATGAATAGTCATAAAAAATCTTTTCTACTTATACAATGCTTTATGGGATCATGATCTTTTCAATTAACTGTATTCTAATGGCGCATCCAATCTTGTTCATTGGTGATCAGATGTTTAAATCAGATGTTACTATGAGTCAGAAACAGAAACTGGATGCATACATTCAAAAGAAGATTGGATACACTTAGTTCATTTTCTGAGTCAGAAGATAGCAGACATACTTGCACGGAAGTAATGACATCATCATAACTGCTGACTTAACTGGTACTCAGGTGTCATTATATGACTAAATAGGTGAGAAGCAAATTATTCATATTATCCTGTTAATAACCACTATAAAATCTAAACAAAAGACAATGACATCATAGGAATTCAGCTCTGTATGAGATAAAAACAACCAATGTTGTCTCCTATTCTATCTATTCTTTGGCATGTTAAGGCAAATGTTCAAAAAATGATATATGACATAAAATAAGCATTGTTTAAATGGTGGTTTGTTATGGAGGGGAAGTACTAAGAGGGATAAAAATCTACTTACAAACATTGACTTTGATAGGTTGATGGGTTAGTGCAGGATGTCAGCCAGACCATCATCCATCTGAAACAGTGCTTCTTATCCCATGCAGAAATCTGTGGGGGCTTTAAGCAGAATGACAGCAGGTCCTAATACAACTTAGTATTGCATCCACCATGTATTAACTGGCACATATAACTATACACTGTTTAGAAATAATTTTACATAATGGATGGTTATTCTGTAAAATTCTAGTTTAAAAAAAGTATACATTTTAGTGCAATGTTAAATCCAAGTGATCTTTATTATATTTTGTACTTGCACTATTGGTGGCTTAGTGATTAGCACGTTCGCCTCTCAGCACTAGGGATTCCTGGTTCAAATCCCAATCTAGGTTGATTTCCATGTTCTCCCCGTGGGTTTACTCCGGGGTCTCCGGTTTCCTCCCACAGTCCAAAAACATGGATCAAGGTCAATTGAATTCTCCAAAATTGCCCTACATAGAGTGTGTTTGTGTGAATGAGTGTGTGCCCAAAGATAGATTGGCGCCCTGTCCTAGGTGTATCTGCCCAGTGCCCGAGACATTCTCCCCTGGATGGGCATGAGGATCCCCCCACCCCCCCGCGCCCCTAGTAGAGGATAAAGTAGAAGATAATGGATGGATGAATATTTTCTTCACTAACGTTCTATTTGATAAGAACGTTACCAAATTTCCAAGTTTGCTGCTGTATTAAATTACTTTCTTGTTGCAAGTTTTATACTGAATTATTCAGAAAATTAAAAGAAATATTATAATTTGCATAAGAATTTAAAGTCAGAACTTCTTATCAGAGTATGGCACGCCCTTTGAGCTGTTCCAAACTGCAGCTTGCCCTGTGTTCACCCAACCAAATAATCCCATGTTACTCTGCTACTTGTCTCTCTTCATTGTCACTCAGTAACATTCAATACAAGACCCTTACTCTGGTTTATGGACAATATACTTTCTTTTACTTAAACTCTATTTTTCTGAAAGTACACTTCAAATTTTTTTAAACTATATATTTTAGTATATATAATACCATATCTTTACATTAAGTAATCATTGGAGCATATTTATATACAGTATGATGCAAAAATTGGGGAACCTACAAATTTCACACCAAACTGATTTAAGAAAAGAATTGAACAAAACCATAACATTGCACAAACTTCTTCATGTTTAAACGTGCAGTAACTAATAATTTATAGATTTTATATTGGGGAAAAATATTTATATAAAATCTGTCTTGACGAAATTTAATGGCACATATTTTAGGTCCAAACTTAAACAAGATGTAGCTAGGTTTTTTGACAAAAAGCCTCATTGTCCCCATTTTAAAGAGCATTCTTGAACTGGCTAACATATTCGTGTTTATTTTTACTTTTTTGGGGTTTGGATATACTTCATTTCACACCTTACTGTGTCCAGACCCATAAAAAAGCAGTTACAGGTCCCACAGGCATTTGGGATAAGATTTGATTGGTAAAGCAGAAACAACCTCTATTTCTTGTTTTGTGCTGCGAAAAAAAAAGCATCTAATATGTAAGCGTTCTGAGCTTTGGGATTTCCAGAGTGTGCATGGAAGAACTATGCCAGAAAGCACAGTCTGCATAAAGGAATTCTGCATTTCAGCACAAGTCAAAAGGATTAAGGCCAAAAAGGAGTTGTATATTGTGTTTCCTCCGTTCTGATGATGGCCTAAGCAGTTTAGGATAAGACTGTTGGATAGATCACAGAGGCCTCCAGCAAGGAGAGCAAGGGAATATTTTTCCGTCTCTTCCATATTCTTGGCCAACTTTGTTCCATAACCGGCTATCATGCAGGTTTAAAAAAAAAACCATAGACAATTATGCAGTTAGCTGTTGTTGTCTCCAAACTGCACTGCTGCAGTTTTGCAAAAATTAAAAGGGAAGTAAACAGCCCAAAGCCAAAAGCACTTTGCTGTGGAAAGCACATAGTTTAAGTTAATGCTCTCAAAAGACTAAAAGTGACCTAGATATATTGAGAGGTTGCTGGCTTCTAACTCCATGCTACCCACATTTCAAAGAGCACAAAGTGAAGGCGCAGGCCTTGGTACCTCTAATTACAGAATTCTGGTCAGTGGCTTTAACCTAGAGCTGTTAAAACAGCTTGAAACCCATTCAAACTGTTATGCCTGGCACCAGCCATCTCACGCCTTATCCAGGATGTAGCACTCACTAGGTCCACCCAAACTTCTTACAGTGTGCGGCATGGGAGACCGAATAATGACCAAACAGCAAGTTACTGCATTTGGGAACGTGATCTAGTATCAAAATACCAAACCTAAATGACCGAAGAACTCATTTTATTATGCATGAGTCAAAGTAAAAAAGTCTACAACTTGAACCTAAAAGCTTTTTAAATTGCATATGATTCATACATAAAACTTGAGGGAGAGAACCCCTGTGTAGTACCACAGAAGGGTCTCTGTGTAAAGACTAATTACAGGCATCTGCATGGGGGTCAAGACCTTGGTGCCATGTGCATATTTTGAAGGTTAACAACCACACTGTCAGTCCTTTTTCCAACAGACTTGAGCTTTCATTATTAGTTGGTGGATATGAGGTGATGCAATAACATTACTTGAGGTCCTTTAACTCAGCACTGCAAATAAAAAGCCAAACATAAATCAAAACATACTTCTAAATTCTACTTCTCTTTTGGTTGTTCAATTAACATTCAGTCTGCTATATAAAAAATTATTATTGTCACTTTAAACATATAAGGGCGGCATGGTGGCTTAGTGGTTAGCTGTTCTCCTCTCAGCACTACACTATATGAGGCAATTTGGAGAATTCAATTGACTTGATCCATGTTTTTGGACTGTGGGAGGAAACCGGAGAACCGGGAGGAAACCCACGCGGACACGGGGAGAACATGGAAGCTCCACCCAGATTGGGATTCAAACCGGGAATCATTAACGCTGAGAAGCGAACAGCGAGCAGTATCTAATCATACTAGCAGAAAAGAAGTAAATATTTTCCATATAAATCATGAATAGGATTTTTAAGACATTTCTAATTTAGGCCAATATGTAGAAATATCATGTTTTATGATTTTAGTATAAAATTAATAAGGTTTTCAAAAAATGTAACTATTTATTCCTGCAAGGTTCAGAGGCTGAGGTCAGTGTACGTGATTATTAAGCATACAGTAATCACTGAACCCAAAGCGTTCACGTTCAGTGACCAAATGTCCAGGCGGAAACAACTGTAGTGTTTGGGGAAGTAAACATAAGACTTGCATCCTGTTTCTGTCCATATCAGGAGTCTGAGAGCATTTGCTGTCTGTGACTTTGCCATTGATCCCATTGGAGCCAATGGCCCAAAGAAATCCAGTGCCAGGCCCTCCACCTGTTCTTGTGGTAGTGGTGAAATGGGGCAGTGCTCCATTGCTTGGAATCTGTTGCCACAGCTGGTGGCAGTAACTTTGTTTGAGTCCACTTGGTTTCTCTGCTTGTAAATGGATGCTTGGAATAGTTGTGTATTTATGGAGAAGAAAAGGACGGATAAATGCATCCCAGCTTTTACACGAAAGACTTCATGAGGCAGAATTATACTGCTGCCTTTTCAACAGAAGCCATTTAAAAGTGGTGTCCTTCAGGGTAAGATGAAGCTGAACTTGTAGAGGGATAGAGTTCCACTATTCATTTGCATGGATTTAAATGCCAGTGTCTGATGTGTAACAGCAATTGTTAAAAGCTTTGTGCACTCACAGTTTCTACCGTTAAATAAATACCACATTTCCTTAAATGATACTTTAATGACAATCCCTCTCATTCCTAAGTTAATAAACGAAGCTGCTGATGCAATGGAAAAATGTCAGTGAAGGACCTCATTTACAAATTATTTAAGCAACACTATGTCTTAAAAAATGCTGGAGCAAGAATGCTTATGTTATTATGTCACACTCTCGAAAAGGTTATGGAAAAAGAGTGAAGTCAAAGAAAAGACGGGGATCCACAGGTAGATGGGAAACAGAGTTTAAGGATTGGAAAAGTGTTTTTGCATTGTTTGAAGGTTTTCCTTTTATTATGAAGGAGGTTCTTTCTAATATTAATCCAATATGGACCTGAAAAAGTTTTCTTAAAATCCCATCAGTGTTTTCAAATTCACCAAAGACAAACATCATAATGAATAACATGTTGTGTCTATGCCTGAAACTTAGCCTTTAAGAATTACAGTATATGGTTAAGTCTGTAGTCACTAATCAAACACAGTAGTAGTCTATGACTGTAAAAATTCCCTGAGTTTACATCACCCCACTTCCTGCCAGGCATTAATGACTAAGTGAGAAAGTCCTAGGTTCTCGCAAAGCAGTGCACAGCCCCAAGAGCTGCCTGACCAGAACACATACTCCCTTAAGCTACAATTTCATGTAAGCCTTCAATGTTTTATAATTCTGGAATAGATTTGAAGAAAAAAAAACTACTACAAATGGTAAATTGTTGCTTTCACAATCAGCCTGAGGGCAAATATCCATAACTGGGGGATTTAAAAGCTTGAATGACAAAATAGTTTCTAGGTTTTTTTTTTGTTTTTTTTTAAAGTATTTTCAGTGCCATTCACATATAAATCAAAAATAGTTTCTTTATCGCACAAATTAAATGTCTTCGGTGAAAAACAAAGTACATACAAAAATCAACATCTGAGATTCAGTACTTGCTTTTTGGAAGTTTCTCACGCCTTCATTGTACAACATTGTTTAACATTTGCAGACCAATTCTGTAGGATGGATGTTCAAATTCAGTTTTCTGTAGGAATTTACACTGTGCTGTGTATTACATATGGACTAGTTATATCTAACAAGATTCTTCTGATTGAACTCCAAAACCATGATTTATTATAAAATTTTATAAATCTTAGATTTTTGCATATAATTTATTCCTTTTTTTTGTGTTGACGAGTATAATTTAGTTATATAATTAAATAATGAATATAATTTAGTATAATTTTTTTAGTCACCTAGCCTTGTTCTTTTTTGGTTCTTGTTTGTGTAACATGTAAAGCCCATGACACAAAAGTCCACTAGCGCAAAATGTATCCATTATCCAAAAGCATTAAAAATGGAGGTTGCATGGTTAATTAAATGTGATGGTATAATTAAATTCACATTTACAAAAGTGTGTTATTTGATATGATAACACCATGATTTAATAAAATCACATAAGCTTTTACATTAGGTGTAACCCTTTTGGACTGAGAAGGGTATTTAACTGTTGATCCAAGCCCTCATTCTCTCCTGGCTTAAACACTGCAATGCAATAGCAAGCTGTCATTGATAAAATGATCCAACCTCTATTGCTGATTCAGAACTCCAACACAAGGGAGCCCATGTAACTTCTCTACACACCTCCAGAAGTTGCCTGCATCCACTTCATGGCCCTAACCCTGGCCTACAGACTTGGAAACCTTTGGATCCGCTTCCATTTACCTACACTTTATTTTCCAGAGATACATCCTGGCTCGCTAACTGTGCTCTAGTGACGACTGCCGGCTGCTGCTTCAACCTCACCACGGTGCCAATTTTTACAAATCTCTCACCACTGCTAATTGGTGAAATGATCCTTCTAGCTCTTACTGAGTTTGAGTTTTTCCACCAGAGTCAACAGTCAGTATAGTGAATTGGTTTCATATGTACAGTAAAATATGTTATTTTAACCTTTTCATTTTTCACAGTATATCTTTTAAACCATTTAGTTTTAAAAACAATATTAAGATGTTTTGTTTTTCAGAACAGAAGAAATAAATCATTTCATTTATGACTTTTATACTGTAATACTAAAGGTGGCATGGTGGCTTAGTGGTTAGCATGTCCTCCCACTGTCCAAAAACATGGATCAAGGTCAATTGAATTCTCCAAATTGCCCCATATAGAGTGTGTTTGTGTGAGTGAGTATGTGCCCAGCGATAGATTGGCACCCTGTCCTGGGTGTATCTGCCCAGCGTCCGAAACGTTCTCCCCTGGATGGGCATGGGGAACCACTCCGCTACCATAGAAGGAAATTAAGTGGAAGATAATGGATGGATGGATACTGTAATACTATTTTAGTAAGTATTTAAAACTGTATTTAAATAATTTTATATATCAGTAAAAATTCCATACATTTTTGTAAGTCCAATAAAATTTTATTTGATGTTACTGCATTGTTTGTGTCTGCTTTTCTTGTACTCTTGCTTTTGCACTTTTATGCTCTTATTTATAAAAGTGAAGATAAGTAAGATGAGTCAGAAGGCGTTGGTTGGAGTTCTTGTCTGGGACAACATGATGGTCAGCTTACAACAGCTTTGAACAATGATAACTCAGTCAGAAAGAAAAAAAATGTCTAAAATTATACTTCATATGTTATGAATTACGATTAATAGTATACACAAATTTGACAGTTTACATTTTTAACTATCTACGTTTTTAAGTCAACTGGCAAATTACCAGGAGGTGATCTGATATTTATCGTTGTTAAGCATACTGAAGTTTAAAAACCACTGATCTGGGATGTTTGCTCTCCGTACAAATTTTATGATTTAATAACATGAAGACACAAAATTACAGTCAAACATGTTCATGTGCTTTCAATTTCAAACATACCTTTGTTTGGATGACTGTGCCTTATACATATAAATAAATATCATCTTATTATCTGCCACTTAATCCTATACTAGGGACTAGTGCCCATAGAGGGGTGACCATTTCAGGCGCTGGGCAGATGCACCCAGGACAGGGCATCAATGCATCACTGAGCACACACACACTACTTAGGGGCAACCAATTCACCTTAAATCCATGCATTGGATTTTGAAAGGAAATCGGAGAACCAGCAGAAAACACACGCAAACACGGGGAGAAGATGGATGTCAGATCGGGAATCAAACCTGGACCTCCGGCATGGACCTGAAAACCACGAAGCCACATGCTGCCCCATATAAACAAAAAAAAGCCTTTTTTTAAGCATTACACCATAATTATGATGGTATAGAAGGTTCTTTGAAACAACTGGCTAGAAACTTTCAAAGACGATATAGATTATGTTATTATTGAAAGACTTTCAGAATAAGTGAGGACTATGAGTTGGATTAATATTGTATTATTCACCACGGTTTTTGAATGTGATGTTTAAACCTCTACATTTAAAATGTTTTATCTTTCACCTTTGTAATGTAATGGGACTGTATTTTGAAACATTGTGTTAATGTGAGGGCGGCACAGTGGCTTAATGGTTAGCATGTTCTCCTCTCAGCATTAGGGATTCCTGGTTCGAATCCCCATCTGGGTGGAGTTTCCATTTTCTCCCCGTGTTCTCTGGTTTCCTCCCACAGTCCAAAAACGTGGTCAAGTCAATTGAGTTCTCCAAATTGCCCCATATAGAGTGTGTATGTGTGAGTGAGTGTATGCCCAGCGATAGATTGGCACCCTGTCCTGGGTGTATCTTCCCAGCGCCCGAAACGTTCTCCCCTGGATGGGCATAGGAAACCCCTCCGCGACCCTAATATAGGATAAAGTGGAAGATAATGGATGGATGGATGGGTGTTAATGTGAATAAACTATTTATAATTGTCCAAACCACTGAAAAATTACAGCATCATGAAATTGCTTAACTGCTATTTATCAAAAGTTTTTATCACTGACTTGTGAAAATAAGCAAATGGTCTGAGAGACCAATTACCAAACATGGTAACAAAGATGAAAATACTTAAACACCACCTACAATGACTGCATTTGGAACTATTATCAGCCATGTCGTGTTTCTTTTATGTCACCAAATATTCTGATGTGAGGTGTTTCCTTAAGGCCCTGGACATCCTTGTGTGTCAGTACGTCACACCACACCAGTTCACATAAACCTGAAACAGTAACCTGATAGCTTAAGTATTGTAGGTAGAGATAAGCATGGGATGAGTTATGGGCAAAGCAGAAAACAGAGCTTCTAATCAGTTCGAGTAAATTAGGGAGCATTACAGAGCATTTCTCTCGGTCACACAAATCACGTCAGAATGTTAGAATGCTAAATCTAGGGCAGGTCTAAATTGTGCTTATCTGATCTCAGCATGCTATTATGTAACGAATCAATTTACAGTCCACTTAGGAATAAAAAAGAAATCTTGGCTCCATTCTTAATTTGCTCACTTCGTGTACAACATTTTTACTGCATGCTCTAAATGCTAGTTGCATTTTTGAATCAGTATCAAACATTCTTTCCTTTTGATTTCATCCTACAAAAATACAATAGGGCATTATTCGGGTGAGCCCAGAGACAAAAGTACTGAGGGAGTGGGACTTTAAACCTTCCTCCTATTTGACATCAAGGTGTACCCACCTTCTTTTGATGAAGATGTGCTTTTCTAGGTCATAAATACTGACTGCTCATAAAGTCTGCCACACACATGCTTGGCAAGAGTATGTTTACCACCCACATTTTACCTGGATGATATAATATATCCGCACATTTACATAACACAGAGCCAAAAGCATGACCATGCACAAGGCTAAGCTAACGTTGTTTAAGCAACAGGCCATTTATTCTCTATAGTATTGAAAGTTATAATTATTTTATGACTTTGTTTTTGCTGCTGTTTCCGCATACCTGACTATGAGTAGCCCATAAAAGCTAGACCAAATGCAATGACCATGTCCTTCTAACTTTTATTACTTTCATAAACATGTCTGTTTGAGATAGTGTCCTCAATCACGTGACACTGTAGCATCCATATTAATTTTATGACCAATCCCTACATTTAATCATCATAATGAAAGACAAAATTAATAAAGAAAATAATTTATTATGCTGTTTCATTATACAGAAGCCCTTTAAAGTGCTGTGCATACCAAACATTAGGTAAAATTAATTAATTTACTTACATACAATGATAAATCCATTCATCCATCATCTTCCGCTTTATCCTGTTCTAGGGTTACGATAGATACACCCAGGACAGGGTGTATCTATCAATCTAGGGCTGGGCACACTCATTCACACAGAAAAACACATAAACACAGTCTGTATGGGGCGATTTGGAGAATTCAATTGACCTTGATCCATGTTTTTGGACTGTGGGAGGCAACCGGAGAAGCTGGAAGAAACCCACGCAGACACGGTGAGAACATAAAAAATCTACCCAGATTTGGATTTGAACAGGATATCCCTAGTGTTGAGAGACGAACATGCTAACCACTAAGCCAATGTGCCGCCCTACAATGATAAATAGTAAAGTCTTTTTTACCAATCGAGTTATAGAAAAAACACCACTCAGACGAAAAAATAATCAATATAAAACAAAAACTTGAATAATCTCTAATAGAAAGACTTATTAACATGTTTTATCATCAAGGTCCATGCTGGTGTATTAATACCAAAGTTCTATAGAACTGATGAAACCAACACATAAAAACATTAATTGCATTTCACATTTCTGGAATAAGTGTCATTTAAACAAAGCATGTAAATAGTATGATGCCGACAACAAATACAACTACATCAATTCTGCTTAATTAAGTCTAAATATTACAAAAATGAATCAATGATGTAATAAATCAATCCATCCATTATCTTCCACTTTATGTTTTGCTTTATAGTAGGGTTGTGGGGGGGGTTCCCCATGCCCATCCAAAGGAGAACGTTTCGGTGCTAGGCAGATACACCCAGGACAGGGTGCTAATCTGTCGCTGGGCACACACTCACACACACATTATATATAGGGCAATTTGGAGATTCAATTGACCATGATCCATGTTTTTGGACTGTGGGAGGAAACCGGAGAACCCGGGGAACACCCACGCGGACACTGGGAGAACATGAAAACTCCACCCAGAGGCGAACTTGCTAACCACTAAGCCAACGTGCTACCCTATAATCTAACAAATAAACACAGCAAAATTAAGGAAAGTAGATTGGATAAATAATTTTTTTAATAATAAAATCAAAATCTTAAATGTGGTGTGGACTATTTTCAAACGAATTGCAGATCATCTAATTATCTCAATAATTAAATCACAGAAACATTGAATTTTTTAAAAAAATTTTAACTTGAAATGTTTGAGGCGAAATGTAATAAAACTTAAAAATGTCAATAAAAATTAAAACTCTGTTAAGATAAAGCAACTGTAGTTGTGCTCAGTTTATTAATAAGAAAGAGACTGGACTTATTACAAATGGAAAGTAAAAGAAACTGAAGTATGTCATCCAGCTGATAAAATTTTTTAATTATTAGAACAATTACGGCAATATAACATATATTTAAAGCTGCTTGTAATAAGCATGAACGCCCTGACCCTGTCCCAGTTTCTTGCCTTTTTCAGAGGAGAATGTCGCTTTAAAGTGCCACCAGACTTCCCATTTATAGAAATGTAGCCTGACGATGAAAGAACTGAACAAAAAAGAAGGACAAGAAGCCAGGAAGGGAAAAGGGAGGTCAGTTGGTGTCGTGGGAACCGCTAGCAAAGTCTGGATTGCAAATGTTCCATCCTCCAGAGGATTCACAACTGCTTTCAATTTTAGATGGGGGTCACTCAAATTACAGTCCCCCTTCCGTCAAAATTCCCACCGCCCACCTTCAGCCCTTCAACCTCATCTATACTTCAGAAAGGCAAATTCATGACGTCATGCATAACGTTGGTGGAACGTGTCTTTTTCTGCCCCGTAACCCCTGCACACCCTTTTAGCATTCCCTTTCATTTGCACCCATCTTATTTGTCACCAACTCATGTGATCATGACTTCACTGCAGAATACTCATTTTCTTTGCTTTACATGTCTAGAGTTTACTTTTGGAAAGTTGATTTTGATGTACTGTGTAATGTCAGGTACTAAAAATCTGCTGATGATGCTGAGGAGGCTGGGGGCCCACATGGGTCAAAGGCTGACAGAAAGAATTTAAGGAAAAATAACACCCCAGGGAAACGTTTGTACAAAACAAAAATGCAACAAAACAGATACTCTATAGTGATACTTAGTGTTAAATGTATTGGTGGCTAACAATATTAAAACAGTTACTTTGTTTTTGTGCCATACCTATATTACCGTACTTAATTTTTATTTTTAAACATCTTTGCCCTTTTTAGCCAATAAGCTAAAAAATTGGTGTATTATATATAAACCTTGTTTTATGGTTATTTACCAGTTCCTTTGAACAATTTAGTAATTTTACAATTACGGACTGTGGTATTCTGTAATTATCTGAATATTATCCTCTTTATTCTGTTTCTTAATGTGAGAACCCTCAAAGAGCAGATATTATCTAAGTGATGTATGATTATACAGTGAAACTTGTTATTGTGTATTCCTCTCAATATGACTGGATTAAATGCTACAGTACAGTACAGTGTAACACTGTGACCACATACATTTATATCTCCTGACACCAGAGACCAAAGCCCATCTGTTGCTGCATAATTATTGTCATCCTAATCTTTCAACAGTGCTCACATATCACTGCCTAGAGGATGCAGTTGGTTAGACATTTTTGGTTGAAGGATGACTCTCAGGTCAGTGGTGAGGTGATTAAAAAACACCAGCAATACTGCTGCATCTGATCGACTACTAACAGTGCATTACATATAAACACATCATCACCACATCAGAATCACTGGGGTGATGAGAACCATCCATCCATTATCTTCAGCTTATCCTCTACTAGGGTCGGGGGGGGGGGCTCACCATGCCTATCCAGGCGAGAACGCTCCGGGCGCCGGGCAGACACAACAATCCATCGCTGGTCACACACTCACACAGACAGACACACAAACACACTATATATGGGGCAATTTGGAGAATTCCATTGACTATGATCCATGTTTTTGGACTGTGGGAGGAAACCGGAGAACCCGGAGACAACCCACACGGACACAGGGAGAACATGGAAACTCCACCCAGATTGGGATTCAAACCGGGAATCCCTAGTGCTAAGAGGAGAACATGCTAACCACTAAGACACCGTGCCACCTATGAGAACCATCGACCAACAAAATAATAACTGCTCTGTAGTAATCCTGTGGGCATCATGACAATTTGAAAAAAAAAAAAAAAAAAAAGAGTACAGGAGGTTGAACAATATATGCAGAAAAACCGATTCTGATGTTTCACCATCAGTATAACTATACTTTTTCCATCTATTGTTTTTGGTTTTTCTTTCTTTGAATTGTCCTGATTTGTTTTGAGT
This sequence comes from Corydoras maculifer, assembly GCA_019802435.1. NCBI lineage: Eukaryota > Metazoa > Chordata > Actinopteri > Siluriformes > Callichthyidae > Corydoras > Corydoras maculifer. The sequence goes on from JAFMOD010000155.1 coordinate 454,359, forward strand.
TGGGGGGGGGGGGGGGGGGGGGGGGGGGGGGGGGGGGGGGGGGGGGGGGGGGGGGGGGGGGGGGGGGGGGGGGGGGGGGGGGGGGGGGGGGGGGGGGGGGGGGTTTCCTCCGGGTTCTCCGGTTTCCTCCCACAGTCCAAAAACATGGATCAAGTTAATTGAATTCTCAAAAAATTGCCCCCTATAGAGTGTGTCTGTGTGAGTGAGTGTGTGCCCAGCGATGGATTGGCGCCCTGTCCTGGGTCTATCTGCCCAGCGCCCGAGACGTTCTCCCCTGGATGGGCATGGGGAACCCCACCGCGACCCTAATAGAGGATAAGCGGGAGATAATGAATGAATGTTTTGAGTTTTGTTTTTGAGGACTGCTCCAAATAAATACGAAAACAAAATCACTAATCAAGAACTTTATATAAAAAACACGCTCCTACCACTTTTCTGCACTCTAGCTCATGCATCTGATGTGTTTTGTATATGGAGATGATTTTCGGCTCACCAAAATTGTACAGAGCGGTTGTGGGTGGTAACAAACCCTTTTGGTTAGCTTAAAAACATTCTCTCTCATCAAGACGGCCTTTCCATCCACAAAGCTGACTTTCACTGGAAGAGGAAAACTTTCAAGACTGTTGCACACTAAAAACAAAAAATCATATTTTAAAATGTTTCATAGTTGGGGCACTAGTGACACTACTAAACAAATACCAACATAAAATATTCAACCTGTGAAAACTGATAAAGAATAAAAGAATGATTAATACAAACTTAGCAGCAAAAAGTGAGCTACTGTCTTAATTTAAAATATACAGTGTGGACATATAAGGTAGGTGTGGCTACTAGAGTGCTCAGTGATTGAACTCCAGCAGCACTGCTGTATATAATTCACTCATACCAGCGCAACACACCAAAGCATCACTATGTCGTTGTCACTGCTGTTTTAAGAACTGTCCACCATCCAAATAATGCCTTATTTTTGGTGATCCTCTGGTGGTCCTGATCACTGCAGAAGAGAATAATGACAGAGTAACAAATACTGCAGAGAAAAAGATGTAACGGTAGAAACATGAAGTGCATTAAAATGGAGAGTGGAACTAATAGAATAGGCATTGAGTATAAAACCAAGGAGGTCTTCCTAATAAAGTGACCTATATAAGCACAGTGGCTTAGTGGTTAGCACGTTCACCTCTCAGTGCTGGGAGGTCAGGTCCAAATCCCAATCTGGGTGGAGTTTCCATGTTCTCCCTGTGTCTGCGTGGGTTTCCTCTGGGTTCTCTGGTTTACTCCTACAGTCTCAAAATATGTATTCAAGTTAAATTGAATGCTCTATATTGCCCCGTATAGCGTGTGCCTGTGTAAGTGTGCCCAGTGCTATATTGGCTCACTGCGCCAAAAATGTTCTCCCCTGGATGGGCATGGGCAACCGCTCATGACCCTAATAAAGGATTAAGCAGAAGATAATGAATGAAAAAAATCATATACATACACATACATACTATACACATACATACAGTTGTTGTCAGTAACCTATCCACTACAACAGTGTTCAACTGAGACAATACACTCACAGTCAGAAACTAAAATTTTAGACTTTTATGATCTCTCTCTAAGGATCTCTTTTTTAGGTACATTTTTTGCAGCTATATCTGTTTTTTTTTATCTTTTTTATCTTTTTTTTTTTTATAAATGGCACTCACCACAGAGTGCCATTTATAAAAAAAAAAAGATAAATTTAAACAAATGCTCACTTTTCTTCATAACTTCCAGAAAGAAGCCATACACTGATGAAAGGTTTTACATGTCCAGTGCGGCAGAGATTACGAACTCATGTTGCCGGAATGCCAAGCATCTCTGCAGAGGCAGCTGGTAAGGGAGGTAATACTAAGAATTCACAATTACACTTCTACAGGATGAAAACCAGATGAATTCGGACAATGACAGCATTCTGGGGTTACCATGGTCAGGGTTAAAACACACACACACACACACACCTTACAGGACTCCTGTCTCCCAGGAGTTTAGTGGGAGACACTAAGGAAGACTGAGCGCTCTGTAAACAGTCTGTTTTAAGCACAAACAGTGAGCTTTAGTACAAACTTCTGTCACATCTCTTATCCAAATCAAGTTTCAGTTTTAGTACTTGTAAAACATTTTAAGGTTGTGTTATAAATTTTTAAGTACTCATCCCTACACTTTTTGTAAGCAAACCTGTCCTCAGTGTTAGTCAAAGCGTTAATTTGTGAGAGAATGAATAGTGAACCTTTTTTTTGTGTGTGTATGGAGGGGCTGCTTGGACATGACTGGGATATGAGCTAATGGTTTGGTCTTTATGACCTAATTTCAGCTGCCTCAGCCTGCAGAGACAATGGCTGAAACCCAGAGTGTGGTTTACCGTGTCATGCTCCCACACACTCACACAACGGATCACATATCAGATAGAACTCAGTGAAAGAATAAAACATTAATCAAGCACTGCTCTTATTGCACGCCTTGGATTATGCCCTGGTGTCAGGGGGTATCCAGTTCAGAAGGTGGAAAAGCTGCTTAAAGATGTTTTTGATCAAAGTCTTCACTTCGCATTGGTCCATAAAAGGAAACCCCCCCCCCCCATGTCTGCTTACATGTTAGGAGGGGATTTATCACGATCCTAATGACACAGCTAAACGTCTATTAAAATAACTTCAGATGAAAATGTAAGTAGCAAGCTGAGGTTTCTTTTGCATCAAATTTGCTTTACTGGAAGCATATGGTAGGCTGTCCATTAGTCAACACCGCCCCCTTGTGGTACTGATGTATAATGGCGTCTAAAACTGCCTGAAGCAGCACAGTTGAAGTTTCCTTTCTCTTCTTTTTTTTATTGACAACCTATGAGAATTCCAAATAAAGTAGTAAACAAATTAATAAGGTTATAAGATCGTTAAAGAGTATAAAGATAATCAGTGCAGAATCTGTATAACTAAACCAGCCATAGAACACCAGCAAATCCCACGTGAGCTGTGGGCAAATTGTGCTTTGTAGAAAACCAGCTGTGCTTTTAAATTGCAAATGTTGAAATCCAGAGTCAGGCATGGCAACATTTACAGAAATTATTTAGAACAGAAATACTTTGCACGTAAATGTCATGAGCCTTTGGACTTTAGTAAGCTTTCTTAGTGTGATGACTAAAGAATCAGCGATCAGCAGTTTCTTTCCCCCACATCCTCCTTGAGGTCTATTCGCTGCTTCAGATGAGCTGGGTACTTTTCACTAGTTCTGCTGTAAAAGATATCTAAACATTCCAGGTGTTGGGTTGCTCCAAGTAATCAGGTTTCATTATCAACTTTTTATTTATCTGATGTTTTCAGGAAAAAACTGAATTATTGAACGACGTAAACTTTCACTGATCAGAAAACTGCTAAAATATCTAAATCATAAAGGATGGTACACACCCTCTAACATTTTTATTATTTATTTCTGAAGAAAACTGAGAATAAACAGAAAAACATTTTATCCTTGTGCATAGTTAGTATTTGTGAATATTTGAGGTGGATATATAGTTGACACAACATCATTGTTGATCAGATGATAAAATGCTTCTGCAGTGCTATGTAAATGGGACAATTTCCCTAACAAAAAAAAAAGGTACAATCAACAAAACCAGCTATGATACCATCGTCAATATAATGTTTGGAAAGATCACCATGTTATCAGACCTACACGTTGAGGCTACAGAGATTGCGCTGTTGTACAACAAAACAAACATTGATTTTTTTTTTTTTTTTTTTTTTTTTTTATTGTTATAGGTTACAAATTATCTCCAACGATATTTCCTGTTCCCAAAAGACAAGGTTATCAGATAAAAACAGACAAGTACATTTGATTTCAGTTAAATATCTGACATATGTTTTTTCCAAGAAAGCAGAAGATCCTATGTAAAACACTTTTAGAAGTCAGTGTTACCTTGTACACTAAAGTGTTATAAAAATTTTTTTAATTGCACTTGCTCTTTTAATAAGTCCTATTAACAGCCAGATAATGCCTTCATTAAGAATATGTGAAAGGGGGAAAAAATAAAAACAACTTAACAGTATGAAACGTAAATTATCTCAAATATATATTCAAAAAATTAACCACATGTAACCTTGTTACATACTAGTTATATGTATCTAGTATGCACCAGCCAGGACTGAATTACCTCATATTAATGTTGTGCTGATTTAGCTTCACGGCCTTTGTGAACATAGGCAGTTCCATGAAGTTACCAATAGTATATAAAATAAACCTCAAAGAACTAAGAATTATACTAAACTCTATGCAGATAAACCCATTATTTTCCAGGTTGGTATGAACTTGTGCCTTCAAATCGTAATGATGTTAAACCAGTATATAAAGTTAATACACTTAAAATCATTTTTAGAAATTGTTGTCTATTATTAAATCATCGTTATAGAAAACAAGTTTCTTAAGAAAATGTGTACAAGGTATGTGCATAGATCAGCAGGACTATGAATAGAATTTCTTAAATCAATGCTTCAGCTACCATTTAGTATTTCACAGTTGAGTATACAAAAAGCTATTAGGTTGCGTGAAAATCTGGTCATTTATTAAAGCTTTCCCAAACTAATTTGTTTTTATGAACTGGTCATCTGAATTAATGCTGGAAAGTTTTTAATAAAAATATTGGACCACCTTTAAAGAATGAACCCAAATTCAAGTTAAATCCCAAATGAATGTATTGCATTGACAATATTTTTAGATTTTAGACAATATTTTAGAAAACACTATACTGTGTTTAATGACCTGACTATAAATGTTATGAGAAAAAAAAATCCCTCTACAATTTTATTTATCCAAACAGTTCCTGAGTTCTCTCACAGTACGGCGAAATATGTTAGTCATGTGACCTGCACTACTTCATCAAATTTGCATGCACGCCCAAATATCATTTTGCCCAATCAACAGCATCTCAAACCTTTTACAAAACTTACTGTGACATGTGTGAGTTTTGGAGTGTAGATATGCAGTAGCTGAGAGGAGGCATAACAAGAAAAGGATTTAAGTTGACTCAGTTTTGTACTGTTCTTCCTCACTATGTTTCCACTCAGGCAGCAGCACCTGCTTGTCATCCAATATGAGATGCTGGCCTTGATGCCTCACACGACGCACTGAGATCACAAGCAATCCGACCAGCAGTAATAGGGACATGACGGATAGTGTGCCAACCAGGAAAAAGGCTAAAAAGAGTGTACAGGTGAAAAATGAAAGTAAATAATACATTGAAATAAAATGAATAATAATTTTGCATTTCTGCAAGTGAATGTCTTTGCTCCAGCAGTTGGTTAAGAGTTTCAATTATTGGGATTTACTTATTTTTTGTACAGCCTTCGATAGAGTTCAAACAGTCTGTCTGAATAAGCCTTAAATTAAAATAAGATTGCTTTAGTCAAAGTATTATTTTTTTTTGTTATTTAACTTATGGTGACAGGCTATATAATAATTTTAAATATATATTTTGATTCACTCATAATGCTGTATGCATATATGCAGGATTCCCAAATTTTCTGCTGCACAGTAAAATGTTTTCATAATAAAGTTTTGTGATATACCATGCAGCTCAACAGTGCTTTTAAAACCATTTTAATTAATTGTATAAATTTTTTTACTGCCTTACCTGGAGTCCAGCGATCGTGTTTTTTGAAGTGCCATTCCCCACGGGAGCTTCCTAAAAAAATAATAATAGTCTTTTCTTTAAATCATGAGAATCACAACTAACAAAAACACAAAAAGCAAGTGTCCAGTATTTAGCATGATACATTAAACAAAGCTGGTTAAATGAAAAAAAAAGTTTTAATTAGTAAACTAATAGCTACCATAAATCAGTAAACAAAGTGAATATTCAAATCAAGAATTGAAAGTTAATATACATGTTTGGATCACCACATGATTGGATTTTAATGCAAAACTCCTGCTCTCACATTAATTAAACACTGCCTTGCTTATTCCAAATGAGTGCACATGTCTTAGTTCTATAAAACTTGAACATGTATAGAAAACAATTATACACTAGTCCAATACACTTTTAGTAAAACAATGTTGAAATAGTTTATAAAATTAAACAAGGCTAAATGCGACTCAAACAGAATGCAGATGTTTTAAACAAAGGTACACCTCATTTTTTCTCAATTTAAATTAGAATTCCTCTTACCATCATCTTGCTTAGTGCATTTGGCCATGCATTCCTCAGTATCGACGTAACGGTTCTTGTTTCCTTTGCAGCCTCCATAGAGAAACTCCTGGCATGACTGGGTAGTTGGCTCAAAGTAGAACATTAAGAAAGCGCCACGGCAGGGTCCAGGATCAGATGACACAGTGCAGGCCTCTGCTCAAAGAAGACAACGTTTATAAAGACCTTCACCGCTCTCAAGCAATTATGAACCCGATACACACAAATACAGTTCAAATTTGGACCTTGCTGAATATCTTACCTTCATAATCATCATCATGGTTGGACTTCTTCGATGCCGTGATATCAACTACAAAAACAAAAATTGAGATACGAAAAGTAAGATTGCAGTACCCTTTCCAGAGACACCCAATTGTTCATTATAAAAGTTTCAGCAAATAACGTGATACCTGTACAGGTTTTCATGCACTCCTTTTCTGAGGCATAGTTGTTTTTATTGCCTCCACATCCACCATATATAAAAGGGTGACATGTCCCATCTTGATAGTAATAGCGTGGGATTGAAGCTCTGCAGGAACCAACCTTTCGTTCAGCCAAGCATTTTTCTGAAAATAGCAAGCACGATTATGTTAGTTACATTTATATATTTAATTGGTTTTGTAATATTCATTAAAAATACAGTATTTTATAATTATCTGAAAGGGTTCACAAATTTGGCAATACATCAGGATAAAAATTACATACCTGCAAACTCCTCTGATGTCATTTTGGGCAGGGGTGTGATACCTGAGAAATCGGACATAATGTAAAGATGATGTTATATGAACAATCAGGAATAAAAAAAATATATATATATATATATATATATATATATATATATATATATATATACTGTTAAAAAAAAAAAAGCACCATAAAAATATTTCCAAAAATAAAGAAGTTGTCCACTAGGTGCTTCTATGTGTGTGGCAATGTGATCATACCATCAATCTTAAAAATGCTACCATTCAACTCTAAAATTAGTGCCATGTAAGGCTCAGTCAAGTTGTTACACAATCCAACTAAGTAAACACCATAAAGACTTATAAAGAAGGGATCGGCCTTCTACAGAATGGAAGCAAACAAAAGGAAGTTGTTAAACAATGTAGCCCTAAAGCATTTTGGCTGGAATTTTATATAAGCCCAGGTCTTTAATAAGCCCAGTCCACAGGTCATTTAATCACTATTATTAACATTACTTATTCATTTTCAGTGCTCCAGTATGTAATGATTGTGTGCTATAACCCGATTCAGTTGCAACTTTGAAGGCTCATGTGCATTTTCTTATATGTGTAAATACATAACCATTCTTGAGAGAGTAACGAAATTATCGGGGTCCGTGACCCAGAATTTCGTTACTATCTCATGTAACAATGTGATATTAATGACAATAAAATTTTCTTGAATCTTTAATCTTGAACTTTGAAGGCTCATGTGCATTTTCTTATATGTGTAAAGACATAACCATTCTTTCCGTGCTTTTAAAGTTCAGTTAAATATTTACTGGTGATTTCATTTTTCGGTAACTGCATCACAGTTGTGTTACTGTTTTACCAGACTGAGCTGTTGTCCTTCCTAGACAGGTCTATTTTATCGTCACAGCATTTAGAGTTTAGCTAAGCTTAAACTGGGCAAACAATGAATGTGACTTAAAAAAGTTGCTTCAGATGACAGTGCTTTAAGACTATTATTCTTTGATGCTTGTGAATACTGTACAACACTTGCTTGTATGCACCTTCTAAATAAATGGGTTTAAAAAATGGTTTATGGGTTTTTTTTTAAAAAAAAAACACGTGTTTTTAAAAGAACCAGACACAGTCTGAATGATCATTTATATGTTTATCTTAATAAAAAAAAAAAAAAACTTTATTTATTAACTTTATTTACAAAAACAAAAAAACTATCATGATTCAATGTTCAGCTTGGTATGAATTGGTGGAACTTAAGTAGTCAGTTTATTACCTTTGCTGTCAATAGCTACTCTGCGCTTCACAATATCCCGGGAATCAATGAGCGTGTCACCTAAAAAAAAATCATTTAAATGTTAACATTTAATCTTAATCATGAATTGTTACAAGTCATATGAGTTTGTATACAACAATGTTTAAAACTGTAATTTAGGCTAAAAGAAAAAGCTTTAGTGTAAAGAAACTACTTGTTTTTCCACTAACAACCAACAAGACGTCCTACCGGTTATTCCAGATAAAATCTAACACCACCTTCATGATACCTCTAAAAGACTGATAAACACTTTGAGACAACTGCACCATTGAAAACGTGTTCATATGGTAAAGAAAGAGTTGTTTTTATTGTTCTCTACCATAATTGAAATGAAAGGGTATGGGTATGCTTTAATCTATTAAAAGGGAAGTGTTTTAAAATGTGCGAGCATGGCTAAAACGCACTTCTTCAATACAACCACATCACTGTTTTACTTTGATGAACACTGCATGTTTGTAATCGAGTCTGCTCACTCGGGAACATAAACCCTGCAGTTTCAATGCACCAGGACTGGAAGTGGGCAGATCAGATTAACCACATAATGACTTCAACCCTGGAGTTATTTTTGTTTTATGTCTTTGTCTTACCAAACAAAGAAGATTTCACATCATAAATGCTAGAATTTTCTATTTTCCAAAACATAATCAAACACATCAACAAACACATCAACAGTGGAACAGAGTAGAACTCTTACTTACAAAGAACATTTATATAGATGTCATTGTATTTGTCAGTGTTCTTCTCAGTTAATACATTATATATAATATAATATAAACTGTCATCATCATTAAATCATATGTTGTTCCCACATACTTCAATATAGTTTTTTTTTATATTGTACCAAAACACCAAGGATTTACCTGTAATGCCACTACAGGTAGTCTCACATTCCTCCTGTGTGTCAAAATTGTTCCTGTTGCCCCCACAACCGCCATAGGTGAACTTCTTACAAGTTTGGTTGGTAACATCGTAGAAGAACCTTGGCATGGAAGCCCGACAACGTCCCTGGATTGCTTGTAAGCGACAATAGTCTAAAAATTACAAAAGTTAGTTAGCATTGCTTACAAGGAAATACTCAAACCAAAATGGAAGTAGGAACTAACAAATGTATCAAGATTCCTAAGAAAATCTTTACATTGCTTATGGAAATGATATCACTTTCGGAACCATGGAAATTTAATTCATGGCACATATAAGGGGTATTGAGTAATCACTGTGTATGGAACCCTCTGCTCCCATTTTATATCTTACATTACTAAGCAATTTTTGCTTTTCACCAATAAATGTGGAAGAAAGGGTAATGAAAACAATAATGCATTGTTAGTTGTACACAGAAAAGAAGAAATGCATATTTACATGTTTGGCCAGTTTAATGTTTTTTGCATATTACATGACATGAGGATTTGCCTATTTTAAATGTGTTTTATCTGAGGAATATTAACATTACATATGTATTATAGTACATTTTAATTAAATGTTTTCAGCACTAAGCACTTTAAAGAATTTGATGTAAATTATATTAAATATTTCCAGTTTATGTTTATTTACCTAAAATGGCCCAAGAGCAAAGAAAACTGAATATTTTAATTTGTTATTTTTACTATTGTGGAAAAGCAAAACTTTTATTACATTTTTTCATGTTTTTGCAGTATGTTCAGGGTTAGAGAGCAAAGTATTTTAAGTTATATATATATATATATATATATATATATATATATATATATATATACACACACAGACATAAAGTTAGTAAAGTCAGATATAAAGTTAGTCCTGTCTGTTTTTATTCCTATTCATGTTAACTTTTAGTGTTTTTAATAAATGTTTATCCTGTTCGGCTGGCGACCCGAAGTGTGCTTTGAGTTTTGGCCCACGGTGCAATTGAGTTCGACACAGCTGCTTTAAGGAATGTATTGAATTAAGTGCAAAATTATTAAATACAATTATTTAAATAACATTTATGTATCTTGTGAACGTATATGTCAGTTAATAAATAAATAAATTATATAAATCGTAGATTTTTCTGAGCAATTCAGTATGATGGTGTTTGTGTCGGTTGTATAAGGCAGCAGGTCGTGGTGGCAGAAGAAGGCATTTATTCGGTGCGTCACTCAGACGCCATGTTTCCACCTGTATTTACCTGAGGATCTCCCGGGGTCACTCTCGGGGTCGCTCGTCCTGAGATACGCCTCGAACTGCGGGTTCGGTGTGAAAACGCAGACATCCCTGCCGTCCTTCATACAGTTTATGAGGAAGCATTCGGGTGTGCCTCGGTCAGCCGCGGTGCCGAGCAGAGCCAGCTGGCAGTCCCCGCGGGCGCAGCAGGCTTGGCGGCAGCTCTCCGCCTCGCTCAGGCCCGGCAGGTGAGCCGAGTAATTAGCGCCCCGCTCCCATGACGCAGGATCCAAACCCTGACTCCTCTTCCATTCCCAAACGCATCCCAGCTGTCCAAACACCAGACCCACGCTGATCACACAGACACAGAGCGAGAGCAGCGCCTGCGCCATGTTTAAAGCCCTGTTTTTGCGCTGGGTTCTAACCCGGTTCTCTAGCGTCCACTCGGTTCCGTCTTTACTCAGGTGTACCTACTGCTTCCTCGTATGACGTCATGTTCGAGGTTGGGCGTGAGTCACTTCGATGGTGCTGTAGAGGAAGTACATTTCTCTCAGACTCTCCATTAAAATACACAAATATACTCAAAATCACCCAAACGAGGCCACTCCAAATAATAAAACTCAACTTCGTTTTACTTTATTGCATCTTTTTACAATATCGGATAAAGGATGAGGGATAAAGATTGTTTTGTTGTCAATTTACTATAGATTTTGGACACATATCCATTCATTCGTTCGGGTGTTTCCATGTTCTCCCCATGTCTGCCTGGGTTTCCTCCGGGTTCTCCGGTTTCCTCCCACTGTCCAAAAACATGAATCAAGTCAATTGAGTTCTCCAAATTGCCCCATATAGAGTGTGTATGTGTGAGTGAGTGAGTGTGCCTAGTAATAGATTGGCGCCTAAAATTTTCTCCCCTGGATGGACAGGGAACCCCCCTGCGACCCTGATATCGGATGAAGTGGAAGATAATGGATGGATGGAATAAATATGCAGTACAATAAAGAAAGTACAATACCAAATTATAATGATGACACAAACAACAGAAAGAGAGTTTAATATTAAATGATGTGCAAATAGTTTCCATGTTGTGCATGGGTTTCCTCCTGGTTTTCTGGATTCCTGCCACAGTCCAACACATGAATTCAATGTAAAGTAAATGCTCTAAATCGCCCCATATAATGTGTGTTTGTTTGTGTGTCTGTGTAATTGAGTTTGCCCAGGAAACTTCCCTGGATAGGCATGTGGAACCCTCCCCATGACTCTAGAAGAGAGAGGTAAGTGGAATGTCAATGAATGATGTGCAAATATATATGTCACTTGCACTTTTTTTCACATAAAAATCTCTACCTCAGCTATACCTCTGAAAATTTTTAATTACCTTTCATACAAGAATGTATGTAATGTATGTATGTATAAATGTTTAAATACATGTATGTATGTTATCACTACTACTACTACCGTTTGCTTAATTTAATTTATTCCCTTAAAAAAACTCAAATTAAATTTGTAAATGGACAACTGATTTCATTTAATAGTCATCTCATTATCTTCTGCTTAATCATCTACTAGGGTTTCCATAGAAATTTTGTAATATACTTATAAGTAGACACAAAATTATTATTACACATTATCATGTGTTTTCAAATTCAGTTTTGGGGAACAGATATGGGATCTGTTTTTGGATGACTATACTTTTTACATATAAATACATCTCATCATCTTCTGCTTAATCCTATACTAGGGACTAGGGTTCCTATTCCCATGAAGAGGAGAATGTTAGGTGGATACACCCTGGACACACTCACTCACTCACTCACACACACACACACACACACACACACACACACACACACAATATAGCTTTTGTGATAATTAATTAATTAACATTAATACAAGGGTTGAATAGTTGTGCAGCTATTATTAGTGTTTCCTCACAGCAAGTATGATTCAGATTCAGCATTTAATTCTATTGCATGTTCACTAAAGTGGGGGGGGGCTGTTTTTACGACATTGTATGGGTCAGTGTTGGTGCACCATCTAGTGGACATTAGAGAGATTAGCAGTGTCAAATAGTTCAATAACAATTAGTGTTTTCACAAAAACAAATAGATTTTTAAAATCATTTTACACCAGCATGTCCAAGTGGCTCACTGAGGCTAAACAGAATGTTAACATTTGGTCATTACAGATGGCAGTGATATAATGCATGTTTACAACCCAGTTGTTTTTTCGTCATTGTTTAATATTTTATACGTTCATCTTAAAGTATAATCATCTGGTTTTTTTTTCTTTTAACTAAATAACAGGTTACATACGTAGCTTATTCGCAAATCTCTGTTCACCGTGATATTGGGGCATAGACATAACAGAACAAAAAGGGGCCTTCCCCAAACTGTTTGTTTAAAAAGTTTTTGTAACTGTTTTTGTCTGTGTTAATGTGTGGTTTAAAAGGGACCTCTAAATTTCTAATCTAAATGCTTACTACTGGGTGGGTTATTGTGACGTAGGAATTTGTTCATGGTTACAGTTAAAACCAAAGTCATGCGTTTGTTTATAAAATAATCGTAACGTACGAATAAACTCTAGATTTTTTTAACAATAATTATTTACAGCAAACTAGCAAAACTGATATCATGTATGTATCTGTATTTACATACTTAGTTATGTACACTAATAAAAAAGAAAGAAGTGTACCAGCTGTACTCGATCTAATCTACAATTAACTATAAAGACAGTTGTTTATTTAGGCGAAATACTTGATGTTTAAAAATAAGTTAGCTCAGCTATATGGTATTATCCGATTGTATGCATAACCGTCAAAAGAACTATCAAAAACTGCCGAAACCCGGGATCGAACCAGGGACCTTTAGATCTTCAGTCTAACGCTCTCCCAACTGAGCTATTTCGGCACGTTTGACGTCACTTGTGGGTATCTATATATCTGATCTTAGAATAAGGTATAGCGTGTATAGAATAAGGTATACAACTTAAATTGGGTTTGTTTATATGTGAAATTCATGTTTATGCGAATAGCATTTCAGCATAACGCCTGCGTACAATGATTTAAGTCGGCACGAGGCCAACGCGTCACTCCGAAACAGAATAGACGACGTCATACTAACAGCCGAAACAGTGGGGCTTGGTATTGCAAAATAGTAACATGGTGCACTTTCCATTATGTTTGTATTTAAGTAATGTTGTATATATTTAATTTAATTAGTTAAGAACTAGCTGTTTTTTGTTATGTCTTGACAGTAAAACAAGGAGATCCGTCTCTCACATCGTTTTAAAGAAAGGATCCATGAGACACTCAACTCACAACGTTGCTTCGGCTCATTAACATCATTCCAGAACACAATGACGCTGTTAAAACAATTTACTACTGTGTTTATACGACCTGCTTGACTACAACTATAGCGTGTTTCTAAGCAACAACTCAATGACGTATGCAGAAACATACCAAATGCGCATGCGTGCATTTTTAGACACCAGAGGTCGATACTATTGTATTAGAGACAAATATTGCTTGTGTAAATGATCGTAAATCGTTGGTCCAATTACGACACTGTTGTCCAATAACGATATATAGCTAACATATAATAGTTAAAATACAAATTAGGATTACTAATTACTAAAAACAACCCCAAAGATCATGCCTTTATTATCATGACGTCATCTAGAAACAGTCAATGCTGTGCCGAAATAGCTCAGTTGGGAGAGCGTTAGACTGAAGATCTAAAGGTCCCTGGTTCGATCCCGGGTTTCGGCAGATTTTAGAGCTTTGAAATAAAACTAAGATTTTGATGCTGAAATTAAACCGCAAGTAATTATAACCCAATCACCCATTAGAAGCAACCATTATAGATATTATGACTTTTATGACCATTCATAAAAATGGAAATATTAAAGCTGCACTTAAACAACGAGCATAACAATCGCTTTGAAAGCCCAAATGTCATTGCCTATATGAGCAGTTTATATCATAATTGGTTTAAAGTTCGTGAAATAGTTTTAGATTTCTGTTTTTTTATTTACTGTAAATTAACGAATTAATTACCTGTAGATATAGTTAACAAGCTTAAATGTTTTTAACTTTAAACCAATGTATTGCGCTAAGTACAATTCTCAAGGTTTTGGTTGAATTTCATAGATCATAGATCTTATAAAGCCATCAACAATGAACATCAGAGCCCACATTCATGACCAAGTAGTAAAGCTTCTGCTTTTTTTTTTAAATAGGAATTAAAGCACACTGCCTTTTTTACATACAGAATCACGTTTGTCCAAAAAAAATGGAAATATCAAAGCTGCACTTAAAACAACGAGCATAACAATCCGTTTGAAAGCCCAAATGTCATGCACATTTAGGTAATTGTTTTTTATTTTATTTTATTGTAAATTAACGAATCAATTAACTATAGATATTGTTAACTGTTTAAATGTTTTTTATTCACTTTAAACCAATGTTGTGCGCTATGTACAATTCTCAAGGTTTTTGTTGACTTTCATAGATCACAGATCTCATAGAGCAAGCAACGACAGACATCAGAGCCCACATTCATGACTAATTAGTTGCTCTACATGGTTCCATGGTGTAATGGTTAGCACTCTGGACTCTGAATCCAGCGATCCGAGTTCAAATCTCGGTGGGACCTTTCTGTTCTTGCATACTTGAACGAATTACATTTTTTTCACACATAACAAATTAATTACCACGACGTAATAAGATCTCTTTTCTTAGATGAATGAATATTTAGCACGTTCGCCTCTCAGCTCTAGGGATTCCCGGTTCGAATCCCCATCTGGGTGGAGTTTCCATGTTCTCCCCGTGTCTGCGTGGGTTTCAGTTTTGGTTGAATTTCGTAGATCATAGATCTTATAAAGCCATCAACAATGAACATCAAAGCCCACATTAATGACCAAGTATCCGTGGATCATGGTTCCATGGTGTAATGGTTAGCACTCTGGACTCTGAATCCAGCGATCCGAGTTCAAATCTCGGTGGGACCTTTGCGAACATTTTTTCGGTTTTCGGCAGTTTTAAAAGCTTCTGCTTGTCTTTTGGATAAAACCACGAGTAATTATAACCCCATCACCCATAAGACGCAACCATTAGATGCAACCATATTGTAAACATGTTTAAATAAATCACACATTAGATGCAACCGTTAAACTATCATGACTTCATTACAGTGACGTCATCTAGACACATCCGATTTTATGCCAAAATAACTCAGTTGGGAGAGCGTTTGACTGAAGATCTAAATGTCCCTGGTTTCTGCAGTTTTTAAAGCTTTTGCATGTTTTGAAAATATGAATTAAAACACACTGCCTTTTTCACATACATAATCACGTTGGTTAAAAGAAAAATGGAAATATCGAAGCTGCGAAGGTCCCTGCTTCGATCGATCCCGGGTTTTGGCAGTTGTAAAAGCGTATGTTTTTTTTGGATATCACGTTGGTTTAAAAAAAATCAAATATTTTGATGTGATATTCATGTTGGAACCTACTCTTTCTTGCATTACTTCTCTTTGCAGCATAGATGTTTTATGTGTGTGTTTGTTGAAGCTGGTAATGTCCATTAATTGCAAACTTCTTCCAAATTAATTAATATTTTAATATTCATAAAATATAAAATATCATGACTTCATTACCATGACATCATTTAGACACTTTTGGTTCTATGCCGAAATAGCTCAGTTGGAAGAGTTCCTCGGTTTTGGCGTTTTTTAAAGCTTCTGCTTGTGTTTTGAAAATAGGAATTTAACCACACTGCATTCTTCACATACATTTGAATAAAAAAAATCTCACAAGTAACAAATTTATGACCATGACGTAATCTGATCTCTTTTCTGTGTGTCGAAATGTATGCTCTTTTGTGTAAAAGAATTAAAGCACAATGTCTTCACATACAGAATCACGTTGGTCATGAAATAAAACTAAGAGTACTTATAACCCCATCACCCACCCACCCATGATGTCATCTAGACACATCCACCTTTATGCCGAAATAGCTCAGTTGGGAGAGCGTTAGACTGAAGATCTAAAGGTCCCTGGTTCGATCCCGGGTTTCGGCAAATTTTAAAGCTTCTGCTTGTCTTTTGGAAATAGAAATTAAAGCACACTGCCTTCTTTACATACAGAATCACGTTTGTCAAAAAGATGGAAATATCGAAGCTGAACTTAAACAACGAGCTTAACAATCCTTTTGAAAGCCGATATGTCATACTCATTTAGATTTTTATTTTTTATTTTATTGTAAATTAACGAATTAATTAACTATTGATATTGTTAACTGTTTAAATGTTTTTTATTTACTTTAAACCAAAGTTGTGCGCTATGTTCAATTCTCAAGGTTTTTGTTGACTTTCATAGATCATTAGATCTCATAAAGCAAGCAACAATACACATCAGAGCCCACATTCATGACTAATTAGTTGTTCTATATGGTTCCATGGTGTAATGGTTAGCACTCTGGACTCTGAATCCAGCGATCCGAGTTCAAATCTCGGTGGGACCTCTCTGTTCTTGCATACTTGAACAAATTAATTTTTTTCACGCATAACAAATTAATTACCACGACGTAATACGATCTCTTTTCTCTGTGTGTTAAAATATATGCTCTTTTGTATGAAAGAATTAAAGCAGTCTTCTTCTACAGAATCACGTTGGTCATGAAATAAAACTAAGATTTTGATGCTGAACTTAAACCATGAGTAATTATAACCCCATCACCCACTAGATGCAACCATTAAAATATCATGACTTCATTACCATGACGTCATCTACACTCTACGTATTGCGTGCCGAAATAGCTCAGTTGGGAGAGCGTTAGACTGAAGGTCTAAAGGTCCCTAGTTCGATCCCGGTTTTCGGCAAATTTTAAAGCTTCTGCTTGTCTTTTGGAAATAGAAATTAAAGCACACTACCTTCTTTACATACAGAATCACGTTGGTCTTAAACATCGAGCATAACAATCCATTTGAAAGACCAAATGTCATACTCATTTAGATTACTAATTTTTTTATTTTTTTTGTAAATTTATGAATTAATGAACTATAGATATTGTTAACTATTTAAATGTTTTTAAACTTTAACCCAATGTTTTGCACTAAGTACAATTCTCAAGGTTTTTGTTGACTTTCATAGATCATAAATCTTAATCATTAGACCATGTTGTAAACATGTTTAAATAAATCACACATTGGATGCACCCGTTAAAAATCATGACTTAATTATCATAAATTTAGCATGATGTCATCTAAAAACCAATTTGCCGAGTGACGAAATAGCTCAGTTGGCAGAGTGATAGGCTGAGGATCTAAAGGTCTCTATTTTAAACCTGTGTTTTGGCTGTTTTTAAAGCTCCTGTTCATTTTTTGGATGTATGAATTAAAGCACTCTTTCTTCACATACAGAATCACGTTGGTCATAAAAATGGAAATATTGAAGCTGTACTTAAACAACGAGCATAACAATCCAATTTAAAGCCCAAATGTCATACTCATTTAGTTTCAAATCTCGGTCTGACCTTTCTGTTCTTGCATACTTAAACAAATTATATTTTTTTACACATAGCAATTTTATTACCATGACGTAATCTGATCCCTTTTCTGTGTGTGTCAAAATGTATGCTCTTTTGTATGTCTTTTTTAGACTGAAGATCTAAAGGTCCCTGGTTCGATCCCGGGTTTCGGCAGTTGTAAAAACGAATGTGTTTTTTTGGATATCATGTTGGTCTTGAAAAAATCAAATATTTTGATGTGATATTCATGTTGGAACCTACTCTTCCTTGCATTACTTCTCTTTGCAGCAT
This sequence comes from Corydoras maculifer, assembly GCA_019802435.1. Lineage (NCBI taxonomy): Eukaryota > Metazoa > Chordata > Actinopteri > Siluriformes > Callichthyidae > Corydoras > Corydoras maculifer. Next base: position 472,484 of record JAFMOD010000155.1, read on the forward strand.
AGATGTTTTTTGTGTGTGTTTGCTGAAGCTGATAATGTCCATTAATTGCTTCTTATTAACTTCTTCCACTCCATAACACAAACAACAACAATGTTACCAAGGTTTATTAATAATTAACAATCACATAAGTTAAACAGTAACAACGATCAGCATTGTAATAAATTTTAACTGAGGTTGATTTTTCACTTTAATGAAAGTGAAATGAATAAAATATTTTCTAGATTGTTCAGTATATGAGATAATGCTGAAATAATTCTGTTGACAGTTAACTGTCAGTTATTCCCCCTCATATTTCAAGCTATGACAGGAAAAGGTATCATGTAGTGATGTGAGCACTAAGGTTTTACTGTAACAGTACTAAGAACCGCCCATCTGAATTAGTCTTGATAAACTTTTACAAGTTTCCTTTAAAGCAAGAAACCTCTGAAGCTTAAGTTCGAAGTCAATAGGGAGCACTTGGAGTGGCTTATAATCATTTGTCATTGAGGAACTAAGGTAGGAAATGAGTTTACAGTTCTCCTCAAACTCTGCTAGCTTCTTCTTGTACTTTTCCTGAATATAGGTTGGATTCATTTGGTTGCATGCTGTGAGAAAAAAAGAACTGAATTTAAATCAAATATCAAGTCTCACTATGATTTAAAGCAACATTTTAAACAAAAAACATTCTATGCGCTTGAGATCTTCCATCCATCCATTATCTTCCGCTTTATCCTATATTAGGGTCGCAGAGGGGTTACCCATGCCCGTCCAGGGGAGAGCGTTTCGGGCGCTGGGCAAATACACCCAGGACAGGGCACCAATCAATCGCTGGGCACACACTCACACAAACACACTCTACATGGGGCAATGTTGTTGGACTGTGGGAGGAAACCGGAGAACCCGGAGGAAACCCACGCGGACACGGGGAGAACATGGAAATTCCACCCAGATGGGGATTCTAAACTGGAATCCCTAGCGCTGAGAGGCGAACAAGCTAACCACTAAGCCACTGTGCCACCGTCTCTTGAGATCTTGATACTTGCAATTTGGTTTACAATCAGTGCAGTTAAAAAATCAGTTTGGTTTACAATCAGCTCTAGGGATTCCCGGTTTGAATCCCTATCTGAGTGGAGATTCCATGTTCTCCCCGTGTCCGTGTGGGTTTTCTTCCGGGTCCGGTTTCCTCACACAGTCTAAAAACATGGATCAAGTCAATTGATTTCTCCAAATTGTCCCATATAGAGTGTGTCTGTGTGAGAGTGTGGCCAGTGATAGATTGGCGCCCTGTCCTGGGTGTATCTGCCCAGTGCCCGATATGCTCTATCCGCGACCCTAATATAGGCTAAAGCGGAAAATAATGGATGGAAGGTGGTAATACAAATATGTCTTTACAAGTTTCCCATTTTTTCTAAGAAATCATTCTCAACAAAACCAAAGTACATAGGGTTAGAACAGACACTCCAGATGAGAAGGGCTTATGAAATGGAAACACTGTTTTTCCTATTATAAATCTGCACGTCATTAAAATAATATTGAAGCGTTTTTTCTAAAGCAAAATCTTTATGTTCTGTTGATTTAATAAATTGATGATCAATGATTAGTACCTTTTAGGTGAAAGGCCAGGTAAAGCACAGCAGATCTTCTTACACTGAGGTAAGGAAACTTTGGCCTAAAGTTACTCAACTGGGTCATGCCTTTGATAATCGCTTTTGCCACTCCCTTAAAGAACAAATACATATCATACACATAAAATAATCGAATAATAACATTAATAATAACAAGAATAATATTAATACAACAATAATAATAATAAGAATTATATGATAATATAATATTATTGTGCGGTCTAATTTCTAGTACAGCTAATAATACTTTAATAATTATATGCAACATTGTTTTACAAGGTTTAGTTTAATATTCAAACTGGGTTTTAGTAATTTACTATGTAAAACAAACTGGCCTATAAAGAAAGGACATTTTAGTTACCATTTTAGGGAAATATATTCAGAGCCTCAAAAAACATAAACATACCTGTTCTAAATAACCCAGCATTGGCAATGAAGTCAACTGTAGTGGATCTCCCATTGGTGGAATTTTATTTGGAACTTTTTGGTCCCAGTATGTCTCTGGTGATCTGGGAATAGTAACGTAAATTATTTCATTTGCAATTTTCCCCCGCATTTTTATTCATTAGTTAGTGATCCAGTCGTACTGTATATTGTGATATGTAAAAGGGGTAGGGGGGCTTTACCTCAGAAACTTTTGGCGTTTTTCCTCTGATTCACAGATGTAGATCTTCCCCCGATATTCTACAGCAAAGTCCACACTGCCACGCATCAAAGCCTCATACCTTTACACAATCAAACAAATCAATAAAATGTTTGTTATGTGTGGAGATGGCACTGGGGCAGAGTTGTCAGTCCTGTTGCTTCATAAAGAGAATATCTTCTGTCATAGTGGACAGCATGACATCTATTTTCCTCCAAATACCAAACAGTGCAATTGGCATAAAATGGCAATTTAAAAGTGTGTCAGGTATGAATGTGTTTCTGTGTGTGTCTAATTATTATTATTATCCATCCATCCATTATCTTCCGCTTTATCCCATATTAGGGTCGCTGGGCAGATACACCCAGGACAGGGCGCCAATCTATCGCTGGGCTTATACTAATAATAATAATAATTATTATTATTATTATAGGGGCGGCACGGTGGCTTAGTGGTTAGCACGTTCGCCTCTCAGCACTAGGGATTCCTGGTTCGAATCCCCATCTGGGTGGAGTTTCCATGTTCTCCCCGTGTCCGCGTGGGTTTCCTCCGGGTTCTCCGGTTTCCTCCAAAAACATGGATCAAGTCAATTGAGTTCTCTAAATTGCCCCAAATAGAATGTGTCTGTGTGTGCCCAGCGATGGATTGGCGCCCTGTCCTGGGTGTATCTGCCCAGCGCCCGAAAAATTCTCCCCTGGATGGGCATGGGGAATCCCACCGTGACCCTACTAGAGGATAAAGGGGGGGATAATGAATGAATGAATTATTATTATATAGTTGTTTATATAGTAAAACAATTATATAATGGATTGTTCAATAAAAAATGACAGTCTCAACACACAAAATCAAGTTAAAAATAATTAAAACATACATCTTAATTGTTACGACAGTACCTCTGTTGACCATCTTGATATGTGACTGGACAATAGCCTTTCATTTCCACTTGTTGAGGGAATCTACTCTTCACTTGGCTTGCAGTCAGCTTCTGAGGAAGAAGTTCAGGAGGGGGCAACTGATAAGGGCATTGAGGGGCCACAAATTGCTCTGGAACCTCAAGGAATATCTTAAAAAAGAACAGAAAATAATTAGGTCTGAAATGCACACACTGACTCTCCTGTGTAGTTTGCAATTATTCGTTTTATGTGAAAATTTTTATAGAAATACTCCACTTTTAGACACTCCTTGGAGCACATTTTGTAATAGTGACCCCTAAACTCTGCAGCCAGTTCCAGAGAAGTGTCAGATGAACAGTCAGCCAAATGATTATGGAGAGCCAGGCTGACAGGACAGTAGTGGCCAAACTCTCCCAGTCGAGACTGAAGCTCACGCGGAGTTATACCCAGGCATTTTATACTAGCTGCCTCGCCTGAAAAACCACAAATCAGAATCGAAATACTTTATTAATCCCCGGGAGGAAATTGAAGTTGTCACAGTTGCCCCATTTATAGTGCTATAAACAAAAAATTATAAAGAAAAAAAGATTAAGTACTATAAATGCACAGACAAAAAAAATTACATTGAGTTTAAATGTTTTACAATTTTATTTAAGTAAAAGCTGTACTAGCTGTCTGTCTGTTGCAAGCAAAGTTTTTATTATACTTCAATCTGTACTGATTGAAGTATAGTAACGAGCATAGTGCATACAAATGTCGATGAGGGACCTTGCTGTTGTTCTCACCCTTTAGTCTGTTCTCCAAGTAGTTGTAAATGTGGCTTATACTTATCCGGGTGTCCTCCAGAATCTGATTCCAAACCCACCACTTGCTTTTGTGTGCGTTAACAGGAACCCAGTTGTGATGCTGCTGCTGAAAGTGATTGCGTACAGCCTCCAGTTCGTGCCTAAAGCACAGGTTCCGAATGTTGAGGTTCTGAGTGTTGTTGTTTAAAGAATATTGTCTGGCAAGAGAAATAGAATAAGGAAGGAGTCAATTTCAATTTTACACATGGTGATAAAACAAAATTTGTCCCTGAAATATTATCGTCAAGCTAAAATCATATTTATTAAGCAAAGAAAACCAAATAGATGTGTGCATTGGGATAATGCTATTTTAAGGAGGATCATGGTGCAATCCAAGATAGTAAATTTGCTCTCATTAACCTGTTATGCCTCATCTTATCTTCCAAGCCTCGTTTTAACACCTCCTCTGTGTCAAGCTGCAGCTCAATCACTCGAACAGGAATGATGCTCCAAGCCTCCATCAGATCAGCCTGCCTTTTTGTCACGGGAAAACCATCCAACACATACCTATGATACAAACATTGCATTTTCATTTTAAGAAAGTAAACGTATAACATTGATTGAATTTTACCATTATAAATAAAGAACTCCAAGAATTATTAACTAGTGTAATTGTAGAGTGACTGCAGCAGTTAATGTTGAGTGTCTTGCTTTGAATGTTAATGTGTTAAAAACAAAGATTTAAACCTAAAGCTTCCTTATCAGAAAAAAGCAATAATATAATACTATAGCGAAATCAGATTAAATAATCATGACCCAAGACTTGACAGGTCTGGATTCAGATTTTTTTTAGCATACTCTTAGTGGCGGCTTTATTGGTTACACCTTGTTTTCACAATTATTGTCTATTTTATCAGTTTGACCTACTAAATTCCTCCTTAACTACTTACTTGCTGTTCTCTCATTTGTAAGTCGCTTTAGATAAAAGCATTCGCTAAATGACTAAACGTAATGTAATGTAAATGCAGTAAGTGTAAATGTGGTGTTGCAGTCCTTCTTACCCTTGTGTGCTGCATGATAAATTCATCAGGACTACCGACAGACACTGGATTGCCAATTCATCTGGCACAGTCAGACCCTGAGTGAGGTGCTGCAGCATCTGTTCCGATAGGTCTGTTTTACTTTGCTGACTTAGCACGGCCCTCATTGCATTACCAATCGAGAGACGTGACAATCCATACTCACGGTTAAACATCTGGGCAACTGCAGTAACCATACAGATATGCAAAAAATAAATACATTTGTAAATCTGATCATGTATTATATGCTACAAGTATGATGACAATTTACTGACCTGTGGTTTTGCCAGATTTTGGAGGCCCGATGATGGCAAGTTTAATTGGCAGGGGTGAGTTTGGTTTGGGTTGTCGAAGATATTTCAGGGGATTGATCATGAAGGAGTTGCGTGTTTTTTTTGAGCCAAAGAAATATATGTAGTTGTTAAGGATGATGGGGAAGTTGGGGCTAAAGGGGCCCTGCATAGGCTGAATTTGATCTCCCTCTGAGAGCTTAACATGAAAACATAAGAGAAAAAACATTTAAGTTGCATTTAAAATATTATTATTATTAGATTCAGTATTTTAAATATAATTTTAAAAGCAAAAAATTACATTTATGCTAAAGATAACAAAAAAACTACCAAAGAAATGAAACCAAGAGGCTTGCTGGCAATTTGTTAAAAATTCATGAAATAATTTATATACAAAAATATAAACATAAAATGGTGAATGATCTTGGTGATATATTTAACCAATCTGTACAGTCCTGTAGATTCACTAAAAGCCTTTTATGTGAGAGATCTCTGAGAGATATTTGCATATGCTGCGATAACAACTTGTTTTTGTATTTTAATAAAATATTTTGTGAATTGTCCATTTCTGTAAACCTTAGTGAGGCAAAACACTTTTACTAAAAGACACATTTAAGCTGCATGCAAATTAATAATGCATACACATGCTGTGTCTGACTCCACTCTCATATAAAACCAGACACCAAATTGTAAATAGTTTATAATGTATATATAGTTAAGCTTTTCTCTGTTATTTTGTCAGTTATATGTTTTAAGTAATCAAAGATTACTGTTAATATATATTTTATTCAGAAATGTAATTGTTTGTTACTAACCAGTACAGGGTCCCAGCAGCCAAAGGCACTATAAAACTTGTAAGAGAAGTGCAGGAGTTTCCGGGCAATTGGATAGCTGATAGGAATACACTTTTGAAATAATGATTCCCTGTTTTCCATCAGGGGTTTCACTTGCTTCAAAAGTTGATACTTTATTATGTGGGGCTTCCTATCAGCACTGATTTTTTGGGTAGGAATCCGGTGTCTAGACAGGAGGTTCTGTAAAGATTTCATTTTCAATACCTGTTTTAAACCCAACACATGAAGTATGTCATCAGAAATGAGGAACGTCTGAACTATGTACTTACTCGAATTTGGTTTAAGTTGTCCTCATCTCTGTTAAATCTTTCAGTAATGCGAACTTCTATTAGATCCATTGCATTGAATTCTGACTCATCATCTTCCACATTATCATCATCTTCCTGAGGGAATTCCATAAGCAATGTCTCCTCCAGCTCTTGCTCCCAATTTGCTTGATCCTCAGGCTCTTCCTGCTCCTGAAAAAAAAAAGTAAGGTCTTATTCCTGCTTTGTCACAGATCATGCAAGGATTGTGCATTGATAAAAAATAACAAGTCTTACTTCTTGCATTTTTGATGTATACTCATCCATGAGTTCAGCTCTTCTTTGGGTAATAGCCTGCTCCTGTTTATGAACACAAATAGTGGTATTTATGGATAGTTATAAATGCATAAAAAGTTAAACTGATGTAGCAGGACAAGATATGATATTGTTTTGGTAAGTTTAACAAGGTCTGAGAGCGGTGATTGAACGAATAAAAACTTTAATTATAAATGTTTGTAATTGCATGTTTGGATAATGTATTATGTTTTAGAGCTGATGTGCATAACTATGAATTTAAATAAATGTATGTTGTAGTCATATAGTAAATTAATAAGAAACATTTATAGAAATGACATTACTTAATTAATTAATAAATTTATAAATTAGCATTTATTAATTAGGAACGTAGTATTTTCTAACTATCAACATTCAAAACAAAGTGAGTAAGTAGTATTCTCAGTGTGAAACTGGTATATCCCACAGTATGTCAGTTCAATGTGTAATTTTATAAGTAAACGTGAAAAAAAAAGTAAAACAAAACTTACATATAACCGAATGGGTTTAATAAAGTGCTGAATAGGGAATTTCCCTTAACCTAATCATTCACACATTCATTCATTATCATCGCTTAATCCTTTACTAGGGTTGCATGGAGGGGGGGGGGCACCCAGGGCAGGATACCAATATATCACTGGGCACACACTCAATTTACCATGAATTCATGTTTTTGGACTGTGGGAGGAAACTGGAGAAAAAAAATGCGGGCACGGGGAGATCATGGAAACTCCACCCAGATTAGGATTCAAATCTGGAATCTCCAGGGCTGAGAGGCGAACGTGCTAACCACTAAGCCACTCTGCTGTTCCTTAACATAATCAGTGCTTATTAATTGGTAAAAAAAAAGACATAGAAAGAATCTTATACAAGCCACCTGTAAACCAAATACAGGTAGGATGGATAACAAATCCAACATCCTGCACCACCCACATCAGTGAATCCTTTTATATAAATTTACTTTTCAGTTAATAAACAGCTTTTCTCAATAAAAATAACACTTGAAGTTATTTGTTTAGGATTACTGATTATTGATAAAAAAGGATTTTTTTTTATCTAAACATTTAACTTGTAATAAGTTTTTGCATTCATATTTTTTTCCACCACCCACCACACTTTACCCTAATTTTTCCTCGTAGTTCTTTGAGTAATTCCATTTGCTCTCGTTTTTGTGTTTGCTTCTTCCTCCATTGGTCAATCCAAAAAGGCATCAGACGTTTTACTATCTCTGACACTTTTAAAGACATGACCAGGATTGTATCAGGGAACAAATGATTCTCTTCCAAAAAGCTGACCTCCTTTTCATTCTGAGGAAAACCCTCCAGAATAAAGCCTGTGGATCTAGTCAGCAGAAAAGTTAAATAAATTGTACATTTTTAATACAATTATACGTGTAAGCATAATCGTATTATAATACATTATACATGTAAGCATAATTGTATTATCCATAATGTGGCTAATACAATAGACATCGTTTTTTACCTGTATGGTTCTTCTTGCCATAGTGGCAACAGGACAAGCTCCATTATCTCCTCCGGCAGAGGCTCTCCATCAGATAGATATGATTGTATAGCTTCCTCCTCGACTGTCAGTGGTGGCTTTTCCTATAAATAAATAAAAATATCTAATTGATATTTTGATATATACTATAATATTATATTATATAATATATATAATATATATTATAATTTTATAATATTATAAAGTATAATATTGATATACACATTTAAAATACTAGCAACCACACCATACAAATAACAGGTTCATTTTTATCAGTATTAATTACATTTTGTTACTATTATTAATTATATAATGAGCAATAAAAAAAATATATACATATATATATACATATATATTTTGTGCACGTGATTGGGTGTTTTTGTATTTAGTTTCCGTATTCCCTCTCCCCAGTGCACGTCTTTGTTTGTGGTTACATCCCGATGTTAGTTCGTTTGTTTCGTTCCCCCCTTTCTGTTGGTGTCCCTACACCATTTTTAATTAATAAAACCCTGTATTGTTTTTATGCCCGGTGTTCTCCGAACTCTCCTTCCGCGCTCAACCACGATGCGGCGCATTACTCCCACGCAGGTTGTATCCGTGGGAGTGTTTCATCCGACGGACCGGCGTACGCATTCTTCTCCGCATAGCGGTCCCAGGGAACACTCACCAGGCGTAAGCGGTGTACGCATTTCCTCTCGCATAGCCGATCTTCCGGGAACGAGCGGGGGGGGGGGGGGGGGGGGGGGGGGGGGGGGGGGGGGGGGGGGGGGGGGGGGGGGGGGGGGGGGGGGGGGGGGGGGGGGGGGGGGGGGGGGGGGGGGGGGGTTTTTTTTTTTTTTTTTCAGGCTCATTTTTATACCTCTTCATTTTCAATGGTAGGCTCAATGTTCAGCTCTTTCATCAGCGTCTGCAGCTCCTCTGGTGGCTCTTCAGGTGGTTCCACCTCATCAGCATATGGAACATGGCTTTGAGTTTTTGACACGATGAGCTCTTGGAGCTTCTCTCGGAACTGGACATGGAAAAGTCCCAGCTCTTGGGCCAGCCAGCGACCATGAGTCGTCTTTCCTGAGCCCCTTACTCCTAATTGAAAGATACGCAGTGCAGGAGGCTAAAACGATTAAGAGAAAAAAAAGAAGGTTGTAAAATCTTTACACTTGGCTTAATGCAATGCACAGAACAAGCTATTATAATGCTGCATTCAAATTTCATTGCACAATAACAATAAATACAGTACATTCTATTTTTTTTACTATTATAATAAATATAATAACAAATATGATAGCCTCACCTTTTTAGGACCAGCAGCATAAAACAATAATTGAATGGAAGAATTAATAAATATGACATATACCACATACACATTTTTGTAGAATGACTTGTGTGTTAATGCAAAACAGAAAAGAAAATGAATGTAAATGTAAATCTGAGCTTAAAACCATTTACAAAATGGCTACTAAAAATGAAAATGAGTGATTAATGAATTATTCACATAAAACAACAAAGCTCCATTTTCAATAGCTATGAGTTCTGTGATTAATATTTTAGCTCATTTGAATAATTAATGCCTGAGCACATTGGTGGCAGAGTGGATAAGTGTTGGTGGTTTAATCATGGGTTTTAGCAGGTTGACTGCTACGGGTAGATCATATTGATATCATAGATTAATTACTGGGGTTGTAAATATTAAGATAATTTAAATTAATATTTTTCTTGGTTAATAGATAATTCTTGATCATCACTTTTTCATCTGACACACACACACACACACATACAAAGGTACACAGTCTGCGTCTTACCTTTAGCAGGTTAGTACTTGGAGCATAAACCTCTGGATCGTTTAAAAACTTCTCTTGTGCCTCACTGCTAGAAAAATAGTAGATCCTATCTCTGTAAATTGCAGGAGTTTCATCTGTGCTAGGAACCAGAGTTCCTTTTTCCTGCAGGACCACTGGACAGTAGTCCCGAGCAGCACCCAGCGGTATTTTACTATTGACATCCTAAAGAAACGTACATCATGTAGAAGAATGCAACCAAGAATGCATGCAAGACTTACTTATTAGGTATTTATAACAGCTTTGCCAACCTCCTCCTCATTATCCTCATCTTCCTCCGGTGCCTGTGGTCCTTCTTTGTCTGCGCTGGAATACTCTCTGGCCACATCCTTAAATGGTTCTGAATGAAAGAAAAGTGAAATCAGTAAGACTGATGACATACCAGGTTCTTCATAAATACTAAAAATATATAAACTTGATGGGTATTAACAGTGGGCGGCACAGTGGCTTAGTGGTTAGCACGTTCGCTTCCCGGCATTGGGGATTCCTGGTTCAAATCCCAATCTGGGTGGAGTTTCCATGTTGTCTACGTGGGTTTCCTCCGGGTTCTCCGGTTTGCTCCCACAGTCCAAAAACATGGTTCAAGGTCAATTGAGTTCTCCAAATTGCCCCATATAGAGTGTGTCTGTGTGAGTAAGTGTGTTCCAGCGATGGATTGTCCTGGTGTATCTGCCCAGTGCCCGAAACATTCTCTTCTTGATGGGTATGGGGAAACCCCCCCGCAACTCTGATATAGGATAAAGCTGAAGATAATGGATGAAGGGTATTAACAGGAATGACAGATATTACATACCCTCCATTTTTATAGCCATCTGCTCGATCAGTTCCTGTGGGGTATGACTTATATCCAGGACAGCATAACTACAAGAGATAAAGGACTCCATGAAGTCCCAGTCCCGCATAAACTTTCTCAGCTGCAGGTTGTGTACTTCCATTTCTGGGCCAGGAGGATAGCCATGTTCCCATGATGCAGACATCATCTCGACTGACATAAACAAAGACACATTCTTAGTAGTTCAACTTTTTACATACATGTCATAACATAACAGCTAGCTATTTGACATGGAATATACAGCACTCTAGATCAAAACAGTTTATTTATTACTCCATATAAAATACACTATTGATAATCACAATTCAAACCACTACTTAAGAGCCATTAAACGAAATCATAAAAGTACCCGAATTAGGAGGTTCAGTTGGTTGTATGGCCATACTTTCCTCAATTATTTTCTTTTCTCCATTCTCCGGCTGATCCCTGTGTAATGCATGTGTAAACAGGGGGAAAATATACAGTAAATCATTACCAGAAATTTACCCAGACTTCATACTTACACTGTAGGAATTTACTTTGTATAATAAATTTGTATTATATTTTGGTTCACAGTAAATGATGTATTCTGTTGCATACTGTTGTGTATAATTTTGTAAAATTGTATTCTGCATCCAAATACAGTGTTTTAATACTACAATAATACTACAGTGAAGCTGGTTCCTCCTAAACTACTTAACTTGTGTTGTTCTCTTATTTGTAAGTCCCTTTGGATAAAAGCATCTGCCAAATGAATAAATATTCACAAAAGTCCTAGATGTTAATGTATGATTTGGTACAAAATACATATGTGTATTCATTATTAAATTTCATTATTTTAAAAATCATTATTTTGTATGAATTAATTAGCTTTAGGTTATGCAATTTTAAAATGTCTGAATTATGGAAAAATCCATCTATCCATTATCTTTCGCTTCCCCATGCCCATCCAGGGGAGAACGTTTCGGGCGCTGGGCATACACTCAGGACAGGGTGCCAATCTATCAATTGGCACACACTCACTCTATAAGGGGCAATTTGGAGAATTCAATTGACCTTGATCCATGTTGGACTGTGGGAGGAAACCAGAGAACCAGAAGGAAACCTACCCAGGAAACCCAACATGGAAACTCCACCCAGATTGGGCATTTGAACCAGGAATCCGTGGTGCTGAGAGGCGAACGTACTAACCACTAAACCACCGCGCCACCCTTATGGAAAATGTCAAATATAATAAATGAAAAGAACTTCAAAAACGTAAACTAATTATTTAAATCTGTACAACTCAAAAGTATTAAAAATGTATCCATTTAGTTGTTAGTTACATTTACTCACTCCATCTTTGGAATTTCCGCTGTATTCTGTTTGTTCTCCTCCTTTAGTCGTGTTAGGATAGCAGCATCGATCAACTGCTTGTTCTGCTCATAGATCCTTTTGAGAATTATCTCTCCTGTGAGTAACCGAAAAGAAATGCGGTCATGGTTATAGATGCAAATTAACCCAAAAAAGTAAACACAAACTAAGTGTGTTATCATTGTTACCTCCTTCATTCTTTAAATAGAATAGGACATCAGGCATGATAGGATCATCTAACTCCTGAAGAGATGTTAACTGCTCTGTGGTCACCGGGAAGTTATCCAGTACCCAGCCCCTTTTAAATTCAGCGACAGCATTATCTGCTTCAAGCTAAGACAATCCACAGATTTTACTCACAAAACGAAATACAACATAAAACTTTTATAATACTCTGGTCTTTCCAATCAAATGATTTAAAATGTTTAATACTAATGTAATCTAATTAGCAGATAATGCCATAAGTTCAGTCATATGCAAAAGTTTGGGTACCCCTATTAATCTGAATCATTTTTAGTTCTAAAAATTTGGGTGTTTGCAACAGCCATTTCAGTTTGACATATCTAATAACTAATAAATCTTATATATATATCTAATATATATATCTTATATATATATATAATATCTAATAAATCTCTGAGACAACTTTTTGTATCCTTCCCCTGAACAACGATGTTGAACAATCTTTGTTTTCAGATCATTTGAGAGTTGTTTTGAGGAGCCCATGATGCCACACTTCAGAACAGATTCAAATAGGAGAACATCTTGCAATTAGCCAACTTAAATACCTTTACTCATGAATGGATACACCTGGCTATGGAGTTCAAAGCTCAATGAGGTTACCAAACCAATTTTGTGCTTCAGTAAGTCAGTAAAAAGTAGTTAGGAGTATTCAAATCAATAAAATGATAAGGGTACCCATACTTTTGCACCTGCAATTTTAGTTTAATGCATATTGCACATTTTCTGTCAGTACAATAAACCTCATTTCAATCCTGAAATATTATGGTGTCCATCAGTTATTAGATATATCAAACTAAAATGGCTGTTGCAAACACCCAAATATTCAGAACTAAAAATGATTAAGATTAATAGGGATGCCCAAACTTTTGCATGACTGTATACAATACTGGAAATATTAGTAATGCAGATATGTTTTTATAGTACAAGTTAAAGAAAAGTAATAAGCACATGAATAGCATTAAAACATTCTAGTATTTAGAACTGCATACTTTTGTGAATCTTTGGAATTCACATATTTAAAGTTACATTTGTATTTTAAAATATTATATACAGGATTATTGTATTTATGCAAATTACAAATGCTAAATAGCAAAGTAAAGAGTAATCCAGGTTTGTATTTGCTGCAAACAAATCATAATATTAAGTTCTTTCTAAGTTACTTGATTTTATTTATTTATTTATGTTGTTTTTAATCGCACTACAATAGTGGTGAAACATTTTAATGTTTTATTAAATTCAATATTAGTTTTTTTTTTTTTTTTACAATATCATGATTATTTTATATAAATACCATAGTACAGTCAGCAAAAAAAGGAAATGGAAAACACATTGTCCACTTATTGACCCAAACCTCTTTAATTGTTCTTTGCAGAACCTCTGCACACTGATCCTCTGGAGGTTCCATGGAAATCTTTTCGGCTTCTTTCATGGCCTCTTCCACAAGAGCCTTCACCAACGGATGATCTTCAGACACCTCTATTTCTAGAGCAGGATTTGCTGAGCACACAAGAAAGGTTTTAAACTTTAAATTATTTCCAATCAGGAAAATAACCGAGTATCTGTTTAAATTTTTTACATTTTCTACAAGTTAAAAATCTGAATTTCAGCAAATGAAATTATGCTGAGCCCTGTACAAATGTGTAAGGAAGGCATGGGAATAAAATAAACTTAACAAAGTGGGAGTATTCAATAGTGGCCGCAGTTAGTATTATAAGACCTAAGGCACGAAACTCGATGTCAGGGATTTAGTGATAACTGATGACTATCCTGGAAAAGGATGTCTGGCTGGATATTTAACAGGTCTATTATTTGGAAAAATAGATAAATGTCTTAGTACAGAGCATCTATTATGGATAATAAATGTCATTCTCATGTCTTAAATATTTTATTTTAATGCCTTAATGATCTTATTTGTAAGCATTAGGTTTTAGTTCCCACACTTTGTAAGTAAAGGCCAAACCTTAATTTTATTATGACAGGATACACCAGCTGGGCTTAGCAGGATCGTATCACACCCCTAGTATATTACACATATACCTAAAAAGAGAATTAAATACACAGAAAAAAAAACACCAGAAAATGAAGGAGGGAGATGGCACAATTAAAAAAAAACGGATGCTATAGTTTTTTTTTAATTTCCAGTAGCATTACATCATTTTACAAGCACCTTACAAGTGTCCCATCATGACACAGCACCCCTGGAGCAATGAGGATTAAGGACCCTGCTTAAGGGCACATACTGGCTTCAGATAAATGCCCAACTCCCTAATTAAAACACCTTTTATAAAGCACATTATTAGTTCAGTTTAAATAAATATAAATATATAAATATATAAATATATATATATATATATATATATATATATATATATATTATATAATTAAATATATATATAACATATCTAAAAAATGCATATTACATTTGTAAATATTTATAGCCTCACATTTCTGACAAGTTGTACATTTAGATTTTCCAAGTATTTAATTTAATAGCAGAAAGAAATTGTTTATGTTGATAAGTAATGCAAGTAGTTGCATTAATATTAGTTGCAAGTAATGAGCAAAGGAAATTTCTTTAAGCTTTCAATTTAAAAAAGCAAGTTCTGTTGCGTTCATGTGTTTGTGCTCTGTCTGCATTAAATTATTTACAGTTGCAGGCACTGAAATGAAATCCAGAAGATAAAAATTATGTAAACTCGATTATTATTATTCAAATATGGTAATATTTTAAATATTAAACAGGCTTACCAGATTCCGGATCAGCATCTTTCTTCAACTGTTCTTTGACCTTGTCCACTGCCGAAACTGTTGCATCCTGACATGCTATTTCTAACATTTCCTCCCTTAATTTTTTCACAACTGGCTCCATCAATTCCTTCATGTCTATCACAACAGCATTGTAATGCTGAGCCAAAAGAGCACTTAAAGTGCTCTTTCCTGACTGTGGTGGCCCAATTATAGACACTCTGCAGGGTGATCGTGGCATAGGAGGAAGTAGGTATGCTCTTGGAGTCAGCATAAACTTCTCCAAAGCTTCTTCAGAGGACAAGATATAAATCTTCCCCAGAAAACTTGTGGAAGAGAAAAACAAAAGATAATAAAACAGTGAATATGATGTCAAAAATGATCAATCATTAACAAAGGGTTAAAAGGGTTTTGGAAGTAATTAAATGCTTTTTTTTTTACACAATTACTCTGCACAGATTGCAAGCGAGGCGGCACGGCTTAGTGGTTAGCACGTTCGCCTCTCAGCGCTAGGGATTCCCGGTTCGAATCCCCATCTGGGTGGAGTTTCCATGTTCACCCCGTGTCTGCGTGGGTTTCCTCTGGATTCTCCAGTTTCCTTCCACAGTCCAAAAACATGGATCAATTCAATTGAGTTCTCCAAATTACCCCATATGTGAGTCTGTGCCCAGCAATAGATTGGCACCCTGTCCTGGGTGTATCTGCCCAGCGCCCGAAATGTTCTCCCCTGGATGGGCATGGGGAACCCCCCACGCCCCTAATATAAGATAAAGCAGAAGATACTGGATGGATAGATTGCAAGTGAAGACGAAACAAATTAATCTTGTATAACCAGTTCACCTAATAGCATGTTTACTTATAGACATTGACAGACTATATTAATATTCAAATTTACACTGTACAGTGTGCATAAGAAGATTTCGTTACCTATGCCCTGCAAGTTGAAAGAACTACCATCAACTCTTATGGTTCAATAATCAATTTCTTTTTCTAAAAACATTTTGGCATAGTGGCTTACTGGTTAGCACGTTCTCCTCTCAGCATTAGGGATTCCTGATTCGAATCCCCATCTGGGTGGAGTTTCCTCCCACAGTCCAAAAACATGGATCAAGTCAATTGAGTTCTCCAAATTGCCCCATATAGAGTATGTTTGTGTGAGTGAGTGTGTGCCCAGTGATTGGCGCCCTGTCCTGGGTGTATTTGCCCAGTGCCCTAAACGTTCTCCCTTGGATGGACATGGGGATCCCCCCGAGACCCTAGTAGAGGATAAAGTGAGAGATAATGGATGGAAGGAACATTTTACTTAACATATGCAGTTCAGTTTTAAGTTTGTCTCCCAGCACTAGAGATCCAGTTTCAAATCTCGATTCCCATGTTGAAGTGGGTTTTCTCCAGGTTCTCAGGTTTCCTCTCACAGTCCAAAAACATGGATCAAGTCCCACAGTCCAAAAACATGTCCCTATCTAGATTGCCCCTATACATTTGTGTGTATCCAAATGTGTGAGTGTGTTCCCAGTGATAGATTGGTGCCATGTCCTGAGTGTATCTGCCCAGTGCCTGAAATGTTCTCCCCTGGATGAGCATGGGTAACCCACCGTGAGCCCAGTCCCTAGTATACGAATAAGCGGAAGATGAGTTTCCATTTGACAACTTTACTTAAACTAGACATTATCGGCATCCTCCCGATTTATTCCATCAACCATACTGCATTTACCTGACTGCAAACTGAAGTTTTCCCTCAGTGATTCTGCCCTCTTTAAGGCCGACTGGACATGTACTTCCCCAGCGACTCCTTTGCCAGTAGAAACCTGGTGCTATCATCTTACTGGCATACAGTTGTTCAAGCACCTCCTCCTATGTTTTATTAAACAGCAAATATGAATGTAAAAACACATGGTCCAGGACAATAGGATTTAAAACAAGTGTAAATATATCTGACTGTGATCTTTTTCTCAGCAGAGTCCCCCTGCTCCTTCAGTAAGCGCAGAGGTACAGGTGCTCTCTTTACAGCCATGACCTCAAGACGAGTTACTACAGTCTACAACCAACAAAAAAAATACATCAAAATGATAATTTACATTTATGATAATCACATCAATGTCAAAACAATAGCAAAACATAATTTACTAACCTCAAAAAGTTCATCGGGGCTCTTATTTCCATCAAGTTCAATTAAATATCGGGGGCTGTGATATGACATGTAGTCCTACATTAATGAAATGCATATAGATAGACCATGCTGTTACTGTTTTGTTGAGGAATTTTATTTTAAATTATACGAATCAATGGCTTTCCTTACTTCCAAAGGCCGGAGCAGGTTGTCTTTGTACTGAATAACTCTCTGAAGAGCATTATCTGGATGATTTTCCTTTACCCTGACTAGCTCACTAAAATCCTCATGATGTTTTTTTTCCTCCACCTATCATCACCAGACATATACAATATTTTATTTAGTAACAAACAGAATGACAGACCAAACATACTTTACTAAAGTCGTAATTCTACAAATTTACATGTACATTTAGTCATTTAGCAGACGCTTTTATCCAAAGCGACTTACAAATGAGAACATCACAAGTCAGTAGTTATGAAGAAAACCAACTATACTATAAAATCATCAAACCTGATTGTTATTTGATGCTGCGCCTCCTATTATTTTTCTTTACAACAGGTATTTGTTAAAAAGATGCATCTTCAGTAGTTTCTTAAAAATTCCAAGTGATTCTGCCTTACAGACAGTGTTGGGAAGATCAAATATAGCCCATCATCAGTAGTCTATTACAGGCTATACTATTAGACAATTGAGTGTTGTAATTAATAAAGAAAATAAATAATAATTGTAGAAAAACTTTGTACTGTTCATTCATTCATTCATTATCTCCCGCTTTGTCCTCTATTAGGGTCGCGGTGGGGTTCCCCATGCCCATCCAGGGGAGAACGTCTCGGGCGCTGGGCAGATAGACCCAGGACAGGGCGCCAATCCATTGCTGGGCACTTTGTACTGTGTCTGTACAAATTACTCATATATCAATATGGAACAAATACCCAAACAGGGGTATAAGTTTCATGTTTCATACCTTTCAGACCACAGTGACCTTAAGATAGTAGCAATATTTTTGTGATAACTCTGAGTTTTAGGAGTATTCAGGAACTGTAAACTCCATTCTAAACGTAAAGTACTACAGCAGTGGAGTGCACGACACAGTGGCTTAGTGTTTAGAACATTCGCCTCTCAGCACCCTGGATTCAGGTTGAATCACAATCTGGGTGAAGTTTTCATGTTATCCACATGGATTTTACAACCTTACAACCTTTCTTACTAGTTTATTATCAATTTAACTTTACCTCATCTTCTTCTTCGTCACCTTCCTCTTCATCATGACTTTCTTTTTGAGATGTGACCCTTATCCCAGAGTCCCAAACTTCTCTCTGAAATATCTGGCCTGTCACTGGGTTCTGTCTCTGTCCTGATAAGCGGTTGACCAAGTCTTTGTCCGCACACTACCAAAAGACAACGAGGCGTTTTCACAATTCTTTTGCTAACAAGAACACGTTTCACATGTATTACATTAATTATTCTTTAAAAAGTTACCTTGATGTTAATGATAATGTCTGGAGGCATTTTCAGGTTTTTAATCAAATCGATTTGTTCATGGATATTCATACACTCCTCTGACAATGACGGTATGGATGACAAAACGTAGCCTGGCCAATAAAAAAGGAAACTCATATAAGCTGAGCCAAAATCCTCTTTACAGCCAAAATCCTTTTTAATGATGAATGTAATAAAATAACTATATACTACATAAACAAAATATCTAACACTCATAATGCTGTCACAAAATTGCATTTATCCATTAATATATGAATGATTATAAAAAACAGTTAGTGAAATTTAAAAAATGTGTAAAAGTGTTTATATATGTACATTATCAGTATCAACATTTAGATGGTCAAAGATCAGAGTAAAGGGGACGTAAACAGTATGTACTGTAATTAATAAACAGATGGACTACAGTCTGGAATTGTAGAACTACAAAGTCCATCTTAATGGCAAGTGGAACTGAGAACATGGACAAGTGGAGCCAAAAAGAGGTGTGTCTGAACTTGACAGGTACTGTATTTTAGTGGAAAAATAATATTAATTATAATATTAATTATAATAATTCACGTTGCTGGTCTTAGATGTAATTTAGTGCCATCATTGGGTATTTCTTGAAGAATTGATTGTAAAACATCAATATTTAGCAGATATTTACCATAGTTTTCCACCTCTGGTGATTTAAGTTTATCAAGAATTAAGGTGAACACTTTCTCCTCAGTAATAGCCTTCCCTTCAGCCAGAATAGCTACAAGCTAATGAATGGAAATCATATTATTATTGATTTGTTTTTTCATTGCACATTTAAATAATGCAATTTGAGTATATACACATAGAAACTCATTACGAACCTCTTTGCCTTGTTCTGTACCATTATGAATATGACTTTTTAGCAGTTCAGTGTCTAAGCAGAGAAAACATGACAGATAATATAAATAAACAAATCTCTATCACAGAAAAACAAAACACCTGAGGAAAAAAACCTTACCATCTATGAGGACACTTCTCCATGTTTGGGCAAATTTTTTGGCAAGTGTGGATTTACCAACACCCTATGGAGGAAAATAATACTGGTAAAAAATATCGAAAAACAATGTGCATCTTTTGCAAACTTATAACTAAACATTTGGTTTGCATTAGCAGCTATGCAGTACACTGATAAAACAAGGCAAAAAAAAAAGATTTATTATTGAAATAGCATACAGGTTTTCCGATGATGAGGAAACAGGCAGGCTTGGTAAGCAGAAACTTAATCTGAGCTTCACTTTCCAATAAATTGTCAACAAATGGGATGGTGGAGGCATCATGTTCAGAAGAAGCCATTATCCTGTAAAACAATCGTTAATAGCCAGGGTAAATTTTTAAAAGAAAATCAAGTTCAGTAGAAAAGAAGTAGTTGGATATACAAGTCTCGGTGATTAAACAAAATAAAGAAATGGATCAGTCTTCTGTTTCATTTGACTTACACTCATTGGGCTCTTTATTTGGTTTCCCCATTGTTTTTACATTTATTTTTTATCACTTCCAGTTACAATACAGTTTTAGTTTGTGTTTATACTATTCTAGGCATCATTACTATTGCAAACTTTAATATTAGAATCAGAAATCTATATGGTAAGAAAACTGCTAGCTAAAAACAAATCTGCTCTTAACAACACTCCGCTCCACTCCACTCCACTTCCGCTTTATCCTATATTAGGGTCGTAAAAGGTTTCAGGCCCTAAGCAGATACACCCAGGACGGGGCGCCAATCTATCGCTGGGCACACACTCACTTACACAGACATGCACATATACACACTCTATATGGGGCAATTTGGAGAACTCAATTGACTTGATCCATGTTTTTGGACTGTGGGAGGAAACCGGAGAACCCGGAGGAAACCCACGCGGACACGGGGAGAACATGGAAACTCCACCCAGATGGGGATTCGAACCGGGAATCCCCTAGTGCTGAGAGGCGAACGTGCTAACCATTAAGCCACCGTCCCACAGTCCAAAAACATGGATCAAGTCAATTGAATTCTCCAAATTGCCCCATATATAGTGTGTGTGTGTGTGTGTGTAAGTGAGTGTGTGCCCAGCGATGGATTGGCGCCCTGTCCTGGGTCTGCCCAGCGCCCGAGACGTCCAGGATGGGCATGGCGAACCCCACCACGACCCTACTAGATAGATAGGATAAAGCGGGAGATAATGAATGAATGATTCATGCAAAGGCAGTAAAATAAATTAAATATAATGTCATTAATATTATTAATTCAAAAACACCTAAATAAGTGCTGATCTAATTTCACAATAATAAAAACTACAGGTAAACTTTGACAATGTGTTAAAAATAAGGGAAATTAACATCACGTGATGGATGTTAACTCATGCTGGCCTGTGGAGGAAACGCCTACAAAGGTGGCTGTACAACCTGAGTTTATCCACCTTCTCTGATCAAAGATTTTTTTAAACCGACATGTAGATATTATCATTGTGGAATATGTGATACATGATGATACATATGTGTTTTATTTTATTAATGAGCTTCACTTATTCAGCTTGAATTATACATGGATGTTAGATCGTCTAATAAATCAGTGTATCTGACTGTCATTTTGCACTGATCTGGCATTAGATTGGTACAACGTGAGGTGGCTTCTGAGTAGTTTTGGTGCTTTTGCCCAATTTGTGGAATTTAGTTTGGGTGGTAGCTACTGTGTAGTGAAGTTAATTTATTGTCGAGGATCTAATGCTTAGCTCCCTACGTTTTACAAGTAGCCCACCCAACACTGCCGACATATTTAAAGCAACATCATATCTCAGTGAAAAGTTAATTAAGACAAGTTTCTCTTACCTGAACTTTTTTGTGGAATCTTAACTGATCTGGCAATTTGCAGAAGCGTTCTGAAACTCAACCTGAGCTTCGTCTGAACGCAATTCGTTCTAAGTGGCCTCTTTTGTTTTATCGCTATGACAACCAGCACTCTCAATGCTGTAGGAAATGTTCCACTATACTCTGGGGACATAAGAGGATTTATACAACACAGAAAAAAAGGTTATAATTTAAGTTTTGACATATTTTTTGTTGTTTTTTATTAATGTTTCCTACTCCCAAAACGTTATTTCTTTATTCCACAGCTTCAAACACATGCAAAAGACTAGTATGTAAATTAGGTGGGGACGTCATTTAGCCTCTCCTCGCGACTTTGAGGACAGCCAATGGCTGCATTCCTTACTGACATGACGGACAGACTAGCAGCTCGCGCTTGATAGTGCTTTAATTCTGTCTGACTTTTCTTGATCAAAGAAATACTATTATAAAATAAAATAAAATACGTAACTACTGGACAGCTGTTTGATGAAGAAATCAGCGACGCTACTGCCAAGCACCGCCCATCACTGCGTCACAATGTCAGTTTTTATAAACTGGTATAAAAATAGCACGCTAAATGACATATAAATATTATATTTTTGGTTTTCACTAACAAAGTCCTGTGTTAAAAAAAATTACGTTTGAAGAAGGGGCGTGGTTATAGAATGACGTTTCGCCTGAAAGGAGGCAGGATAAGGGAAACGTTACCATAGCAACTGTCAACATCCCTGACCCTGTTTCCTTTCCTGTTATCCTGAGTTGTTATTTTGTGTTGTTAATTTAGAATATATTAATATATATAATACGATATTATCATATTGAAGCACAATGGCTTCTGTTTTGCAGCCGCATGATGAGCCTCACAACGGGAGCTACACATTTTCCAGCCGCCCGCGTCCCGTCCCAAATCGCCTTAAATACCGGGACCCTCCACTGATGCAGTAAGTCGGGACTCTAGCACAGTTTAGATGAATGAACAGATCGTCTTGTCTTTATTGTTCTTTGAATTTATATTATTATTATTATTATTATTATTATTATTATTATTATTATTATTATTATTATCCATCCATTATCTTTCGCTTTATCCTCTACTAGGGTTGCAGTGGGGTTCCCCATGCCCATCCAGGGGAGAACGTTTCGGGTGCTGGGCAGATACACCCAGGACAGGGCGCCAATCCATCGCTGGGCACACACTCACTTACACAGACACACTCTATATGGGGCAATTTGGAGAATTCAATTGACCTTGATCCATGTTTTTGGTCTGTGGGAGGAAACCAGAGAACCAGAAGGAAACCCATGCGGACACGGGGAGAACATGGAAACTCCACACAGATTGGGCATTTGAACCGGGAATCCCTAGTGCTAAGAGGAGAACGTACTAACCACCGTGCCGCCCTATTATTATTATTATTATTATTATTATTATTATTATTATTATTAATTTGCATTCATTCATTCATTATCTTTATCATCACGTTATCCTCTACTAGGGTGGCAGGGGGGGGTTCCCCATGCCCATCCAGGGGAAAGCACCCAAACACACCAATCTATCACTGGGCACCCCCACTCACACAGACACCCATACAAACACACACTAAATGGGACAATTTAGAGCAATTTAGAGACAATTTAGACATTTACATTGAATCCATTGAATTTTTTTTTTTTTATTATTATTAGTAGTAGTAGTATAATTATTGTAAATTTCCTGAAGTTGGGACAATTAAATGTTTATCTTATCTTTATTTAATTTTATTATTATCCATAAATATCCAATATCTTTTTTATGTGATACAGAAACGAAGGACTAAAGCTCTATGGTAACATAATGTATGATCGTCGAGTCGTTAGGGGAAATACTTATTCACAACATATTTTTCCAAATGTGAGTATTAACTCTAACTGAAATTAGGCCAATGCTTATATAGGCAAATACACAGCTCTAAATAATTAAGTAAGTGACGATAATGGTAAAATGTTGTATATAGTTTTTTAAACAATCTGTAGACTTAACAAAATATGACTTTGACTTAAATTCTTTTTACTGTTTTCATGTCCTGTCTCATTTCAATCTTTGATCAATATATGTTGAACAGATTGCTCAGCCAGATCCAGCTGAGATCCAACATCAGCAAGAGACAAGAAAAAGAGCTATTGCAAAAAAGCTGGCAAAAGACCAGTTTCGCTCAAGCACCCCAGCGGCAGTTGACGGGAGACAACACATAGATGTGCAAACAGGTATCTCAGCATTTACAGTTTTAGAGAGTTTTTTTTTACTTTTAAACATAATGCCTTTTCCTAACTATAAACATAAAAACAATTAATCCATACAAATATAAATACATGGTTGATTTGTGCTTTAACTTGAACATTTTAAGTCATAGACAGTTCTAATGGATAAAATGTATGATTACAACATAATCAGCCATCTACATTTACATTTACATTTAGTCATTCAGCAGACGCTTTTACCAAAAGCGACTTACAAATGAGAACACCACAAGTCAGAAGTTATGCAGAAAACCAACTATACTGTAAAATCATCAAACCTGATAGTTATTTGCCATCTTTCATGATTATGTCACCTGCAGGATCAAAAGAATTTCAATGTATCACATTTGAACACGTTCTGTTGGCTAATGTGGACATACCAATTTCAGTACTGTTTTTAGTCCTGTCCTGAAGGTTTTCTCTGATTGAGTGTTTTACCTGCTCTCAACACAACTGTTCAACTTACAAAAATAAATATTTACTTATTAAAATTGGTGTTTGAAAGATGAAAAACAGAATAATTGGCTCTCAAAGACCAGCATTTAGAAACACTACAAAAAATCTGTCATATAATAAGAAAAATAAACACAAATCAAGAAAAAATGTATATAAAACAAGTAAAATTATCTGTCAGGATAGAAAGTAAATTTATCTAGTTAAGATGTTTTATTTTTTTTTAAAGTTTTTAAAAACTAGATTATTATCTTACTTAGGAATCTATTCAAGTCAAAAACAAGATTTGTTAAATGTTTTTAAGATTTTCTGTCTTAAGATTAACTTAAGATTTCTTTTTACAGTGTTTGCAGGGTAGTTTTTTCACCCAAAATTTGGAAAAAGTACATTTAATATTTAAGATTTTTTAAGCTATAGTTTTTTTTCAACATATTTTTGGTGCCATCTAATTTGTTTTCTAGAGTTGTATTTAGAGGAGCTGAGTGATCATGTTGAGGAAATCAGCATAGACTGTCAAACAGATGCATTCCTGGACAAACCAGCCACACCTCTTTTTATTCCAGCGAAAACTGGAAAAGATGTAGCAACCCAAATAGAAGAGGGAGAGGTATGACTTTTTTAGTTTAGTTTAGTTTAGTGTGTGTGTGTGTGTGTGTTTATCATTGCAACATGGTGGTATACTAGCAGCACTGTTGTATCTAATTAAATCATATAATGGTATCACATTTTGTCTGCATCACAGTTTAATTTTGGACTATTGTTCTGGGCAAATTCTTGTATCTTGCCACACATTTTAAAGGTGTTAAGATCTGTATTTTTGGTCAAGAGCAGGTGCATCGTTAGACCTGGGCTTTCGGACCTATAGCCAGTAGCCAGCTATTGTCAGTAGCCCCGGATGAAATGAGAGCAGCTTTCTCTGTCCGCCTCTCCTCTAGCAGCGGGACCGAACTTCTTCCAAGCTCTGTGTGTGTTCGCCTCTCAGCGCTAGGGATTCCCAGGTTCGAATCCCCATCTGGGTGGAGTTTCCATGTTCTCCCCGTGTCTGCGTGGGTTTCCTCCGGGTTCTCCGTTTTTTTCCCACAGTCCAAAAACATGGAACAAGTTAATTGAATTCTCAAAAAATTGCCCCCTATAGAGTGTGTCTGTGTGAGTAAGTGTGTGCCCAGCGATGGATTGGCGCCCTGTCCTGGGTCTGTCTGCCCAGCGCCCGAGACGTTCTCCCCTGGATGGGCATGGGGAACCCCACCGCGACCCTAATAGAGGATAAGCGGAAGATAATGAATGAATGAATAATTAATAAAAGCGGCACGGTGGCTTAGTGGTTAGCACGGTCGCCTCTCAGCGCTAGGGATTCCCAGGTTCGAATCCCCATCTGGGTGGAGTTTCCATGTTCTCCCCGTGTCTGCGTGGGTTTCCTCTGGGTTCTCCAGTTTCCTCCCACAGTCCAAAAACATGGATCAAGGTCAATTGAATTCTCAAAATTGCCCCATATAGAGTGTGTCTGTGTGAGTGAGTGTGTGACCAGCGATGGATTGGCGCCCTGTCCTGGGTCTATCTGCCCAGCGCCCGAGACGTTCTCCCCTGGATGGGCATGGGGAACCCCACCGCGACCCTAATAGAGGATAAACGGAAGATAATGAATAAATGAATGAATAATTAATAAATGATCAAACAAAATGAATGTAACAACAGTTTGAAAAATGGATATTACCTTAAAAGAGTATTACCTTAAAACTTTCTCTCATTTTTTTTTTAGCTTTTTCATTTCGACACAGAGGTGCAGCCTGTGTTGGAGGTGTTGGTGGGAAAGAGCATGGAGCAGGCTTTGTTAGAAGTTCTAGAGGAGGAGGAGCTAGCCAATTTAAAGGCTCAACAGCGAGCCTTCCTGGAGTTGCGAAATGCTGAACTTTTGCAGGTTCAGCGACTGGAAATGCAGGAGAGGCGCCACCGTGAGGAGAAGGTAATCTCAACAGCATATTTAATTCATTTATGACCATAATTCATAGCAGATACAAAGGATAACTGGTCATGTTCTTTAATTAAATCAATGTGTCATTGTAACATTGTAGATGAACAGAACAACATATATTATAAAGAGAAACAGTGTAGTTTAATAGATGAATGAAGAATCAATCAATTCTGGGAACTAAGTCTATAGTATATGTGTTGCAGTAGGCCAGTTTATTAGCCATTTTGCTTTAAATAAATTCATTTTATGATGCATTTGTAATTTATGTGTGGTTGGTGTCTTTCATTTATATTACCTGTTTGTACACTGAGTTTCTGTATGTGTTGCAAACTCTGAAATAATGGTCAAGAATGTAATATATAATGTAACATACATGTCAAAAGGTTCATGGCCTAACTGCTAACTGCTGCATGATTTATTTTGTTATTTAAAAATAGAATCGCCGGATTAAACAGCAAAGGGCAGCCTTACAGAAGCAGAAAGAGGCAGCTGAAAAAATCGCTGCAAGAACATTCAGTCAGCATTATCTGGCTGACCTACTTCCCTCAGTCTTTTCCAATCTACGAGACCGTGGCTTCTTCTATGACCCAGTCGAAAGAGGTATCCTTCATTTTTAAAAAATTTTTAGATTAGGGATATGTGGTAAATTATGTATTTTTAGGATATTAGGTCATTATGTTTCTTAAAATACTAGGAATTTAAGTAAAACAATATAATTGTAATAATAATAATAATAATAATAATAATAATAATAATAATAATAATAATAATAATAATAATAATAATAATAATGTATTTAATTCCTATTTGTAATGCAGCCACAAAAATGAGATTGTATTATTTATTTGCACTGTAGGTGAAAACTGAAACTCCCACTCAAGAAACAGGGAGAAAATGTAAACTTTCAACAAGTCATTTTGGGGAGCAAAAAAAAAAACTGCAGTATCAAATGATAATCAACATTGATCTTTTGATTATGTAATTTTAATTTGATTATGTAATTTGATTATCTAATTTTTTGGGTTTAAACCAACCCAACCTAATTTGAAGAGTGAACCAATATAATAGTGGGGTGGAAACACCACGAGACGACTGTCACTAGAGGGCAGTTAGC
The DNA here is from genome assembly GCA_019802435.1 of Corydoras maculifer. Classification (NCBI taxonomy): domain Eukaryota; kingdom Metazoa; phylum Chordata; class Actinopteri; order Siluriformes; family Callichthyidae; genus Corydoras; species Corydoras maculifer. Next base: position 499,964 of record JAFMOD010000155.1, read on the forward strand.
GAGCCATGGTGTTCTTTTGAAAAAGAGGGTTGATGTCAGGCCTTATTAAATTCTGGTATTTACTGGAAGCCAATTTAGAGAGCAGAACATTGGAGTATCTTAGGAAGAGATTAGTAAAGTTACATCACATGCAGCTGAAATTTAATGGTTACTGCACATCACATCAAATTTGAAAAAGTACTACTGAACCTGAATTAAGCACCAAGGCCACAGTAGCTATGAGAACAGTGTAATAAGTTGCATATTAAATTATACTTTGTGCTTATGTGTACATAATTTTTTGTGAAACAGATATAGAAACTGGATTTCTTCCCTACCTGATGGAAGAAGTCAATAATACTTTGAAAAAGAGACAAGTAGCACGAACAGTGCTTGACAGTAAGCCAACACTTTTATTTTTTCTTTATATATATTTTATTTTTTAAATTAAGAATGCATCTATGTACTGTATGTGAGTATAGAATTAGTTGAACACTAGTTAACAGTTCTAAAATGCAATGAACATTTAGTTTGAGGTATGTTAAAGAGCATTATAACTTAATTATGTTAATTGTTAATTAAATTAATTAATGTTAATTGTTAATTTTAAAAAAAGGATTTAATGAACGAACAGGTGCTCACGGTATTTGGCTGATAATAAGCAAGAGGAAACCTAAGATCTTAAAACTATTTTTCCAACCTTAAGGTTTTAATGAGAAACTAAACATGATAAAGGGAGTCATCACTGATTATATCTTTGCATCTGTTACTGGCAAAATGGGGCTCATCTCATACTGTTTTAAAATTGAGGAACAGTGATAACATTGCACCACGGGCTGCAGGCTTAAATATAATATTCAGACAGTTAAGTGCCCTGGTCAAATTCCTTATTTCATTGATTTTTCTAAGAAAAAATGAGTGAAGAGATCCATCAAACAGATTAAACTGCTACCTATTTTAAGGCACAGCTAAAATGTATATACTTAATATCACATATTCTTTTCTTTTTTTAATAATTTAATTTCTCTTACATGGCTGTGCTGAATTGTTCAGTTATGAAATTCAGTCTTTTGTGATGTAGTGGATCATTGCTGAAAATAAAAGACTGTTGCTATAGATGGCATACTTGTTAAACTAAAACAAATAAAATCATCTTTAAATAAAAAGAAAAAAGGAAAGCAATTCATATCAAATTGTTAATAACTACAGTATGTAGCCATGTGGTAATGGAATAGTAATGTAATATTTTACAGTAATCTAGTCATTTGTAAAAAATAAACGCCTTAAAGTTCATCCTCTTATGGTTTATTTCATAATAAGGAACTGCTGACTGTACATTATCTTTTTTATGACTCCCTGTGGGCAGAAATTAAAAAATATATAAGTGACATCTAACTTTGCCTTATTTTACTTATGTATAAATTATTACTCAAGCCTGCTCTTAAAAGATTTGAGCTAATTTCTGTACAGAAATAAAAAAAGAAGGGTGGGAAGGTGTTGTAGCTCAGTGTTTAAGGTGTTGGTTTGTCAATCAGAAGGTTGTGGGTTCAGATCCCAGGTCCACTTTGCCCTTAACCCTCGTTTCTCCAGGGATGCTGTATTCACCCTGTGTTCTGATTTCAACTAAAATGGTATACTTATAAGTTGCTTTAGATATGAAATGTACTGCTAAATTACCTAATCCATTGTAAATGTGGAAGAATTAAGTGTTGTGTTAAGTCATATTTCTCACACATGATGTGTTAACTTGACACAATGACAAAAATAGTTAAATTAATTAAACTATTTGTATGTTATAATCATCCTGCTGAACTGCATCTGTACTCTCTTTTCCTTACAGTGCTCATTCGAGATGTGATCAGCAGCAGACAGGAAGTTCTTCAGTCAGTCAGCTCCAAATGATGACATAAGATCTTGGTAATTTGTGGTACACATCATTTCTCACATTTTGTAATTAATTTATTTTAATGGTGCTATGAAGTTATTGTATTAGATATCACCATTATATAGTATGATTTTCTGACCAGTATATTCACAGTAAAAAGTATGTTAAAGTGTGGAGATACCTTTGTGCTCAACCAGTAAATGAGGATTAATATTTGGATTACCATATCAGTCAGTTAATATAAAGATGATATATTGTGAATCAGCACTCTGTGGCTCATTTAGTATTTTGCCATTAAATGATGGATGATAGTAGGTTAGAGACATTATAATTATGATTATTTTTTACAGGTATAAAAAAAGTCTGAACAACAAAACTACAGAACTACTACTGTAGAAAATCTCATGAAATACATCCATGTGCTTTCTCTTTTTTATGATACCGTAATGTATTTCTGTCATCAAATTAAATCTTCTATAATGGTGTCACATTGATTTTTACATTGTTTATCTTAATTTCCCATTACTTATCTTAAATGATAAGTAATAATTTAGCCATTATAATCATTATCAATATTCTTTCTCTTTAAATATGATTTTGCTTTTATTATGTACCACATTGGAAATGGTTACTATATGATCATATTTAATCACTTTTGTTTACACCCACTTCCTATCTACCTTTATCTCTGTTAAAACATGTTAGGATGAAAATGTTATCTCACTTAATAAATGATAAATGCCACTTTATTTACATCCTATGAAGTGCATTTTCATAGACACATATTTGCAGTGTTTCTCCACATGTACATTACATGATAACAACTTTAGAGAACAACAAAATTTATACACACAGAAAGCACAAACTCAGTTAAGGGTGCATGTATGCATGTATTCATGCTGGTGTCCTGTCTCTAGACTACATAGCTACAATATGTAGGAGCCACAGTTCACTCGTTCACAACAGATTTTATGTTCACTCTTAAAGGTTTTGTACATAATTACATAAATATATATACAGTGGAATGGTGGCTTAGTCGTTCGCCTCAGATCCAGAAACAAATCTCAATCTGAATGGAGTTTCCATGTTCTCCCCATGTCCATGTGGGTTTCCTCTGGGTTTCCTCCCAAAGTTCAAAAACAATGGATTCAAGGTAAATTGAATGCTCTAAATTGCCCCATATACCATGGTGTGTGTCTGTGTAAGCGAGTGTGCCCATCGATAGACTGGCGTCCTGTCCTGGGCCCAAAACTTTATCCCTTGGATGGGCATGGGGAACTCCCCCGCCACCCTAGTAGAGGATTAAGTGGAAGATAATGAATAAATTAATTAATGTATACACCTGGTACAACTACCATATTTGCCATATATGGCTTGCTTGTGGCACGGTGGCTTAGTGGTTAGCAAATTCTCCTCTCAGCACTAGGGAATTCCGGTTCAAATCCCAATCTGGGTGGAGTTTCCATATTCTCCCCGTGTCCACGTGGGTTTCCTCCGGGTTCTCTGGTTTCTTCCCACAGTCAAAAAACATGAATCATGGTCAATTGAATTCTCCAAATTGCCCCATATAGAGTGTGTTTGTGTAAGTGAGTGTGTGCCCAGCGATAGATTGGCGCCCTGTCCTGGGTGGATATTGTTGCGACCCCATGCCCATTCAGGGAAGAACTTTTCAGGCGCTGGGCAGATACACCCAGGACAGGGCACCAATCCATCGCTGGGCAGCAGACAGCCATATTTCATATGTAATTTACTTTTATCCGTGCATCCATTATCTTCCGCTTTATCCTATATTAGGGTCGAGGAGGGTTGTGACCCCATGCCCATCCAGGGGACAACGTTTCAGGCCCTGGGCAGATACACCCAGGACAGGGCGCCAATCCATCGCTGGGCAGCAGACAGCCATATTTCATATGTAATTTAATTTTATCCATGCATCCATTATCTTCCGCTATATCCTATATTAGGGTCGCTGGGGGGGGGGGCGTTGCGACCCCATGCTCATCCAGGGGAGAACTTTTAGGAGGCTGGGCAGATACACCCAGGACAGGGCGCCAATCCATCGCTGGGCAGCAGATAGTTATATTTCATATAAATTTTATTTTATCCAATATCACTAATAAATGATCACACAATATTAATGTAACAACAGTTTGAAAATGGATGAATACCCTCATGAAAGAGCACTTTTTAATGAGGACAGAGGGGCAATAAGGGATCTGATGTTTCTAAACCCTAAAAACTCCCCTGCTTAAACGCTTCACCCTCACCCCGTTGCTGCGCCACCTCTCTCTCTTTCCATTAGCTCCGCCTCGAACCCGGCGGCGCTATGACCCAGACAGAGCGCGTACCACACCCGTCCAGATGTCAGAAGTTGCCCTGTAACCGGTCCGCTCAGCAGAACCGAAAGTCTGTTAGTGGAGCAGGACGTGACCCGAAGCCGCGCTCCTCTCGAGCACCTCGCTGTCGTGCTGCTCTGTATGTTCTCGCACCTCAGCCGGCAGACCTCGACATGGCAGCGAACAAGGTGGGGAGACGTTACCACAGCAAAGTGCACTCACCAAGCCGCGGCTCCGGGCGGGACCCGGGACTGAGCGGGCAGAAGAGGCAGGCGCGGGTTACTGTCAAGTACAACAGAAAAGAGCTGCAGAGGCGCCTGGACGTCGAGAAGTGGATCGACGCGGGGCTGGATGAGCTGTATTCTGGAAGGGTAGGTACCACTGTGGTAAACCACGCTTTGGACATCCATCCATCCATTATCTTCCGCTTTATCCTCTACTAGGGTCGTGGGGGGGGATCCCCATGCCCATCCAGGGGAGAACGTCTCGAGCGCTGGGCAGACACACCCAGGACAGGGCGCCAATCTATCACTGGGCACACACTCACTCAGACAAACACACTCTATATGGGGCAATTTGGAGAACTCAATTGACTTGATACATGTTTTTGGACTGTGGGAGGAAACCGGAGAACCCGGAGGAAACCCACGCAGACACGGGGAGAACATGGAAATTCCACCCAGATGGGGATTCGAACCGGGAATCCCTAGTACTGAGAGGAGAACGTGCTAACCACTAAGCCACCACGCCACCATTTATTAATTCATTCCTTATCTTCCACTTTTATCCTATATTATGGTCGTGGTGGGGTTCCCCATGTCCATCAAGGGGAGAATGTTTCAGGTGCTGGGCAGATACACCCAGGACAGGGCACCAATCTATCGCTGGGCACCCACTCGCTCACACAAACATACTATATATGGGGCAATTTCGAGAACTCAATTGACTTGATCCATGTTTTTGGACTGTGGGAGGAAACCGGAGAACCCGGAGGAAACCCACATGGACACGGGGAGAACATGGAATCTCCACCCAGATTGGGATTCGAACCGGGAATCCCTAGTGCTGAGAGGAGAACGTGCTAACCACTAAACCACCGTGCCGCCCACGCATTGGACATGTCTGGGTTATTTAACATCTGTCGGTAGTATTTTATTCTATTCATAATGTAGAATTGAATGCCAGTGACGTTTACTATTTTTGTCTTTTCACAATAAATACTGTGCATTCGATGCGATTGAAAATACACCAACCATCACGCACGTGGGAAAAGACCCGGCTGGCTTGTTTAATTAAGCAGGTGTATGCTAAAAAAAACTACATGCGAACTATGAATGAAAAAAAATGTGATAAGTTGATTCAAATAAAATGTGTTTTTTTTTTCCCATTTATATTCGTATCTTTGGTGGCACGGTTGCTTAGTGGTTAGTATGTTCGCCTCTCGAATCCCAATCTGGGTAGAGTTTCCATGTTCTCCCCGTGTCTGCGAGGGTTTCCTCTGGGTTCTCTGGTTTCCTACAACAGTCTAAAAACATGGATCAAGGTCGACTGAATTCTCCAAATTGCCCCATATAGAATGTGTTTATGTTAGTGAGTGTGTGCCCAGCGATGGATTTGCACCCTGTCCTGGGTGTATCTGCTCAGTGTCTGAAACGTTCTCCCCTGGATAAGCATGGGGAACCCCCCATGACTCTAGTAAGGAATAAAGTGGAAGATAATGGATGGATGGATATTCGTATCTTCAGCCTATTGCTAGTGAAGGTTGCTGTGCAATGCTGTGCAATGCTGAAATAAAATGGCTAGTGGAAAATAAAGAGTTGTGGCCAAACGGTTGCTTAGTTGTTAGCACGTTCGCTTCTCGAATCCCAATTAGGGTGAAATTTCCATGTTCTCCCCATGTCCGCGTGTGGTACCTCCGTGTTCTCCGGTTTCCTCCAACAGTCTAAAATAATGGATCAAGGTCAACTGAATTCTTCAAATGGCCCCATATAGTGTGTATTTGTGTGAGTGAGTGCACCAGGCGATAGATTGGTACCCTGTCTCGGGTGTATCTGCCCAGTATCTGAAACATTCTCCCCTAGATGGGCATGTGAAACCCCCATAAGGGTTAAAGCGGAAGATAATTGATGGATGGATATTCATATCTTCAGCCTATTGTTAGTAAGGGGCTGCTTCACAAAAAGATGCCCAAAACACCAGGTTATAGTATATTTGTGTATTTCGTTGCCGTGCAATGCTGAAATAAAAAAACAGGAAAGACTGAATAAGAAAGCACTGTGTATATTAAAAGACCAGCAAAAATGGCAACAAGAATTAATACCTTCCACTTTGTAGAGCTAGACATGTGTTTCAGCTGTGTTTCGTTTTAAAACTTTAATTTAACTGATTTCATTGGTCTACTTTAAACCAAAATATCACCTCAGTAGACATTATTTTAAATCAGCAACCAGTAAATGCTGATGTGATTCTTTACCATAGTCATTTTAAATAGTAAACACATAATGTGCCTAAAACTGAAGTGATAGTTTGATCTTGTATGTTTATATTCTTTAATGATAGTCTGATCTATTTGCCCAAAAGTGTAAAAACTAAAGAAATGAGCCCCATGACAATTTAAAGTCCTGAGTATTTTAATTTTCCTTTCTTCTTGTGGCATGGAACACCAAACCTCTCTGTTTAATAGGATATTAGGGTGGAAAATTTAAAATGCTTTAGACTTCAAAAACCAAATGTAATATAAAATAACCAAATACAAACCAAATATATAAAATCTATGAATTTCAATTTACTACTAATGGTATCAATGAGCTGAGCACACATTACTATAGCTAAATAGTTATACAATGTTAAATCAATTGAAAAATATCTAAATACGGTTATTTTTAATATCATTTTTGTATTGTTAAATTAAGCACATTCAAGGCCTTTAATCTACTTTTAATCAATGTATTGGTTATAATTATGACTTTCCTTAATATAATTTAAGAAATATAAATTAAAGCATTCTGGTTTCTACAGCAGCTGGTCATTTTATATCTTTCAGTATAAAAGCACTTGTGTACCCCTTGCATGCATTACATTTATTGCAGAGTAATGAAACTGAGCTCACAATGGCAGATAACATCTAATCACTAAACATACCATTTAATGGCTGTTGGGCCACACCTGCTCTATTGAGGTAATAAAAAACAAAAAAAACAAAAATTATTTTGCCCTTGGCTAAGTAAGATGTTTTTTTTTGGTAAGAAAGGGAAAATGTGGGTTAAAATAATCCATTTAACTTTAAGGAATTCCATAATGTCTTCGTTATGTCATGGGTATTGCTTCAGTGTCTGTAATCAGACTCCATCTTCCCAATGTAACCCCCCTCATTTCCGGGAAGCACTATAAGCTCTACAACAGTAACGCTGGACAGCCAGGTCTCAATGCTAATGATTCTTGGCTTGATTGATTTTCAGCTTTATGGTGTTTCTCATGAGTTAAGGGAGGGGGTTGGGAATCTAAAGACCCCATATGTCAGTGCAGTGGACAAAGAAAATCATGGGGCATCAACAACCCCTTTGTCCTGCTACATAATTTCTATTTCCAAACAGTGATTGTTACACAACCCTTTGAATAGAACCAATAGATATATACTGAACTCTGACAGGCTAGATTATATTATAGGACAGACAGCAAGTTTGCGGCAGCACGGGTTTTTTAGAGATCATTTTCAGAACTTACAGCACTCCTTGATGTAAAATACTCGTCACAGATGTCGTCATGAATAGTTGTGACAGTACAACTTTTGGCAAAAGCTGAGGTGTAGAATGAGTGGCATTTGCATTCCATTAGATTTTAGTGTGTGATGTCATACCATCAGATTTCAAACCATCCGACTTCTTTAGTTTGTGAGTGAGATTGTGTGTAAAACACAAATCACAGAATAATATGTTGAGCAAATAGTTAAAAAAACATTAAAATGGTTAAATTGCTGTAGTATATTTAAAAAATACATACATTTTCTATTGTCTTGATGACTGATGACTGGTGTCTCGCCTGCTGGCTGACAGGCCAAATGGCTCCGCTTGTCTTTTTTTCAGTCCCTTGGGTTTTTAATGTGAAAATTGCTGTTTTAAACACCTTGCATTTCTGAAGGTCATCGGTTAACATCAATGAATCATATAGATAGTCGGAATCAAAGTAAATTTTGAATTATGCTTCCAAAACACAGAGAAAAGAATATTATTAAAATGAAAACCCAAAAGATTAAGCTGCAGTTTTCTGAAATCAATAAATCATGTAACTTAAATTACAATAATTCTTCAAAACAACTAGAAATCTGTTGTATTCTGTTTATCTTGATGTACCATTTTGATTCTTTAATTATATATTTTGTGCTGTCTGTGTCGTGTTTGGAACTGTTTATGTTATGTACCATTTTTTTTAATGTTTTGTGGCATCTATGTCACATTTGGGACTGTTTATTCCCCTAAACCAGCCAAGGTCAAGTTTATTATTAACAGCACATTGTCTTAAAACAGAATTGCAATTTTTAAAGCCTGAACCCTCAAAGAGCCAAGACAATGACCGTGGCAAGGACAAGGAATCATTTTAACATATGTATTGACGACCAAAATGCTTAAAATAAGTTTAGACAGTGTGATTTTCCTCTATCTATACAAGATCTTAGCCAGAATGCTAATTAATTTAACTTTGAATGAAAATAAATGCTGTAACATTTAATAATTCACCAGAGCAATTGCCCAGAGAATACACACTGTAAACAAATCTTAAGACCAAAGGCATAATAATACAGTGTGCAAATATTCTTTTGGCCTAGAAGTGTATATTCATTTGGTGACAGCAAAAATAAATAACTATAAAATCAATTGCTTTTAAACTTTTAATGCAACGATCATATTAGCTATTATATAGGAATATGAATATCACGCTAGTGTTTTTTTTTATTTATTATCTAGACACATTATATATATGCCTAAATAGTGTGATAAAAAAGAAATTAATTAAAAAGGAATTAAAAAGGAATTTTAATGTTTTTATATATATATATATATATATATATATATATATATATATATATATATATATATATATATACACACACACACAAGAATGAATATAATTAGGTGACTAATTATGCTCTGGCTTTTAGACGTTAAGTATTAACAGTTCTGATGCATGTGGGTGTTAATGTGTTATACGGTATATCTGTAGCTTTTGGTGTGTAAAGAAAGGTCACATGCTCCTCAGTATGGCATTTTGCTTGGATCTTACACAAACTGACCTTTCGGTGTTGACATTAGTTTGGAATTGTTAAACTGCTCCCTTAGCACTCCAGTGGTCTCTGTAACCTTAATAGAAACCAACAAGTAATCCTCTGTGATCAGTGTTGTAATCACTGTTCATACTTTTTAATTTAGGCGCCTTTTATTTGTAGGGGGGGCTACACTGGACAAAAAAAAAAGGGGGGGGTGGGTGCATTAGGTAAAGGCAGGCTTAAATACATACAGGGAAAACACTGGCTGGGCAAACACAGGTGATAACAATGATCAGAATGAATGGCAAATTACCAAGGACTAATGATCTGATTAGCAATGAGTAATGAATGAATTAAAAATGCCTAAAGAACAAAGAAGAAAAACACGACTGACGTAGACTGGGCCATGACGAAAAAGAATGCAGTCAAATTAGAAGTGCATTACCTACACTCCTGACACTAGCAAAGTGATCATGTTTTTAAAACATCAGGTAGAAAAAACAGGTATTTCCATTTTTATCTTTTACCCTAAGCAGAGGTGGTGTCCCTGTTTTGGCATCAGTTCTTTTTCAGCTGTTAATTTCCTTGTTCAACTGCAATTTTCTGCCAGCTTTGTGTTATTTATGTAAATAGACAGCCCCAAACCTTTATTTTTACTGGAAGAAGGATCATTTTCTTTTCCCTGCCTCTGATACTTTGGTGTTCAAATAGTGGTTTGCTTAACGTTAATGTAACTCTTCAGAGGCAGTCGTAGACTTGTGGTTAACGAATCCGCCTTGAGACCTGAAGGTCCTGGTCTGATTCTTGATCCCACGAAATACTATGGCTGAAATGCCCTTGGGCACCTAATCCCAATTTCTCATTGTGCACCATGTACAGGGCTGCCCACCACTCTGGACACATCACTGTGTGTGTGTGTGTGTGTGTGTGTGTGTTTCATGCATAGTGGACAAATCCTGTAGACAAAATAGATCACTTTATTTTTATCTTCAAAATCAAACAGGTGTGTGCACACAAGTAGCTTGACACATAAAACAATGAAATGCAAACCAAACAATCTAATCTAATCTGCCCATTCCTTTAAAAGTTAACCTGTGCAACCTTGAAATAGGTCACGCTCAGACCTATTTACACTTTATTCATTATCATTATCTTCCGCTTTATCCTATATTAGGGTCGCGGAGGGGGTTTCCCATGCCCATTCAGGGAAGAACGTTTCGGGCGCTGGGCAGATACACCCCGGACAGGATGCCAATCCATCGCTGAGCACATACTCACTCACACAGACACACTCTATATGGGGCAATTTGGAGAACTCAGTTGACTTGATACATGTTTTTGGACTGTGGGAGGAAACCGGAGAACCCAGAGGAAACCCACACAGATACGGAGCGAACATGGAAACTCCACCCAGATGGGGATTTGATCCGGGAATCCCTAGTGCTAAGAGGCAAACGTGCTAATCACTAAACCACTTTGCCGCCCCTATTTACACTTATTTAAATATAATTTTGTATTCTCCTAATTTAATATGTGCTACCTTTAAAATAAATCATTCTAGAGAACAGAAAGTAACATGCCCTTGCTGACAGTAGAACTACAGAGTTTCAGCTGTCATATTGTGTTAAAGGGTGACGGTACGCTGCGAACAGTGACAGCCATAAATGGTGCAGTGTACTGTCACCCTTTACTTTGCCTTTTCAGTAACGCCTTTATACATTTAAGCCCCATTTACTAACCTTGTTCTTAATAGCATTGACTCATGAATGTCTTAGCACTCATTCGATAATTAAACTGCAATGATTTGACATTTACAGTATCTTTTGCTAATTAAGACTCTAAGTTTATACCTCATCATTAAATCTTGATTGTGCTTCTAGTGTAATATTTTTCGGAAGTCTATTCATTGAAAGGAAAGGTACATGCTTGGAAAGGGCAGAGTCAGATAGAATTTAAAGAATGTCTGACATCTGGAGGAGTCATTACATATTAGGTGTACACCCATATTCCATACTGCACATTTAAATAAATATTGGAACTGTTTAAATTGGTTTGATTCTTTGTTCGTCTTTGTTCAGGTTTTTGATAAAGTTTACTTTTTCTTAACAACTAATATGGACATTCATTTAAATTATGGTTTTATAAATACTCTGTTCTCCATCTTTGTATTTGTCAACATAGCTGTACTATGTAATCAGAGTTTCTGACTTTTCCTCAATGTTGCAATTTACAATTTGTCAATGAAATATTTAAGGCACTAACCAATGCCAATGAAATCACAAATAAACAATCAAACACCATACATTTCTCAAAACTATGTTCTGAAGAAACCTTAAGCATTTAAAGAATTCATTCATTCATTATCTTCCGCTTTTATCCTCTATTAGGGTCGCAGTGGGGTTCCCCATGCCCATCCAGGGGAGAACGTTTTGGGCGCTGGGCACACGCACTCACAGACACAAACTCTACATGGGGCAATTTGGAGAACTCCATTGATTTGATCCATGTTTTTGGACTGCGGGAGGAAACTGGAGAACCCGGAGGAAACCCACACGGACACGGGGAGAACATGGAAACTCCACCCAGATGGGGATTCGAACCAGGAATCCCTAGCGCTGAGAGGCGAACGTGCTAACCACTAAGCCACTGTGCCGCCCCATTTAAAGAATTCAACTATTAATTTTATTACTGCTTTTGGAGCTAATTTGTGCCAATTACATTGAAGAAGTTATCACTATTTTTATTTACACACACACTAGCAGTATATGCAATAGTATTCATAAGATGGATGTGTAAATCATGACACAGAATATGTACTGTGGTTTCTATTTAAAAATAGAACAAGAAAAAAGGATAAAGTTAAAAAGTAATGACATGTTCACCACAGGCAACTGAGAGGACTGAGGTTAATGTGGAAATGTCACTGTGAATGCATGTCTCTCTCTGCAGGAAGAGCACATGCCAGAAGAGGTAAATATTGATGAGCTGCTGGACCTGCAGACTGATGAGGAGCGAGCAAAAAAGCTCCAGGTACAATTTTCTTTTTTTTTAAAGGAAATATAATATCATTCATACTTTCACTCTTAATACATGGTCTGTTTACCTTTTGCAGATTATTCTTCATACTTCCAATTCAAACACAGATGTGAGTATTAATATTTAGTGTCATGTATTCATTTCACTTTCAGAATAAAGTCTATGTTACAAGCAGTAGATGAGCTGGCTTTTCTTCATCTTCTGCTGCATAACATTACATGTATGAAAGAGGAAGAAGACAGATGTTCATTTTTGAATAATGGACTTATGTGCTAGATCTGCACGACAACACACAGCTGTGTGTGTATATATATATATATATATATATATATATATATATATATATATATATACAGTATATACATATATATTTATATATATTTATTCATTCATTATCTTCCGCTTTATCCTATATTAGGGTCGCGGTGGGGAGAGCGTTTCGGGCACTGGGCAGATACACCCAGGACAGGGTGCTAATCTATCGCTGTGCACACACTCACTCACACAGATACACTTTACATGGGGGAATTTGGAGAACTTAATTGACTCCCCTAGTGCTGAGAGGCAAACGTGCTAACCACTAAGCCACCATGCCACCAAATATATATGTATATATATATATATATGCCTCCTTTTTGCTCCACTTATTTTCCATGTTCTCAGTTCCACTTACTGTATAGATGGATTTTGTAGTCTTGTAGTCCATACTGTGTACGTCCCCTTTACTCTGTTCTAATGGTCAGGACCCCATGAGTGCCACCACAAAGCAGGTATTATTGGGTGGGTGCATTATTCCTATCCCAGCAGTGTCACTGAGATGTTGAAATGAAACTACAGCAGCACTGCTGCACTAAAACCCCCTCACCACATCAGTGTCACTGCAGAACTGACAAACAATCTACCACCCAAATGAAACCTGTTCTGTGATGCTGCTAACCAATAAAAGAACAGGAAACTATCAAAAACAGGAAAACCTATGGATTACTTTCCATAATTGTAAAAGTACATCTATCTATATGGAGCAAAAAATGAGGTGTGTTCAAACTTTTAACTGGTACTGTATGTATTTTTAATATGTAAAATAAACATAGCAGCATGAAAATGCATTGTTGATGAGAGAGACTTAAAGAATACATATGTGGATAAAAACTTGGATAAGCTAAATTTAAGAATGCTTCTCTTAAACCTTTTGGCAGATATAATCCTCCAACAAAAACCTACCCAGCGTTATTATGTTATAGCAGTTAAACATATTGTTTTTAACATTTGCATTTGAAGTGTTGAAATAAGTAATACAATTTTCACCTTTTAATACATTTTCATTATTGTCGCAGGTATTTATTAAGGAACTGATCCTAAAGCTTCATGGACTTCAGAAGCAGGAAGACCTCCATAATGATGGTATTGAGCATCCTCAGCTCCACATCTATCCCAGCCGTCAGAACTCGGAGTCAGAAATACATTAAGAAATACATATAGCTTTGCTCTCGGCTGGTGTAGAACATCCTATCTTTGTTTAAACTAGACCATGGATCCACCACTGCATGGTGTTAGCACAAACTAGATGCACACAGAGCCCCCAGAGGAGAAAATACAACCCGCCTCTCATAATGTTCTTGACTTCTAAGAATGACTCCCAGTGTCTGTTATATAATTCATGGCACTTTGTGTTCCAGAGATAGAAGCTCGTTAAATTTATTTTAGCCCCAACACACATGCTTTCTACATGTGGGTTTTCACTTGTGATTTGTTAAAACCCCAGTAGGTTATATGCTGTAAGGTATTCTGTAGACTCAGGCCACACTGAAAGCACTTAAATAGACAAGAACCTTGTGTTAAAGTAACCGTTACAGTGTTCTGTACAGTGCTTGTTTATTTGCAGTGATTTCATAGTGTGGGGTTTTAAAGGTTGTTTTTTTTTTGTTGCATTTAAAAAATTATATTTAAATACTATGAAGGCAAATTCTGTCAAGTTTTTTTATATTGTCAGTTTGATACATTAAAAACATTTTATGTAGTTGGATTTTGGAAATGAGTCTTATTCTTGTAGTTATCAGTTCAGTGTATTTATATTCATAGAAATGTCTATTTATTTATAGGTTTGTTTTATCTGTTGATTTGTTTGTTGCTGGTACTTTTTCTTTACTATAAACTGCTTCAGATCAAGTTAAAAGAACATGTTGCATATTTCTGGCAATGTTGAACAAATGTTTTTTTTTTTTATTATTACCTTTCAAATGTATTTATTTGTCTGTGTCTGCTGTTTTGTATCATCCTCAGGGTTTTTCTTTTCGAACAATGTTTTGAAATTTGTAAATTTGTTACATTTGAATTTGTATGTTCAAATTGTTGAAGGATCTTGATGAAATAAAGAATGTAAATGTTGTACTTTGTATTTTTTTAACAATATGATCATGCTGTGTCATTATTAGTTTAATTGTTTAAAAACCTGGTGAGTTCTTTTACAAAGTTATAAATGAGTACTTTGTGGCTACTAAGGCTGTCACTAAGGTAGTACCCTTTAAAGTACTTAAACTGGGAAAATATGTAGCATTTTGGATCTTAGCAAATATAAACCGATACAAAAGTTACAACACTGTACCCACTGTACTTTAGGGGTAGGACTGTAATTTGGGAGACAAAAATGAATTCCCATTCACTTCATGCTTCTGACAGCAATAGCCATGCTTTGCCTGTGAGTCTCCATCCATCCGTCATCTTCCGCTTTATCCTCTATTATGGTCGCGGGGAGGTTCTCCATGCCAATCCAGGGGAAAACGGTTCGGGCGCTGGGCAGATACACCCAGAACAGGGCGCCAATCTATCGCTGGGCACATACTCACTCTATATGGGGCAATGTGGAGAATTGAAATGAACTTGATCCATGTTTTTTGACTGTGGGAGAAAACCGGAGAACCCGAAGAAACCCACACGGACACGGGGAGAACATGGAAACTCCACCCAGATCAGGATTCGACCCGGGAGTCCCTAACACAGAGAGGCAAACGTGCTAACCACTAAGCCACCGTGCCACATAATGAGTCTCCATCTTATTTTAATTCTGTAATGATCCTGTAGGACTGAAAGGCTTCTGCATTTGGTTCACTCGCACCACAACAAAAACTAACACCATCACCACGTCAATGTCACTGCAGTGCTGTGAATCATCCACCATTAGATGGCCAGCTCCGGGGTTTTAACCATCAGACAACAGAGTCAAATAAATTAACTACGTATTCAAAGATACAGATTTTCTGCAGTCTCCATCCATCCATTAGCTTCCGCTTCATCCTATATCAGGGGCGCTGGGGGCGGGGGGGGATGCCCATCCAGGGGAGAACGTTTCGGGCGCTGGGCAGATACACCCAGGATAGGGTGCCAGTCCATCGCTGGGCACACACTCACTTACACAAACACATACGCACTCTATATGAGGCAATTAGGAGAACTCACTTGACTTGATCCATGTTTTTGGACTGTGGGAGGAAACCGGAGAACCCGGAGGAAACTCACGTGGACACGGGGAGAACATGGAAACTCCACCCAGATGGGGATTCGAACCGGGAATCCCTAGAGCTGAGAGGAGAACATGCTAACCACTTGATTCACTCGCACCACAACAAAAACTAACACCATTACCGCGTCAGTGTCACTGCAGTGCTGTGAATCATCCACCATTAGATAACCAGCTCCGGGGTTTTAACCATCAGACAACAGAGTCAATTAAATTAATTACGTATTTAAAGATACAGATGGTCTGCAGTCTGTAATTGTAAAACTACAAAGTGCATTTATATAGTAAGCTGATACAATCGACGTGATAAGAAAGTGTAATTATTAAAGTGACCACTGTGTGTTAACAAAATTTTGCCGTCTTTACCTTAGAATACCAATAGAGGGCGACAAATGCATAAATTTTCCTTGATATAGTCATTGTATTTAATACATGTGTTTTAGTTGTCTTTTCGACCAATGCTGTTGAAAAATTCAACTAAATTCAAGAGTCAAATTGTATAAATACATCATTCTATGATTCTGCTAACATATTACTTTATGTATCTATTTGCTTTTAAATTGTTTTCGTGCTGTCTGGTCCTTTATCTTAAGCTACTGGACTCCAGGCCTCATATAAACTAAAACCGGACAAACATTTCGATGTACAGTCCACTTTGTAAATATCCAGTACCCAAAACATACAGTAGATTTTTTAGTAAACATTTAAACCTTTATAATACAGATTTTTTAAATAATGTGATGTTGCTGGGTAATTACGTATTAGATCTTAAATTATTGCAATTATTTGGAACATCTGTTTACAGTTGTGTTTAAAATCTGTACAGGCAGCCTACATTAGCTCAGAATCATAAATAGCTCTCTGACAATCAAAGCACTGGGTCTACAGATCTAAATGCACCACTCGGTCATACTGGGAAAAAAATAAACAAACCTCCCTCTGAAAATGCAGAAAAGTTGCACCCAGTGACCCAGCTTTAAGCTTACCAACAGTCCAAAATACAAGTCTTATGTTAGGCCTATTTTGCAAAAAGAACAACAGAAAATTACATTTATAATTAAGATATTTATGTAAAGGACAAGCATCAACAAACTGGTGGACAAAAGGAGTCTGAAACAGGCCAAAGGACTTAGAAACAATCTCCAGATCTGCCTCTGTTGAGCTCAGCTTTCCTCCACTACATGACAAAGGCTGAGCAGCGTGAATAAACAAATGAACAGACGTGCAACATTAAAGGAACGTTCATTGTACTTTTCCCCTAATTCCCAGACTAATTAGTATATTCATAGTGTGTGCTGTCAGTGTCCCGGGGGAAGATTTGTTGGTTGGTAAGAAGGAAAGGGGATGGCCGACTTCCTCAGGAAAAACATCAGCTTTGCACTGCAAAACAGCTCAGGAAGCATCCACAGCCAACCAAACGCTCCAGACGCCTAGGACAGACACACTCTGTGACTGATTACAACATTTACTGTACATTATCTTTATTAGTAGCAAATTATCATTAAATTATTATCAAAAAATATATCAAATTATTGCTGGTGGCCCAGCAATGTTTTTCCATTAAGGCCAGCGATAACTTCACACTGAGCAACTGATTAAGGTAAGTACAATTTTATTTTTTATTAATGCTGTAATATTGCCATCTGGAGGAAGACAAACCTGTCTGTATTTATTTACAGGTTTAAATTAATATTTTTTTAATGACAATAAGGTTTCAATAGGAGACAATAAGACTCATATAAGAAGTATTTAGCTTAAACGTTTTTAACAGTACAATAAAAACACAGAGACACACAATACTGTTAAAATGTTAGGAAATGATTTGTCTGTTCTTTGGCTCAAACAAATATCATTATGTTTTGTATTTGTGTCTTAATCTATAGTTACTCTATGACATGTTTGGGAATGTAGATTGTGATAATATTCTATTTTTGGTAGTGACATCACAGGTAAAATGGATAGCCTTTTATTTTGTTACAAACTACAAGTGGATATGCAAATTCTTATTGAAAAAAATGTTCAAATCTGCCCATTTATTAACTGGTAACCGCAGATGCTCTGTTGCTAGATGAGCTTTACCTTTGGTTTGGTTTCTGGTTTGTGATGTAAGCTGAATTTTCAGGATCTGACTATTTTCCTGCATCTGACTCACACAAGTCTTGGAGTCTGGTCTGGTTGAGTGCTCTCAGTCCTTCAGTTGTTTTGTTATTATTTTTTGTTTATATGAGCAACCCCATGATACATACACACTAAACTGAGCAATGTAGGTGTTGGAAAAGATACATCCTGGATACATTTTTGTATATAGCACTTACAGACATCGGTTACAAATGTTGCCAGTAAATGACTCAATGCTGGTGCCAAGTGGGCTAGTTATTGATTATAATGTGTAGTCTGATTAGATTTCCTGAAATATGGATCAGTGAGGAAGAATGATAAAAGAATTACAGAGAACCACGGTGAAGTCTCTTTTATTTAATCTGATGCCAAAACCAGTAGATAAATGATCAATACCTAGTATTGTTAGCAATCATTACTTAATCTAATATCAAGTACTTTTGGTCATGTCAACCATTGGCCTTAAAATAAATGACAAATCTGATTTCTGTTTTTGTTTTTGTGCAAATCCTTTAAAAAACATAAGCATAAGCAATGTATACCTTAAATAGCCTAAAATATTTTAAATATATATTCTCTCTCTCTCTCTCTCTCTCTCTCTCTCTCTCTCTCTCTCTCTCTCTCTCTCTCTCTCTCTCTATATATATATATATATATATATATATATATATATTTAAATATATAGTGGTTAGCACGTTGGCCTCTCAGTGTTAGGATTCCTGGTTAGAATCCCAATCTGGGTGGAGTTTCCATGTTCTCCCTGTGTTCGTGTGGGTTTCCTCCAGGTTCTCCGGTTTCCTCCCACAATTTGGGAATATTTCCTCCTACAAATTGACCCATATAGAGTGTGTCTGTGTGAGTGAGCGAGTGTGTGCCCAGTGATGGATTGGCGCCCTGGAAGATAATGAATGGATTTTAGAGCATTCGAATTACCTTGATTCTATGTTATTGGCCTGTAGGAGAAAACCCATGTGAAAAACCCTGGGGTAGGGGGACCATGGAAACTCTATCCAGATTCAGATTCGAACCTAAATCCCCAGTGCTTTAGAGGCAGTTGTGTTTACCACTAAGGCATTGTGCTGCCCGCAATTCAGTTTTTTTAAGATATATAATTGAAGTTGCTTTGAGAAACTTCTTGACGGCTACCCTTGAAAGACTTTTGTGCTTTTGTGTGAGTGTGCTCCCAGCAATTGATTGGTGCCCTGTCCTGGGTGTATCTGCCCAGCACCTGAAACGTTCTCGCCTGGATGGGCATGGGTAAACCCCCCTGCTACCCTAATATAGGATAAAGCAAAAGATAATGGATGGATGGATTTTCACCTAATCTGGTTATCATTTATTTCATCCCATATGAAAGACTTGGGTAATTGGGGGATTCCCCATGACCATGCAGGAATAGAACATTTTGGGCATTGGGCAGATTCACCCAGGACAAGGTGCCAATCTATCGCTGGGCACTCATATGTTTTAAATACGTTATTAAACTCTATGTACAACCAGCACTAAGCTTAATGCACATCTGCCAGTTTCTGAAACACAGACATGTGTTGCTTATTGGATATCACAACAGTTATTTAAATTTAAAGTTTGGGGCTTAAAATTAGCAGAAATATTGCAGAAACACAATTTCTCCCAAAATTGAAAAATACAACATGCAAAATCCTTGCCGAGCGACAATGCATAATGAGAATTGTGGGGAAACAGAGGAACATACAGTATAATAATATCTGCTTCCTCCAAACACAAACTGAGTTCGCATTGAGTGACAATTTCCTCTTTGGAGTTTAAAAATTAGCTTTACCCAGTACCCCAGACCGCAATAGGGCAACTCTGTGACGTCCAACCAGTGCTTATCCTCCAGGCCATGACAGATGTCCTTATAGCACCCAAACTGTGCCAGGATGCTACCAGCTCTGGTCAGCGTGACTAAAGGATAACCCCTCGTTCCTTTTCTCGTTGGTCTTCAGTACGGGCTGAGTGAGCAGGGCAGCGGAAGATTACTCTGCATGGTCAGCCGTTGTGCTCTTTGGGCAGTTAGTATGGCTCTTTTTTCAACAAGGGGTGATGACAGGACTAGAGGGCATTTCCTTTGAAAGGCCTGGAGAGGCAGAGGCAGGGCAGGATTCAGTTGAGCATCTCCGGTTGTCCTACACACACAGGTGCAAGGTGAAGTTTCATAATTACGATGACAAATAGGGATATGGTTTTGACTGGCACTGTGCATCACTTACTGATATATAACAGCAAAAGGGCTAGCAGTATGTTTTTCTTATAAGTTTTTTGGTCCTACTTGTTTTTTTTTTCAGTGGGATTTTATTTTACAGAATTAATAATTAAACATGCTTTAAAAATTGCTTTTACATTTAATTGTCCTTATGTAACTTCCAGACAATTGTTTTATGAGTGATATAATTAATATCAAAATCAGTGTACAACAGGATAGCTTAATTGTTACATAATAAATATTAATATGATACTATTTACATTAAACCTTAAATAATTCATTCATTCATTATCTTCAGCTTTATCATATATTAGGGTCGCGGGGGGGGTTCCCCATGCCCATCCAGGGGAGAACGTTTCGGGCGCTGGGAAGATACACCCAGGACAGGGCGCCAATCTATCGCTGGGCACATTAAACCTTTATGTTTCAGATTAATATTAAGGACATGTGCTTAGACTTGTCTCCAATTTTCCTCACTGCCGTGTTTTTGGACAGTGAGTAGAAACCATAGCTTTAATTAGAAAACCAACACAGACACAGGGATAAGCCACAGGGCAAGTCTACTCTCTCAGGGATTAAAACCAAAACTCGTCATGCTGCTGTGCTACCCTAATGCACTAAACATGCTTCATCAATTCAATCGGCTGTGAAAAAACAGCAAGTGATGCATTTCTAGGTTGTTCGTGATTTGTGTGTAAAATTGGAGTGTATGGCATTTCATCTGTCTAAATTACCCTTGTATTTGTTTTTCCGCAAATGATGCATGTCATGGATGAGGAGCTCAGATCTAGTTTGCAATTTTTCTTATCGTTATATTAGACATGAATTACACGTATTTATTTTTTGTAAAACCGTTTAGATTTTAATTCTTTTTCCTCACCCAACACAAAAAAAAAATAATCCATCCATCCATTATCTTCTGTTGCTAATCCATTGCTAGGCACACACTCACTCATACAGACACACTCTAAACGGGGCAATTTTGGAGAAATCAATTGACCTTGATCCATGTTTTTGGGATGTGGGAGGAAACTGGAGAACCCAGATGAAACCCATGCAGACACAGGGAGAACATGGAAACTCCACCCAGATTGGAATTTGAACCGGGAATCCCTAGCGCTCAGAGGAAAACATGCTAACCACTAAGACACCGTGCCGCCCAAAAAAAAAAAAATCCATCAGGCTGATGTACTAATTTAGTTACTATTGTCTGTTCCCATGTTGCTAATTGGGTAAGATGAACTTTAGTCCAGGGGGGTCCAATGTGTCCAGAACTGGATGCCATATCCTGCTAAATCCCTCAATATTATCATAAAGGGTGTAAGTCAATTTTTCCAGTGGAAGTTCTCTCATAACCTTCTTATGCCAATCATCCACAGTAGGGGTGTCGTACAAATCCAGAAATTAAGAATAGTCTTCCTCGCAACAATCTGGGTATCCCAGAAATTTAATTATTTTAATTCAAAACTTCATGTTTTCTCCTTCAGTAAAGTTCTGGAAAATATTGTCAGGTTGTACAAAGGTGACCTTTCCTGTCAGGACCAATAGCCCACAACACAGTGAAAAAATAGCAATACCCTGTGTTTTTTTCCTTCCATTAAAACCATGGATATACAGTACTTGCTATTGGAGCCTCACAAATCCCTCGTCGGTCATTCTTTTTGTACTTAGATGTCATGCCAATTCACATCAACTTACTTTTTACCCCTTAACCAGCAGGAGTTACAGGAGGGTAATATAGATACAGGCATTTAAAGGCCATAAGGACCAAGTTGCTGCTCTTTAGCTTGTTCCCATCCGAAGGAAGGAAATACATTATCTCACCCCTTACAACTTTTTTACATTTTGCATTGTTAGAAACACGAAATGGTGGCGCAGTGGGTAGGGCTGTTGCTTTACAGCGAGAAGGTCCTGGGAATAATATCTGGATGGGCAGCCACTTCAAATGGTACAGACATATTTAATAGCGTCCTGTTTAATTAAGAGCAAACACTATGTTATACTTAGCAAAGATATATAAAAATGTTATATGGTGTAAATGTGCTTTCAAAACGTGAATATTAGGTACACCGACTATACTAGAGCAAGCACCTCCATGATATTTGGTCATGGTAGCTCAGTGGTTAGGGTGCTGGAACAGCAATTTGAAAGTTAGGGGTTTAAAGCCAACCAAAGCTGTCAATATGGGCCCTAGAGCAAGACCCTTAACTGCTTATTGTTGCAGTTTTATTGTGGTTGACCGTTTGTTTTGATGCAAACCATGCTTGTAAGTCGCTTTGGACAAAAGCATCTGCTAAATAACCAAATAAAATGTAAATATAATGGTAAAAAAAAAAACAAATACAAAGTCAAATGCTCTTTAGGGATTAATTTAATCCCAGGAAAATAAAATAGTATGTAGAGAAGTCCTGGGATTAATTACTGGATGGTTCTGGCTGCATAGAGTGTACATATTCTCTCTAAGCATCTTATGAGACCCCTCAAAATAATAGTTTTGTGATTCTCACAGATTGCTGAAATGAGTTACATTAAAACGTGACACATAAGAGACATGTTATTACCCAAC
Organism: Corydoras maculifer; assembly: GCA_019802435.1. NCBI lineage: Eukaryota > Metazoa > Chordata > Actinopteri > Siluriformes > Callichthyidae > Corydoras > Corydoras maculifer. The sequence continues at coordinate 522,882 of JAFMOD010000155.1, forward strand.
CAGGAAGCTGAGCACTAAGCCATGTTCCTTGTCTGAGGTCAAACACAAGTTAATCAGTACATCAGCTTGCTATCTGCATTTTTATCTTTAGAGAGAAATTAAAATGGTTGAATCAACTTTAGCACATTTATGTTTGTGCGTGTTTGGTTATACGTCACTAAACCTTTTTCAAGTGTTTACCCTATAAACAAAGGAAAATTTTCCTTAAATTCATACCGGCCGCTCTGATATGAAGGAAAGCTACTGTTTGGAAAGAGACTCACAGCCCCACAAATCTGTCCTGAAACAATGTCATTTCTAAGTCTGATTTGATTGCTAGACGATGTGACGCACTTCAACTCCATTGTGTTTCATGAACAGTTGATAAGCTTTCGTGTGACTTCCTGTGGGCCACCATCCAGATTGAAGTATCATCATAAACATAAGAAAAAAAGGTTAGGAGGTGTTACAGTCAATGTGTTAATTGTCAGAAGTGGCTACATTGAATAGCTACATTGACTATTGTTTACAGTCCTGTAATTATTATGGCTTGTTTTAGGTAATTAGTCTTTAATCTTTCATAATTCCAGTCATCGTCATCTGTGTTGGCCTGTCCTGTGCTTTTCTTTGTATTATGTAAGCTCTCCTTCTTTGTGACATTATTATCATTTTAAGTTTTGTTGTGTCTTCGGAATTTTTGTGTTTCATATTCACGGTGTTCAGTTTATTAAACCTTCTTCATCCCAGCAATACAGTCTGTTTGTATCATCCTCTCCACGCTTCTCCAGGGGTTTGGCCTGACAAGAATGTATGTCAATGTGCATGATTTGAAGCAACAGGTTATCATTAGATAATACAAATCACATTATATATATATTATATATATATATATATATAGAGAGAGAGAGAGAGAGAGAGAGAGGGAGAGAGAGAGAGAGAGAGGGGAGAGAGAGAGAGAGAGAGAGAGAAAGAGAGAGAGAGAGAGAGCTCTTGTCATAATGGTTATGATGGGATACTGTTTAGTAATAGGCAGCAGATGCTATGAAAACTTATATAAGACAAATTAAAAAGTAAGAAGTACAAATCACATACATGGTATTATTGACACCTTGGTATAAATCAGCAAGAAAGTCAATAATAAATTAAACAAAAAAATAAATAATATATATATTTTTATTTAAAATCTCAGTTCATGCTGAGAAAAATCCAAAAATCTGTGATCAATTTCTCTCGATTGTCTCGATTTTCTCTCGAGTCCTACTTTCTCTCTTGTGCATTCTCCTCTCCAGCTCATCCATGTTTATAAGGGTAAAGACCAGGATTCCCGGTCTGGCCATCACAAACACATGATTTTGTGTTCAGTAAACAATGTTTGTGCTGATCTGTACATTTTGGATCAGTGTCCTAGTAAAATCTCCAATTATAACCCATATTTACCTTTTTGACAAAAGCAGAAAATAAGGTATTTGAAAACCTAATATTTGAATTATAAAATGATTCTCGGGAACTCACATTATCACAGACTCTTCACTTTTCTCAACAGTGTACCAATCAGTTACCGCCTCATGTATTTGGTACCATAAAGCTCACTTCATATTTTATGTTACCACAAAACAATTTTTCAGCCAAAATTTTAGCAGTTGTTTTGCAAACTTTAAAAACAAGAGGGAGGATGAAGCCGAGTACTTACCCTAGATCTGCCTTGCTAAATATGCATTTTCACATAATTATTTTACTTATTGTTTAATCAAAGATCAAAAAAAAATTGCATATGCTGCACGTGTACAGTTAAAGTTGCTTAACTGTAATCATAATACCTTTTACATAGTTAATTTAACAAAAATCCATGTATATAAATAACTAAACAAGTAATTTTCAATACATCATCACTATTAATTGTTCAAATTAAGATGCCTAAACTTATAATATTTAAGGTTTTCTGCTTATATATGGACAAACACTAAGCAGGATCTAAAACCTGACACGTTACAAATAATAAAAGTGAAATGTCAACTAACTTTATCTGAAGTCAAATAATCTTACTGACGACATGACGATTAATCAGTTTACTCAGAACACTGAAGCACCTGATGTGGGGTAACGAATCAGTTCGACCTGACCGACTCTTTAAAACCCACATCAAAGAAACATCCATCCATTATCTTCCTCTGTATCTTATATTAGGGTCGCGGGGGGGGGTGGTGGTACTGGGCAGATACACCCAGGACAGGGCGCCAATCTATCACTGGGCACACACTCACACAGAAATGCACACATACACACTATAAATAGGGCAAGTTCGAGAACTCAATTGAACATCGAAACTCCACCCAGATTGGGATTTGAACCGGGAATCCCTAGCGCTGAGAGGCGAACTTACTAACCACTAAGCCACCGTGCCACCCCATTATCACTATTATCTGTTAAAATTAAGATACCTGTGATTACAGTTTCATCTAAAATGTAGACTAAAAGTTATAATATTTAAGTTTCTTTGCTTAAATATGGACAAACACTAAGCGGGATCTAAAACCTGACACATTACAAATAATAAAAGTAAAATGTCAACTAACTTTATCTGAAGTCCATTATTTTCCACTTTATCTTATATTAGGGTCGCGGGGGGGGGGGACAGGGCGCCAATCTATCGCTGGGCACACACTCACTTACACAAACACACTCTAAATGGGGCAATTTCGAGAACTCAATTGACTTGATCCATGTTTTTGGACTGTGGAGAACCCGGAGGAAACCCACGCAGACACGGGGAGAACATGGAAACTCCACCCAGATTGGGATTCGAACAGGGAATCCCTAGCGCTGAGAGGAGAACATGCTAACCACTAAGCCACCCACTTCAGAGAAACAAATCGGTTTAGTTCAAAACTAAAAACCAACAAACGTTTTTTTTTATTCACTAATAGACCTTTAATTACTTCCATTCACTCTAAATGAATAAAGAATCGAATAACTCAAGTGAATCAACCTGGAGAAAGTAGTCTACTCGCATCGGGATGTTTTCTTTAAGGAATCGATTCAGTGAACTGTGCTGTATGACTCTGAGCCAACAGGCTGCTGGACCAACCCACAAACTTAAGGTGAAGTTTTTGACGGAAGAGTTTGGCATTTTTGCGAAATCGTTTGCAAAGACAGCCGATTATCTGTGTTTTGCATCTTTCTTTCTCGCAATGGACTGCAGGACGGATTGTGTAAGTCTGGTTATTTAGTCGTGATTCGTTTACTTCTTTAAACTGAAACGTAAAAATGATGTATTCAGCAATTTTAACAATCCAGAGTTTGCATGCTAGTAAAGATGAAGTGAGAGTAAAATGAGTTTATTAATAACTTTCTAAACTATTTTGTAAATACAGACAAATATAACACGTATTTTTTTGCAGATTTTTTGATTGTATGAGTGTTGCATTAATTAATAATCAGTGTATATGTATTTTGAAATGTTGTATATTAATAATTGGATTATATTTAAATAATGTATGGATGCAGTGGTACAAAGGGACTAAATCTTAGTATGGACAGCCTTATAGGATTGATTCTCAAGGCATTCTCAAGTACAGTCAAGGTCAATAATGCCCTGTCTATTCAGTCTAACTTTCTTATTTCACACTCATGAATTAATCACAAGCTTAAAGTATTAATAATTTTTCTATCTTCCTATTGGTCTGTATGTCTGATCAATGACTTGACCACTTAAATTCTTAACTTTAATCAGAAATAAAATCAGTAATAGTAAGCTGTAAAACCCCAATAAAATATGACTCTTAACCAGCAGGCAAAAATAGTCAATAAGCAAATTTTTGGGAATTGAAATCTAAATAAGCTGACCCAAACATTTTTGTTCCTTTGTTCAAAAAAAGAAACCATTCCAGCATTGCATTTCCTAATGACATCTAGACATTGATCTACTAATGGGAAGTTAAAGATTTACACTCTAATAACCTGGCAAAAGGTAATGTGTCATGGAAAAACAGCTTTATGGCAGGGCATATTCCAGTGTTGAGACTGTCAGCAAAGCTCAAAAAGTGCATATGCAGATAAGTCCATATGTAAGCACAAATAAATTTTATTACAAAATGTACTGACATTAAATTAAATGATATTGTAAGGAAATAAGTGGCATTTAAACTGTATGCAATGAGAAAGGACAAAGGAAAAAATGAAGATTGACGGTTATAACTGACCCAACCGGATTGAATGTCTGTCTGTGAAAAGAAACTGAATTTATCTTGCATGATTTATAATAAAATGCTTTATAGAGCCATCATCTGTTTAAAATTTATTGTTCCAGGCATGTGCCTCAATGGCTTGAGAGAATTTAAACCTTCCCTAAGGGAAAGTCAAGTAAACTCTGGGTTCACTCCAAATTATTAAAGATATTTTCACAATCCTTTTTATACGCCTTAAGAAAAATTCTTAGCCCATCGATTCCTAACAGAACCAACATTTTACAGTGTACTGAAAACTATCGAATGGCTCATTTGTGGCAGAAGATCTAATAGTAATAAACCCATTTTCTTATCGCCCACTCTTCCCACATGAAACACTGATTGTCTTGCTTATTACTTACTTTTACTTTTCACTAGGGGAGGCAACATAATGTTGAATGTAATTCCAATCTCTCAGTGTTTTAATATATAAGCTAGTTACTTAGGCACAGCAATGTAATCTTTTTTTTTAAATATTTAATTATTTGTTTGAATAATTACATACTGACAGAATACTAACACCCAGCACTGTGTGCAAAAAAATTAAACTGATTTGCTTGCATAGCATTCCCTCTTAAAAAAATCATTAGGCGATCTGTAAAAAAAAATGTTAAACAAATAAAAAACTACTTTAAAATGTTAAATGTAAATTGACAATACTCAAAGTAAAAGAGCTGTAATAATTACTCATAATAACACAATGCTGCTTTTTAATAATACTTTATTAATAATGGCCTTTATTCATTATTTGTATGTAGTTCCCTGGAGTTATTATTCATGCATTATCTCCCGCTTTATCCTCTATTAGGCTCGTGGTGGGGTTTCCCATGCCCATCCAGGGGAGAACGTCTCGGGTGCTGGGCAGATAGACCAGGACAGGGCGCCAATCCATCACTGGGCACACACTCACTCACACAGACACACTCTATATAGGGCAATTTTTGAGAATTCAATTGACTTGATCCATGTTTTTGGACTGTGGGAGGAAACCGGAGAACCCGGAGGAAACCCATGCAGACACGGGGAGAACATGGAAACTCCACCCAGATGGGGATTCGAACCGGGAATCCCTAGCGCTGAGAGGCGAACGTGCTAACCACTAAGCCACCGTGCCGCCCTGGAGTTATCATAATCTACTTTATTTCATGTCTTTACTTTTTTTTTATAATTTCTGTATGACTGTGATGTTCTATTGCCATATAGATTGTAAAAAAAATACTGCAGGTTAAGCTTAAAGTAGAACAGGTCACTTCAGGTCATCACAAAAAGTAGAGCATTGTTTAGATATTATTCCAAAGAATGCAATTAAATTGCAAGATAAAAAAGATAAATACATTAATAAATTTAATGAGTTTATTACACGTTGAGCACAGAACATTTAGCAATCCATTGTAGGTGTTTTTATTCTTTTTATAACTCATGTAAAAGGTTTATTTTTAACTCTTCCTAAGCACCAGGGGTCACTTCTTGTTTTCATCTAAGAAACTAAATTCACATCTCCTCATGGGATGGAATGCATGGAGCCTCATCTTTTGTTCATTAGTTGTGCTATACAGGAAGCATAGCTTTAACCTGGGAAAAGGCACTGTGGCCTTCTATCTATCTCACCCAAATATTTAACACTGCTCGAAAGCAGGCTGAATATGTTCACTTTTAGACACTAATATATTATAAAAGGAAAGTTTTAACATTACAAGAAAAGTAGTCACATGTGTAAACTGGAGACCTACAATTTTAAATCCATCAGGATTTGATAAGATTTGGGATTCATCCCAAGCAAAATCTTTGGTCACCAGTGACTTTTTTTGTGGTGAATTCAGCTATTTAAAAAACTTGTTCATGGATTTTGCCCTGGGCAGCACGGTGGCTTAGTGACTAGCACGTTCACCATTCAGCGCTGTGGATTCAGGTTCGCATCCCAATCTGGGTGGAGTTTCCATGTTCTCCCAATGTGGGTTTTCTCTGGGTTTAACACTTTCCTCCCACAGTCCATAAACATGGAGTCAAGGTAAATTGAATGCTCTAAATTGACCAATATAGAGTGTGTTTGAGTGAATGTGCCCAGCAATGGATTAGTGCCCTGTCCTGGGTGTATCTGCCCAGCACCCGAAACATTCGCCCCTGGATGGGCATTGGGATCCCACTGGAACCCTGGTAGAGGCTTAAGAGGAAGGTAATGAATTAATGAATTAATGATTTTGCCATGTGGTGTAGAATTATTATAAAAATTTAACTTTTTATTTTTGTGGGTAAAATTCATTTACATCT
>JAFMOD010000155.1:529393-610913 GCA_019802435.1 Corydoras maculifer
TATATATATATATATATATATATATATATATATATATATATAATTGTTAGGTGTTAGGTGTCATATTGTAACAGCCTCCATTCTTCTGGAAAGACCGTCTACAATATTTTGGAGTGTGGGATTTTTGCACATTCATCCAAATGAGCACTTGTGAGGTACATTTACATTACATTTGGTCATTTAGCAGATGCTTTTATCCGAAGCGACTTACAAGGTGAGCACAGGGTTAATCACAACATCCCTGGAGCAATGAGGGTTAAGGGCGTTGCTCAAGGAGCCACATTGGTAACTTCAGTGGACCTGGGATTTGAACCCCCAACCTTAAGATTGATAGCTCAATGCCCTAATAAGGGTTAATGCCCTAACAGGGTTGTGGTCAGGGCTCAGGGCTCTGTGCGGGCCAGTCAAGGTCTTTCACTCCAACTTAATTAACAGTGTATTCAAAGTACCTTCACATAACTTCCCAAACACAAAGTTGTACCCCATACAGTTGTTTGAAATTTATGGCTTTGTGCCAGATTTTATTAATAAATAAAATATATGTTGAAGTTAATGTGTCTCATTTCATACAGTGTTTCTATCAACAACCTAACACCAATCTCTCACATTCTTATACACAAACACAAATTAGCCACCGGGAAGTGATTCAGCACTGTTCTTTTGCTTTTATCACCAACCATAAGTGAACTTAGACCATTAGGAAAGACGTCAAAAGAATTACAGTTACAACACCCAAATATGTATTAAATAGAATAAATGTTTTGGATATCATATTTATTTTAATAAATATTCTCATTTAAATGTGTATAAGGGACAGAATTTTTTTGCTGTGTTCCTAAAATTAATGTATTGGTGATGAATCACATCAGGCTTTTAGATTAAGTTTTGTTGGCTCAGTCTCCAATGAAAAAAAAACACTAATGTGTCTTTCTAATAATGAATTATCTTCTTTGTTCTTCAGTGTTTATCCTCCAGGCTGAAGCATGCCCATTCTTAAGAACCTCCCAGCTCGGCTGAAGGGGGGCAAGGTGAATTTGGAGTTGGAGAACACTCACGGTGAGCTGATTCTCCGCAAGATGAGCCTCAATCACAATCCATTTCAGGAGAATGGCTCGGATGAGGAGTGGGCCAGGGACAATGGAGGCTCGCTACTGGATGGCGGGGCACCCCGGGATCGAAATCCATTCGAAGATGAGGAGGATGAAAATGAGGCTAATGAAGTAAGACGTGGAGGCTCTGGAAAGGGTGGTTCTATCAAAGGGACACTGGACCGCATCAAAGGTGTGTCTCCTCTCAAGACTCTGGGCAAGCTGAGCAAAGGCCTCCGCATGTCAGCCAGGAGTAAGGGCAGTGCCAATTCTTCTCCGCAGAGCTCTACTGGCATGCCCTCTCCTATGGAGAAAAAGAAGAAAGGCAGAAGGAGTTCAGAAGGAAGCCTTCTAAGGTACAAATTATGGGACGAATAAGTAGTCTGCATAAATTTATTGCTCTTCTCAAGATGAAACTAGTAATATGTCATTATACTGAAAAAGTCTAGATGTTGCAGAACTCTTATGACTCTTCTGATTTCTTTTATGTTTTATTTAAATGGCAGAATTGCAGGCAGATGCAGAGAAAGTCTACGTAAAGAGAGCTTGCCCAATGGAGAACTATACTCAGAGAGTGATGCTGACTCTACCAGTCGCCGACTCTCTTTATTAAAGATTGTTGGTAGAGGCAAGCAAAAGAGAGAGTCTATGGTGGATCGCTCTGCATCACCTGCCGGTGAAGAAGAGCCAGTAGAGGAGGTGCCAGAAGTTAAACCTAGAGAACCACTCTCAGGTATGTAACAAACTAGATATTTAGCAAGTTATTAAACCCCTAACGCAGTGTGGTTTTATGGATGACACGAAGGTTTGAACTGTGGAAAGATTTTTGTGTGCACATTTTACAGAAGTAGGCTGGTCAGAAACAAGATCACAGCATATGTGCTTGGCTGGACCTGCATGCCCATAGAACACTGAGGAAAGGTATTTGTGCAGCGAAGTGTAATCCTATCAGATAACAGACTTTTAGTGGGCTTGTTTAGGCAGGACTTAAATCGATATGGTCCTGTATCTAAAAGAACTTTCATAAATACAAATTGTTCAGTCACATATCTTAGTAAGGTTATGGTAACAAACAATGTTAGGGGTCATTTATAAACAGGTTTTTTGTATGGTGTAAATAGACATGCTTATATTAAACACTGAGTAGTAAAAAAAGGTGCATAGTATAAAACTTGATTGAGTTCATTTAATGCTGACATGCATTCCAGCTTTCAATCAAAGCATGTTCTATGCATAGTTTTTTAAAACCTAATCACCATTTTTGCTATCTGCAAATCCTAGTCTATGGCTAAAGCCCTTTGTCATATCTCTTCAGAACAATATGGGCTTTCATAAGATTTCATAGTTCATTACCCATAAATGTCAACATGGAAAGTAGGATGAACGAAGGGGAACGAAAGATATGTATAGGGGAACCAGTCGCATCCCACTATGTAATGATGGGCCAACTCTCAGCTTTCTTCCAGTGGGGGTTGGAGTAGTAAAAGGTTTCTGCTTTTTATTCTGCAGCTGACACAGCATTAAGTGCCCTTTTATTTGTATATTTAGCCACTATTGTTGACGGGAAAACCTTCAGACGATCTCACAGTCATGCTGGCTTCCACCCGTTCTGTATGTCGCCACACTGCCAAAGACAGAACCCAGGACTTAAAACTTGTTTGGTCAATATGTCAATTGTGTTGTGACACTGTTCCTTGACACAATAAACAACACTATAATGCTACGTTCACAGACATCAGGAATTCGTTAAAGGCACATATTGTTCTGTTAATGCAGCTGTTCTCATGTGGCAGCAGATTCTTTGTCATTTAAAGGGATAGGGATTGATTCTTAGATATTATTTGTTTGGAGACAATGGTGCCATTTCGAAATTCACGTACATCATTTTTGAGATGTTTTCAGAAGTTTGTCTTGAGCTTCTAGACCAAAAACTCATTAATGCACATTTTGTACAAACTTATTTTTTGGTGATGCTGAAGTTGTTATGTTTGGTGGGTTTTTTAGTTACCAACACCAAGTAGCGAAACAATGTGAGAGTATCCCTGTTAAAGTTTTTAGTACCCTGTCCTCTTTATTTGTAAGTTTTATCTTTTTGTATATACTGTTGCAAGTCAAGAATTAATACAAAAAATACAATTTACCTCTAAATTCAGACAATGAAAAAAATCTCATAATACCTGTGGCTTCAGAGCACATGGTTTTCTACATGAGTTTACATTGTTGCACTTATCTAAATGCATAGTTTATATTTTAAATCTGTGAAATAGAAAGTGGCACCATTTGTAATAGTAATTGTAAGTGCTCAACTTTCTATGTATTGGGATGGGCGGCTATTGATAAGTGGATCATTTATCAAGGTAATTGTACTAGAAAGAGGTAAATGATTTCCAGACACCATAAAATTATGGTCTATGACCCTTAGATGTAAAAGTATAACCGAGGCTCAAAGCAGCCGCCATGGAAACAGTTCTGCATCACAATCATGGTAGTAACTAGAATCCTTTATGCATGACAGACTTTCTTGGTTACACCCTACATCCAATGTCACATACCTCATACCGTATAGGACGACATACATATGTAAAATATACTTTAAATGTTCAAGCTGCTTCAAGCTATATTTTGCTGAAATTTCAATAATTATTTCAGCTACAAGAGGCCTAACATTTTTGTGTTATCTTTGAATGACTATTAAAAAGTGGACATTTGCAGATTTGCTTGCTGGGAACAAGATCAATGTCTCCTGAATGAGGTTCATGTTCCTCTGCACCCAGCCAAAGCTCTTTAGTGACAGGAGTGGCTTAATTCAAAACCTGCTTCATGTCCAAATGCCTGGATCTACTCAAAAGCTTAGGAACAGCTTCATGATTATGGCAACAGGCTCAGTCTCGCCCATGGACACTGGACACCGAAGCCGAGCTGTATATGTAGAAATTGCTGTATACGTGGAAATATAAAGCCCTGGAACATGTTAAAAATAATGTTCTATTCACTCTCAAAGAAAAATATTTATCTACCCAGGCACTCACTTAATGATGGGGGCAGTGGGAGTCAGAAACGTGAGGAAGGACTGTTTTTCTAAAGCCCCTTCGGGTCATTCTATATGGCAGAGAAACAGGTTGTTTAACACAAGGTGGAGAACCATTACAGGATGATAAATAATTCATGGCTCATGGGGTTATTGGGAAAAATTCTCATACATTTGAAGAATATGGATCATGTTTAGCTCCGCATGTTGGACAGTCTTCTATTATAGAAACACAGTTGTCCCACAATCGATTATTGTCTCTGCATAGTAACACACATGGACTTTGCAGTAGGTTGAGATTACATGTGCCTAGACAAAGTTGTAGTGTTCTCTGAAAAGTTATCTAACATATTGTGCACATTTTGGCAAGTTTGCACATTTCAATAAAGTAAGGATAAACCATGAGAACTCTGCACAGCTGTCAACATCTGGCAATTGAAACCCAATGTGGATTCAAGGGCATACTTTACATGTTCCTGTAAAGAACTGATTGGGATCTGACGTGTTCCTTCTAGAAACAAAAAAAAAACATCTTTTTTTTTGTAAAGTTGTGCCCATTTATTTTGCCACCCCACCCCCACAATAACCTCTTTGTCCTTGGGTGGAGGACTTTAGTTGGATAGGTTCACCAAAGGAAGTTGCTTTTCATTTCTGACACTAGAACAGGGAGCAGACTTTCTTTTCTAGGTTCTCCTCCTCTGTGATAGCAGTAGAATTTGTTGGCATTGTCTTATATATTTAGATCTCCTTCCGATACTATGGTGAAGCGGCTGTGCCCAGAGTCACAGTGATGGTGGTGGGATTACTGGTTTGACATTGTTTCCTCGAATGGGATGTAGACGGATAAGATGGACGCCAACCATGTTCCCCTACATCCTCTCCTCTATAATGAGTTTTTCTCAGGAAATCAATGGGCAGCACAGCTGTGTGAGGACCTCTGTCAGCATGAGCTGTGTTTTATACCAAAGCTCATTTTTCACAGCTGATTTGTTACTTACCTTTTTTTTTTTAGAAATGCTTATTAGATAATCTCCTAGACGTGAGAACTATTTACCCAAAGTCTCATTGTGGATCTTCAATTCCTATGAAACTAAAATAGTGTAATAGAATGCTGTATAATCAGGACACCCTCTGTGTCTAAATAAAGAGTTTATATGAGCTACCACATATGGAATAAGAAACATTATCTATTATATATTAAGATTACTACAGGTCAGCTGTACAAGAAAGCAACTTCCCGATCGTTTTACTATTGGTCATTATTTCGCAACAGATTTATTCAGAACCAAAAGTAAGAATTGGATATGTTGCTTCCTCATAATCGGATAGTCTTAGTAGCACTGTGAGAAATACTTTTTAGGAAAGGTTACCCTTGTGTTACATTTTTTCAATGGTACTGTGCATTAACAATCATATGTGAGTATTCTTCATTATCTTGTTCTGAAATGTAAATAATTACACAGTTTAATTCTATCAATCCATTATCTTCCGCTTTATCCTATATTAGGGTCGTGGGGGGGTTCCCCATGCCCATCCAGGGGAGAACCTTTCGGGCGCTGGGCAGATACACCCAGGACAGGGCGCCAATCTTTCGCTGGGCACAAGAGTTTAATTAATTCTTAAAATTTTTATTCTATCCCATTAAGAATATGTGCATGAGGTACCATGGGAAATAAGATCCTTAGAACAACAGGTGTCATTTCTGAAAATTTATATCTTGATGGGCATCATGGTGGTTCGCACATTCGCCTCTCAGCACCAGGGATCCAGGTTCGAATCCCGATCTGTGTGGAGTTTCTCTGTTTTTCCTGTTTCCCCCAGGTTCTCCGGTTTCCTCCTACAGTCCAGAAGCATGGGTTAAAAATGAATGAAATGCTCTAAATTGCCTCATATAGTCTGTGTTTGTGACTGTGTACACAGCAATTGATTGGCGTCCTTTCCTTGGTGTATCTGCCCAGTGTCTGAAATATTCTCCCCTTTATGGACATAGGGGAACATCCACGTGACAATAATATAGGATTAAGTGGAAGATGATAGATGGTTTTATGTATTTTGATTTCACCTCTCCACTAAACAACATTCTGGCAAGCAGCAACATTTGTTGAAGCAATGGTGTTCTTCTTATTTCTTTACATTATTTTAGTTAAGTGTTATCCTGATTATAGACTTAATAGGCAATCTGAGCAAAACATTAATTTTCTTAGGAGCTCCCCTGGGTTTTCGTAACCTTAGACTAATACATTCCCTGTTATCAATGTTTGTTTGCATAATATTTGTTTTTTGGCCACTTTTGGGAAGCCATCATTTAGCCGGATGAGCACCAATAATTTTTCCTCAGAATTCTCCATTGTTTTTTCATGATATACTTCCACAAACATGTCATGTCAGACTTTGATATCTTTTTGTTCTTTAAATAGATTGTCATTCCACTGAATGACTCTAATTTCATCTTTCATTTATCTCTGAAGTTTTGGTTCATATTTATGCAGAAAATTCTAAAGTATGTTTGAGTTAACAATATTTAAAAACTTCAGTTAAATTAACAGCTCCATCATTGCAAGTTTTTTTTCATGTTTGGAGTAAAAACTTGGTTACTCTTGATGAATAAGTAAATATGCCATAATTTACATGTAGGTCATGTTGTATACATCACAAAAACCAAAGACACAAGAAACAAGAGTAAGAGCGAATGGCTCCTGGTTGGATTACAGAAATAGTTTTCCCCAAAATACAGGAGCAGGTATGATGTAATGGGTGTAGGTAATGATTTCATTAAAGAATGACCTACTTTATCAGTAACGTGATTTTGCAAAAAAGCCCCAAATTGATCACCTGTGATGCAATAATGAAATCATTACATTCATTTGATTCAAAAACCGATTATGCTTGACAGAATTAATTAACTATAAAAAAGTTAAAACTACCAATGTATAGGAAATGAAATTCAAACAGAATTCCAGTCAACTGACATGAAAGTTAGTTAGTGTAAATTTCTGCTGACTCGGTTACTGCAAAAGGGTGTTAAAAATGAAACCTTTTTAACTTAGGTTCTGTTTTCTCAATTTTGAATAAAATTTCAATTACTATTATTTGTTAAAGGTAGGCACTCAAGATTTACAAAAAATTTTATTTTGAAAGAAACAAAGGAATATTAAGCTCATTTTCAATATTGGGGATTAGAATCTGACAACACAAAAGTGTTCTTTCTATAGTTTTCACAATAACTATTGAATCCATAGACCCAGTACAATTTGAAAATATGGCTTTGTTAAATTATTGAAATTGTATGGATTCATTTGGGTATGCAAAGATGTCTTCTGTTCACAATAATGTAAAGACAACATTATTATATTATATAATATAATTAATAATTATATTATATAACAGGGGCGGCACGGTGGCTTAGTGGTTAGCACGTTCACCTCTCAGCACTAGGGATTCCTGGTTCGAATCCCAATCTGGGTGGAGTTGCCATGTTCTCCCTGTGTCCTTGTGGGTTTCCTCCGGGTTCAAGACGTTTTTTCCTGGATGGGCATGGGACCCTACCCCGATCCCAATAGAGGATAAAGCGGAAGATAATGGATGGATGCATTATATAACAGCTTTTTTTCAGACAATCCCAGTAAAAACTATGGTCATCACATCACTTCGCTTGCTCTTGGGGGACTCAGGCTTTATAATTTTTATAAAAATGCTTAAAGACAATGCTTAATGGCATTGAATGAACAGTGTTTTGTATCTTACAACAAAAAATTCTTGGTTTTGTTTCCAGGTACGGTGGACCATTCCATTCCATAGAATTTCGACATTTTCATCTTTCAGTCCAAAACAAAACAAACTAGGTGGTGAATTAAAGATGCTAAATTGTCCCAGTTTAGTAAATGTGTTTGCTTGCATGTCTGTATGTATGTTTATCACATAATTACTCACGTTTGTCTTTCTCACTTTTCCTTGCTGTCTTGACCTCCATGCACAGTGTTAGAGATCCTGCAGCTGGTGACCAAACGAGACCTCCTTCTGGCAGATTCCCACATTCTAGAGTTAGAGCAGGAATGTATGGAGATCTCTACCACACCATTAGGAGGAAATGAAGATATCACCAGCCCCAGCAGCAAGGACAGCAGTCGCCGTAAGGCCAAGGATGTAGAGCTCCTGTATGAGGCCCTGCAAAAGGAACTATGGAATGTGGTCTTCGAATCACTAAGATCTCCCACTACTGGACCAAACCTGGGACTAGTGGTGCAGGTCTTACAGCAGGAAGAAGAGGCTGATCGAAACTGGGCCATGAGCATAAGTCCTGGCATCGGAGGACCACGACCCAGGGAGCTAAAGAAACGGTGGAAAGAGGCTGTAGTTAAGGCTGCTGATGATAATATGCCTAAATCGGAAGTGGCATTAGTTGGCGAGCTGGCAGCCTACCTCGACAAGCTGAGGGTTCGGATGGTAGAGGACCTGGGTGCAGCACGCCGGAACGTAGTGTCTGTGTACCCTGAGGAATATGATGCATTCCAGGTATATGTGTGCAGCTACCACCTGGCTGTCACCCACCGACTGCGAAATATCTCTGACAGAGAGCTGCAAATTACAGACATATATGCCCTTCTAGACTGGCTCTACAATATATATGACAGGTAAATATAAAGATGATGTTAACAAATGGGCTATATTTTTAAAGGTAATAAATAACTTTATGTGAGTGATGCAAAAGTAGTTTTAAGTTAAATCCTTTGTACCTTACAGTACCAATATTTACCAGTACATTAACTTTGGGACATGACTATTGTAAGTCAGCTGTTGTTTACTTGTGTTTGCCTTTGCAATTGAATTATATTTCCTGAGGCACTTGATATCAGTGTTTAAGTCTATCCCGCAAAAGGAATTCACAAAATATCAGCATTGATAAGCATTTGTTGATTTGAGTAATTAATCATGTTCCCACACCTATCCTGTCATATTTCACTGTTTCCGTGTAAGCTTTGTCCAGACACTTTTTGATTGGTTTTTCCGCTTGTTGCTACAGGGACGTCCTTGGAACAGTAAGCATAACATCACCGATCAACCGCTCTCAGCTAGGTCCTCTGCTGCCAACAGAGATGGAGGACAAGCTCGAGCTTGATTGTCTCAATTATATCAGGGTAAGAGAGAAAGTCCCCCTGATTCTTGCTCTTTCCAGCTAAATGAGGTCTTGGTTCTTATACTGAAAATAGCAAACAGTATCCCTTTATTTCTGTCCAACGGGTAAATGGTTGACTGCTTTATTGTGACCTATGGAACCAATTGGAGAGACCACAATCAGTCTACAATCACCAATACACAATAAGAGTCAGCCCTACTGCAAGATTAAATTTTCTTATCAAATTACGTAATTTGTGGAAGAATTGCAGGTGTGTCAGTTGCAATTATGATCGATAGCATGTGTCCTTTTAAACAGCCGGTAGACAAAATAATCTACAGTCTAGGAAAAGATATTTTTATACCAGCGTTTGCTATGACAAAATTAAGATATGTTGTCTTGTGTAAGTGTTTGGACCTGTCTTCTTAAATCACATTTAGAATTTTTTACTGAACGAGCCAATTATGATACAGAAAACTACATTAAATATTAGAAATTCGCTGTTACTTTTCGACCAGCTGTATTTTATGTAATAAAAATTTTCAAATAGTAACATCAATTGAATTCTCCAAATTACCCCGTATAGAGTGTGTGAGTGTGTGTGTGTGTCTGTGTGAGTGAGTGTGTGCCCAGCAAAGGATTGGCGCCCTGTTCTGGATGTATTTGCCCCGCGACCCTAATAGAGGATGAAGCGAAAGATAATGGATGGATGGAAAATAGTAACAGTGCATGACAATATGCAGATTTTAGTTTTCTGTAGACAATGGGTTCATTTAGAAAATGTTAAATAAAACAGCGACTTAGACAAACAAATTCATTCATTCATTCATTGTCTTCCGCTTTATCCTATATCAGGATCGCGGGGGGTTCCCCATGCCCATCCAGGGAAGAACGTTTTGGGCGCTGGGCAGATACACCCAGGACAGGGCGCCAATCCATCGCTGGGCACACACTCACACACACAGACATGCACAAACACACTCTACGTGGGGCAATTTGGAGAATTGACTTCATCCATGTTTTTGGACTGTGGGAGGAAACCGGTAAACCCAGAGGAAACCCACACGGACACGGGGAGAACATGGAATCTCCACCCAGATGGGGATTTGAACCGGGAATCCCTAGCGCTGAGAGGCAAACGTGCTAACCACTAAGCCACCGTGCAGCGACAAACAAATGATTGCATTAAATGTATATTAAGTTTTCCTCATTTTATTTAAAAAAATTCCTATCATGAAAAAGTAGTTAGGTCAGTTTGTTATAGTTGTGTTATTTATGAAATTCATTACTATATCATTTAGTCAATGTGTTGTTATTTTCCAGGGGAAAGTAACCAATGAGCTGTCGCAAGTGCTGGATGATGAAGAGAAGCGATGGATAGAGACACTACACATTGAGGAGTTTCAAATTCCACTAGCCAGTTCAGTCATTCAGGTCAGCAGTGTTACTGAGGGCCTTTCTCGGACAACTCAAATCAAGACTGTTGGGTAGTTGTGTTGACTCCCAGTTGTTATTCATTGCCACAGCGTTGTTGCTTGTTTTCTATAAACACCAAGTTCATTGTGAGGACGTAGCTGCTTTAAATAGCTTCCACACTTCCCAGAGTGACACAGTGAAAGAACGGGTTTCATCTGGGGGCCAACCTAAATGAAAACTTCCCATAGTTTTCCGGTTTCCATTACATCACTTTAGTGGCTAAATAGGGCTGGGCTAATTGTTAAGTAACTCGGTAGCATTATCATTGTACCCCATAATTATTTTTTGTCTATGTTATTTAAAAGCGTAATTTTGAAAATAAACTTTCATTGTGATAGTGGTCAAGTGGCTTTATGTTTTTAATATAGTTTATATTTTGTCACAGAGGCTGCAAGGGGATCTTGAACGGTCAGCGGCAATAAACCGAGGTCTTGGCTCGCGAGTAGCTCAGTGCAGTCTAAACGGTCTTGCGGATTTCCTGTACAGGTAAGAAAATGTAACTAGTAAAATCTTACCTGGACCATTTTACAACTTTTACAGATTCTACTCTTCAGGAAAGGCTTTTTAAAATATTTTTAAAAATAGATTTTTATAATTGTCCCCAATTTATCCAGAAACAACATTTATAAGAACGAACACTAGTGATGGCGGCACGGTGGCTTAGTGGTTAGCACGTTCACCTCTCAGCGCTAGGGATTCCCAGTTCGAATCCCCATTCCATGTTCTCCCCGTGTCTGCGTGGGTTTCCTCCGGGTTCTCCGGTTTCCTCCCACAGTCCAGAAACATGGATCAAGGTCAATTAAGTTCTGAAAATTGCCCCATATAGAGTGTGTAATGGTGAGTGAGTGTGTGCCCAGTGATAGATTGGCGCCCTGTCCTGGGTGTATCTGGGTGGAGTCCCAACCCTTTTTTTATTAAGTGTAACTGAATCCTATGACTGTGTAATCTTGTGCCCTGTTGTAACATTATATAAATGTAACAAATATATAAATGTACATAATTTGGCAGGAATAAGCAGAGTTATCAATATTACATGAATCATTTTCACTTAATTATATGACATATTTGAAAAACAAAGTGAATTAGAATTAAAAGTATTATTTTGTAACGTCACAGAGAGTGATCCAATAGGTTCTTTAAATATTTTGTCAATTCACGCTTCTCTGTTCTCTATTTATGAGCACCCTTGTGAGATGTTCTTGGAGAAGTTATTATTTGGGTTGTGGATTATTCTCAATTATGATAATACTCACTAGGTGATAATAGATGGATGGATGCTAGTATAAGTGGATGATACACAGCAGTACTGCTGGAGATTGAAAGACTGTGCCCACTTATTGTGTCTTATTGTAGTATATAAGACACCCCAATTTGATAAATGTAAATTATACTTGCCCAGCGATAGGTTGGCACCCTGTCCTGGGTGTATCTGCCCAGTGCCCGAAACTTTCTCCCCTGGATGGGCATGGGAAACCCCCCCCCCGCGACCCTAATATAGGATAATGGGGAAGATAATGGATGGATATATATATATATATATATATATATATATATATATATATATATATATATATATATATATATATATATATATATATAAATATATATATATATATATTTAATGGATAAAATATAATACTGTAGCTTATTTGTTGTTCCCCCTATAATGTGTGTGAATGTCTGTCTGTGAGTGGGTCCATTGTTGGATTCTGAGTGTCTGCTCAGCATCCAAAACATATTTCCCTGGATGGGGATGGAGGACTCCTCTGCAAACCTAGTAGTGAATTAGGCAGAAGACAATAAAATGAGGTTATGATTCTGTGTAGCATTGGCAGTAAAATACTAACACATCACCACTAAAGCATCCGCCACCTAAATAATACCTGCTCTTAAACAGAGAGCCTGTGTTCCATGTTAATAGAAGGTAGAATGCAGTATAGTATAGTATGTGTGTGATTCAATTGATTATGCTCAGTGTACTTTATTCCTTATTTCATTTTGAAGCTTTCAAAGGAAAGTGGAAATGTTTCACGAAGAACTCATTAACGTATTTGGTGAAATTGAAGATGGTTATGTGGCTAAAACTATTGCTTTGGCCAACTGCTGTCCACCTTTCAGGTACACACTCAGTATATTTTGAGCCATTTCTAGAGCTAATCATTTGCACAAAAAAAATGTATTAATCTGTATATGTGTGTAAACAGGAGCTTTGTACAGCGTTGTGTACAGTGTGATCCTGCTGTCAGTGAAGACTCCGCTCGAAGGGCCAACTCTGCTTTAGACAAAATCGTAAACCAGAGTGTGAAAGTGCTGAATGACAGGCTTTTTGAACATATCCGGGTAAGTCTGTCACACACACACACACACACACACACACACACACACAAACTCTCTTTTATGAGCTAATTGTTGTTCTTTGGAAGAGACAAATCCATTTCGGCCGAATATACTTGCACATATATTTAGGCACATTAATGATGAAGTGATCCCTCGCTGCTCATGCACCTCTGTCTAAGAATAAAAAGAATATCTTATCAGGGTTTCCTTTGTGGTTAGTTCTCAGGGATGTTGCCAGGGATAAAATATAAAAATAGTTTGTTTTGACAAACAAGCTGTTTTTTGGCCCAAAGCCACTTGGTACGTTCAGTGCCCATAGTGGAGCTGGGCATTACCAGACCTTAGGGGCTACAAAAGCATCCTCTCTGCCTAAGAATGGATGTTTTTGGAGCTTGTTGTTTTAGCAGGAAGTCTATTCCAACTTCTGGAATCTCAGATATGAAAACTCACCCATCCTGAAATATGAGCAGAAGAGTTCATTCATTGCTTAATTTGTGACATTCGAAACACATTTTCTTTCTTGATCCGTGCAGCCTTTCTTTGATAAACTGGTGAAGAGGAAGTGGCTAAGCAACACAGAAGCTTTCGAACAGATTACGTTGCTCATCAGGGAACACTTTAAAAAGTTCAGGAGAATGGATGGTCCACCATACCAGGTGCGAATGTCAGAATGCATGGCATAAAAAAATATAACGTCCTGCGGTAATATGCAGCAATCTCATAATAAAGAAACCATTTAATGAGCGGATTTCTTGCAGGTCTTGGTGGGAGAAGTCCATCGGCGGGTAATGATTGAATACATGCGTGCCATCATGAGGGGTAGAATCATCTGCACATCCCTCAAGATGAGGAAGAGGATGGCGGGCCGTCTGCACGAGGAGGGCAAGCAACTTAAAACGCTGTTCAAAGAATTGGTATGTCACGCTCGTTATTTTTTTTATGTGGAAATGTGTGACCATGGCAGGATGTGATGTCACTTCCTGTGAAACGGTTGGACCTTCCACAGTATCAATAAAATCTGAACAGACATTTCCATGAAAGTCACATTTCCAGACAAGCAGTAGTAATTGCAGTGGCATGCCATGGAGTCACAAAGAGGCAACCATGCCGTGTGTAAAGCATTACAACACCTCTGAGTATAAGACATTAGAATAATGATGGGTGGTGTATGGCAGCACGTAGTTGAAACAAGTCCTTCGTTGGTAGATTCCTTTCTTATCCAGTATAGTCTTAATGTGGTAGAAACAGTGATTTGTCACCTCTGTGGACAACAGGATGGCTTTGTTTTTGGAAGAGCGTCCTGCCTTGGGATTTCGAAGCCATGGATGACCTTTCAGGTTAACCTGAAAGTCAGGAAGAACATTGTGCATATACTGGGCATAGATATTTCACCCCACCTACAAACACACGCTGTATCCTTGTGGTAATACATTGTTCCAGACTTTGTATAAACAGTAAATACATCAGGTGCAATTTGTTGCCCAGACCTCACGAACACTAACTAATTGCCATGTGAACAGCCAGCTTATTTAATATAAATAAAATAAACTGTAACACTATGAAAAATTTATGTTTTGTGAATTGTGATTTCAAAATCTATTTATTGCGTTACAGGAAACTCCTGCCACATGGCTGGACAGTGCCATTACCCACATATCAGAGATCATCTTGCTGGAGGACACCCCTTCGATCCAAATAGAAGTTGGGGTTCTCGTTCGGGAATTCCCTGATGTACGGTAAGTATCTCGAGATGTGGCCTCCTATTATTGGAATAGGGTGCTATCGTGTGACCCCAGAATAGCATTATAATTATTGGTATAAGCGGGGATCTCAGTATTTGTGGCAAAACATTTCTGTTCAGAAATGAGGAGGTGGGGCTTCTAAAAAAACAAACAGGACCTCGGTGGCTTCCTGATTTTTATGAGAGTCTGTTTGGTTAGCCCAGATTCACATAAAAGCCAAGGAGTTCACCATCTCTGAGTAACAAAAAGACAATGTAAAAAAATACAGGCATCCTGCCCAGGCCTGTAGCTAGCTCTGGAGAGGGCAGTCGTCTACCCACGAAGTCCCACGGGACTGTGTGAAAGTGAAAAAGCAGCCTTTTGGAATGTGTGCAGAATACCGTTTACATTCATTTATTTATTTAAAAAAAAGCCTGATGTATTCATAAGCAATAAGACTTCGTCCGCAGTAAGCTTATTCCAATTGCGGTCAGTGAGATGACGAAGTCAATGCAGGGCAGACACAGAGACAAAAACATTTATATATACAAGTTTTATAGCATCATCAGTTCATCTATCCAGCATGTCTTTAAACTGTGAAAGGAAACCAAGTAGACATGGAGAGAACATACCAATCCCACACAGAAAGCATAAGCTCGAGTGTAACTTTAAATTAAATATATTGTTTTTCTGGCAGCACGGTGGCTTAGTGGTTAGCACATTCGCCTCTCAGCGCTAGGGATTCCAGGTTCGAATCCCCATCTGGGTGGAGTTTCCATGTTCTCCCCGTGTCTGTGTGGGTTTCCTCCGGGTTCTCCGGTTTCCTCCCACAGTCCAAAAACATGGATCAAGTTAATTGAATTCTCAAAATTGCCCAATTTAAAGTGTGTCTGTGTGAGTGAGTGTGTGCCCAGCGATGGATTGGCGCCCTGTCCTGGGTCTATCTGCCCAGCGCCCGAGACGTTCTCACCTGGACCCTAATAGAGGATAAGCGGAAGATAATGAATGAATGAATGAATATTGTTTTTCTCTCTACAGGAAGAAACATGTATCTGCCATTCTTAACATCCGAGGAATGACTCGACAGGCTGAGAGGCAGGAGATTCTGAATATAGTAAAAGACATCGAGAATAGTGACAGTCTTCTGCAACTGTCTCGCGACCGGGCCCTGTTTGCCGATGTGCCTGTAACCTCTGAGGTGCACTGCCTGAACATGGGTCTGAGCCGCATCGCCCTCACGGCCTCCTCGTGCTTCTCCGGCCTGCGGAGCCGTCAGCGCAGAAGAGCTCCAGCCAGAGAGATTAACAATGACATGCTGTAGCTAATGATCCAATTTCAGTCCTTCAGTCTACTATGAACTGAATCAACCAAAGCAGGCAGTACACACTGTTTTGTTATATAATGTGCAAAAAGACTAGTGTCATACGAGAGGAGTACTTTTCAGTGTTCAGAAGTTTAAAAAATAATGACTGAGCGGAGATTCAGCTAAAATTGTTTTAAAGACTGGAATGTATTCATATCAGTAGAATAGAACGTTTTTCAAATTAGAACTACTGAGCTAAAAGTTCACTTTAAACTGAAAGTCTCTATATCATTGAAATCATTCACCTTGGTTTTAATACTAGTATTTCTTGAGCCCTATGTTAATTGTATATAGTGATTAATTAATTAATCAAAGGTACTACACAATGGTCTAAGATGATCTGATATATGTACAATATTTAAATAGGCATGTCATACTGTAGTCGTAATCATAGTGTGCATACAGATTTGTCTGTGAAAAAAATATATCAAAAGGGGAATACTCCAGACAAATGTTATTTATTACATCGAGGCTTGTCAGCATTATGTGCTCCTCTGCAGTGCAGTGAGAACGTTTTAATGTTATTTTGCAGACATCTCTCTCTGACTAAAGGAAAAGCAAGATAATGGACCAACAGATTCAGCACTTTTTAAAAAATGTCTTTATTTTAAAAAATATCTTTATTCTAAGTTGCCTGAAGAAGCCAGCTTAGCTCTATAGCTTTTAACGAGTCTGTATATGTTGATATGGGAACGACATGTAAAAGGCAAAGATCTTATCTGTATGCTTTAGGGTACTCTGTATTGAGATTTAAGGCTTTTTCTTTAGACTTGTCAGTATAACTTTGGTCATAAAAACTGGAACATTATTCAAATTATACATAAATAAACAAGAAAAAAAAATCTAAGGTTTATTTTGCTTTTTTCTTCACATTAAATCATATCAATTATTCCAGGGCAGGGTTTCACAAATATGTTTACCATACAGGATCCTGTTTAAAAGCGATAGTAATTTGAGGACCTCCTCCCCCTCCTTATTTAATATTACCTTTGTCTCCATAACCACCACAATGCAATATCTTTTACTAGTCCCTGGGGGACCTGGGACACCAGCGCTCTAGAGGAACTACATATACAGTCTCCTCCTCTTGTGCTAGACATGATCAAAACAAGTTGTGAAAAAAATCTATCCTTTTCTTTGTAGTTTAGAATATTAAAAAAGTTAAAAAGTTTAGAATATTAACAAAAGCTGTAAGCTTTAGTTAAAAAAAAAAAAAAGTTACAAAAAAATCTAATTTTTTTTCTACAGGGGCTCGTCCAGTTTTAGTTTGTACCGAGTGTCCTCCTACATCACCCCAATCACCTGCACACCTCACTCATTGCATGTGCTTGAGTTTTTCACTTCATCACTGAGTTTGTCCATTTGATTACTATCTTTATTAGTGATGCTGCCGCTCCAGCAGACCACTCCCTAAAAAATACTGTGTTTGTCCCCCAGCCTCAATCAAGCACATTTCCCTGTTTCCACAATTTATTAGTGCAAATTACCACATAGTTGCACTTTGTGGTTTCAAATGTATTGAAAACATGAACTTTATTTCTAGATCTAAAATCAGAGACAGTAGATCATCTGTTGCTTTTCATTTTTGTTAATCATCGTTAAATCCTTCATCAGTGCTTAGAGGATCCTTCCTGGCTGGACGTTTATTGAGTTGTGAATTATTTTTAGTTAAATAAAGTAGCATCACAAATGTGTTTGATAAATTTGTCTAATACACTAAAACAACACACCACCATTACCACGACATCATTGTCATAACAGCACATATTGTCATCTTCCACCCAAATAATACCTGTTTTGAGGCAGAACTGTGGGGGTCCTGACGATTTAAGAACGTAGTAAAGGGTATTAACAAAGTACGCAAAGAAACAGATTAACATAGTGCATCTGTAAACTAAAGTAAATCTATTCAAATGTAAAATAAAAAAAAAATTGATTATATGCGTACTTTACCCATCTAGGCAAAAAAAAGGTTTTAATAATGGTGCGCCCCCAGTGGTGTGTAGAGGTATTGAAGCCCGTTTCCGCCACTAAGAAGAATTAGTAAATCATCTGAACATTTAGTTTAGTTAATTTAATTTAGCAAATCATCTAAACAACAAAAACTAAGTTGAAGTAATTTAGTAATTAAGTAACATTCTTTTTTACATATTTCACTATAAAATTTTGTAATGTAAGTGTGTGCTTTTTTAATAGATTCAATTTTTATTTTTATTTTAATTTAAAAAGCAGTGCTTGATAAGAACATGCAGACTTAAAATGTTTTATTTAAAGAATTAGAAAACGACTTTAGGTTATTCATGGGCTGAATTGGGGAAAATAATTATTTGCGGAATAAAATAAATATATTATGTGTTGTCTTTTGTTAACTTTTATAATTTTTATTCTTGACGAATGGAATAATTTGAATGGTTTTTCATACACAGTACTTCACATGTTCATAAGGTTGTTTTAGTTGAGATTTTTAATATATTTCTAAGAAAAGCTGAGAAAAGCGTACATTTTTAAGCAACACAACCAGCTAATGTGTAATTAAACTGCTGATTTCGGTTGATTTAGAAACGACATGTGGATAAATAGAATTATGGTAATAATGAACGTTGTGCCTTAATAATGTTGGGATTTTTAGTTTAAACATTCCACAACTTATAATTTTAGTATATATAGTACATAATGATATTTGGGGTTACATTTATATATATATATATATATATATATATATATATATATATATATATATATATATATATATATATATATATATACGTTTTGGCCCAGGGCGTCAATCAATCATTGGACACACACACACACACACACACTATATGGGGCAATTTAGAGCATTCAATTGACCTTAAATCCGTGTTTTTTGACTGTGGGAGGAAACTAGATAACCTGGAGGAAACCCATGCGGACACGAGAATATGGAAACTCCACCCAGATAGGGATTACAATCTGAAACCCCTCCCCCCTCTCATTCTATACATATATATATATGTGTGTGTGTGTGTGTGTAGATATATATATATATATATATATATATATATATATATATATATATATATATATATATATATATATATATATATATATATATATATATATATATATNGTTAATAAAGCAGCGTTTTCATATAAATCCCTTCAGTTAAAGTTGTGCTGCGTGAGTCCGCGGTGCGCGCGCGCTGCAGCGGCATGTCGCGTGTGGAGCTGTTTGAGGGGCGGGCGCGGGTGATAATGGTGGAGCTGGTGGAGGCGGCTCGCGCGGAGCTCTGCACTTTGTTCGGATGGTCAGCTGCAGTTACGCTCCACAGTAACGATGTCCGCGTTCAGCTCGACCCCCAAACACAAAGTAAACGGGTAAGTGCACGTTTAAACAGGGTTCTGCTGATCCAGTGACGAAGTGCTGCGCGTTTTTAAAGTTACAGTAACAAAACACATGCTTAACATCAGATATAAATAAGAGCAGCACGTTCGCCTCTCAGCACTAGGGATTCCCGGTTCGAATCCCCATCTGGGTGGAGTTTCCATGTTCTGCCCTTGTCCGTGTGGGTTTCCTCCGGGTTCTCCGGTTTCCTCCCACAGTCCAAAAACATGGATCAAGTCAATTGAGTTCTCCAAATTGCCCCATATAGAGTGTGTCTGTGTGAGTGAGTGTGTGTCCAGCGATAGATTGGTGCCCTGTCCTGGGTGTGTCTGCCCAGCGCCCGAAACATTCTCTCCTGGATGGGCATGGGGAACCCCCCCCTCCTCCTCCGCGACCCTAATATAGGATAAAGCGGAAGATGATGAATGAATGAATGAATGTTTGAAGCTGCTTTGAAACACTTCTTAATGAATACCCTTGAATTATAATATTGATTTTTATCTATGTCACCCAACACTGATTAATATGGTCACCATCACTGCACGGGAAAAATTGTGATTACAGTTAATAAAAACCTGTGAAATCCTGGCAATACTTAATAGATCAAGCCTTGTGTTCTGTTGTGTAGTGGCAGTCTATAGGGAATCGTGTGACATACTGTCCATTAGTGATAAAGTGATCTATTTTGTCTGCTGTTCTTACACTCAAATGAACTTGTCCTCCACATCCATTCAGTGAAACACACACTGAGTAAAGTAAGCACACGTGCTTGGTGTGGTATTTAGTTAATAGCTTTTGCTCTTCTTTTTAGGATCAGCTTACTGCTATTATGGAACTCTTGGGAAAGACGGCAGTACAGAAAATAAGCCAGCTGTTCGAAGTTTGCACTAAAAAAGAACAGTGTAACACCGTGGACATGGAGGCTGTGTGTAAAGTGTCTGAAGCAATTCCTTCTGAAACCGCAGAAATAGCAATGAATGCACAGTCATGTAGGTCTTTTTTTTACAGTCCACAGTGCAGTGGATTGCTTTTAGTACCATCACAAAATTTGAATGCTAGAACTAAAAACAAAATCTTGGTAAACCAAAATCTATGTTGAAAATTTAAAACTGTACTTCTGTAATGAAGTGTGTAGATTTTATAAGGGATGCAAATGAAACATTTTGGAATGAAAGGAAACTGAACAAATTGAAACATTTGCCGGAGGGCAGAATACTGAACAATTAAAATAAAAATAGCCACTTTTTCCACCATTACATGTATTAAATAGGTTAAATGTGCATTAGTCTTGGGTGGCACAGGAATATTAATGCATGTTATTGTTCTTTATAAATAATTTTGATTATGTTTACTTATTTATCCAAACACTTGAAGAGTGTTTTCATGATTT
This sequence comes from Corydoras maculifer, assembly GCA_019802435.1. Classification (NCBI taxonomy): domain Eukaryota; kingdom Metazoa; phylum Chordata; class Actinopteri; order Siluriformes; family Callichthyidae; genus Corydoras; species Corydoras maculifer. The sequence goes on from JAFMOD010000155.1 coordinate 550,274, forward strand.
TCGACCAGAATATCAGTTACCAAATATTGAATGCATCTTTAATGCATTTAATGTACATGTAGTAAGTCATTAGTTAAAATATATCCACAAGCTGCCGAAATAAACATTTAACCACTCAAAAGTCTTTGAAAAATTCTGAAATCAAAGAATCATTTAAACATTTAAATTAATTGAATTTTTATACTTAATTTTTTACTAAGATTTAACTTTAAATTATGTTGAAATGTTTTTTTTGTCTTGTAACAAATGTGACAGTGTTTATACAATACAGTATATTGAATTTGTATTTATTTTAATTTAACAATTGTTATTCTATTCTGTAATTGGGTTTTTGGGGATGTCCAACCTGTTTAGTATGGGACCCAAATGAGCAAGCTCTTCTTGCTTTAGGAGAAGCATCTCATCAGCAAGAAACCATCAGAGATGTTCAGGTTAGTTTATATAATTCATTCATTCATTATCTCCCGCTTATCCTCTATTAGGGTCGCGGTGGGGTTCCCCATGCCCATCCAGGGGAGAACGTCTCAGGCGCTGGGCAGATAGACCCAGGACAGGGTGCCAATCCATCGCTGGGCACACACTCACTCACACAGACACACTCTATATAGGGCAATTTTGAGAATTCAATTAACTTGATTCATGTTTTTGGACTGTGGGAGGAAACCGGAGAACCCAGAGGAAACCCACGCAGACACGGAGAGAACATGGAAACTCCACCCAGATGGGGATTAGAACCGGGAATCCCTAGCGCTGAGAGGCGAACGTGCTAACCACTAAGCCGCTAGTTTGTATAAAAAGCTCAAATATGCTTTAACAAATCATAAATATGAATTTAAAATTATAAATGTAAGAGAATCTCATTGTCATGTGACTATTTACATGTACTGTGCTGTTTATTTTCAGTGTCCTGATTCTTTGAATGTTAAAGCCATCACTGCCAGTGATTGTACAGCACAGACAGAGGAAAATAAAATTAATTCCAGAACGTTTTTGAAAGAGGAAGGTAAGTATCATAATTTGATTATGCAAATGATTTCTCAGTTATATTTGATGTGTTAGAGTAAATAACGTCAGATTATTTTAAGATAAATAACCAGTAATGCCTACGTTGCTGTAACTGTTACGCGAACAACTCCATATAACCGCTAGATGGCAGCATCTGAACAGGTTCAGATGGCCTGATACTGTTTATTGTTATAGTAAAAAATATCATTTTGCAAATTTATCTTTATTAGTGTATTTTTAGTTTTTTATTTTATTATTAGTGTATGTACTTTATTCAAAAGTTTATTTATATTTTGCGGACATTGAAACAAAGGTGCGAATTAGTAGCTTTTTACCTCTGCGTTTGAAAATTTAAAAAAAATTGAAAGTAGTTTTAATTACTAATTGTTATAGATTTGCTCTGCACTAGGCATAAATCACCTGAAAACTATACAAAAATTTAAAAAACTTTTCTCATTTTATATGTGTGTACAGTATGTATATGCAGTAGCAGTCAAATGTTTGGATACACCACCTTCGTACTCCCATTGTCTATTTTCTCCTCTTACCATATAGATAGACTTTGTAGTTTTACAATTACAGACTGTAGTCCATCTGTTGGTTCTCTGTTCTCTATTGGTCAGAACCATCACAGAACAGGTAAAAAAAAAAGTTCTGCAGTGACCATGATGCAGTAAGGGTGTTTTAGTGCAGCAGTGCTGCTTTAGGTTAATTTAAACACCTCTGTGACCCTGCTGGGATCAGAATAATGCACCAATCCAATAATACCTGCTCTGTGGTGGTATTATTGGGGTCCTGATCATTAGAGAACAAAGGAAAGGGGCGTACACGGACTACAGTTTGAAATTGCAGAACTACAAAGTCTATCTTTACAGGAAGTGGAACTGAGAACATGGACATCAAGTGGAGCAAAAAAGGGGGCGTGTCCTAACTTTTGACTGATGCGTTATATGTAACCATAATTTGTTATGATTTAACTTTCCGGCTAATAGAGCATTGGCCCTCAGACTTTTCATTATAATTAAACAATGTTGTAAATGGCTACCATTAATCACATTTTCAAAGTTATTTTTCAGTTCTGGCTTAAACCCTAATAGCATTTTCTTCTTTTTGCCCCAATTAAGGTGCGCATGTTGTGGAAGACAATAAGATAGCAGTTGCACCAGCTGAACAAACGGACACAAAATTAGATTTAAAAAAAAAGAACAAATGCAACGAGTGCGGGCAGAGTTTTACCAAGTTATGTTTCCTGAATCGGCATAAGAAAAAACATCGCAAAAGTGCTCCTCATTCCTGCAACAAGTGCGGAAAGACCTACAGATTTGTGCGAGCGTTAAACAAACACCTCTTGACTCACGGCAAAAAGAAACAAGCAGTACATCCCTGCAAGATATGTGGAAAACACTTTGTAGATCTGGCGAAGCACGAGTTGGTGCACTTAAATGTAAAACCGTATCTCTGTGGTGTGTGTGGAAAGGGCTTTACTATCGAATCTGTTCTGCAGTGCCACCAAAGGCTCCATACAGGAGAAAAGCCGTACCAGTGTGAGACGTGCGGGAAACGCTTCACACAGTCGAGCACCCTGCACTTTCACAAGAAGGTTCATTCTGAGGACAAACCATGGAAGTGTACCCAGTGTGACAAGACTTTTAAAACTCAGTCAAGTTTGAAACAGCACCAGGTTGTTCACACCGGCGAAAAGCCACATTCCTGTGAAACCTGTGGGCAAAAGTTTGGGCACAGAGCGAATCTTAAAAGGCACATGATCAATCACTCGGACACCAAGCCATTCGTGTGCGAGATCTGCGGCAAGAGCTACCGGCAAATGAGCTCACTCAAGGAGCACATGCCAGTGCATGGGATGGCAAAACCTTTCATGTGTGAGATTTGTGGCAGGACATTTGTGTACAACTATGTCCTAAGAAACCACATGCTCGCACACAGGGGCGTTAAAAAAGCATCCGGGGCGAGTAAACACAGCTGTGATGTATGTGGGAAACACTATTCCACTTCGTATGCTTTGAAAGCACACCAGAGAATTCATTCTGGCGATAATCCGCTCACCTGTACAGTGTGTGGAAAGACATTTAACAGTGTGTCTGGCTTCTACGTGCACAACCAGCGTCATGCCGGCACAGAGGTCATCAGCTGCGAGCTGTGCAAAAAGACCTTCGCTAACAAGGCGTATCTAAAAGTCCACGAGTTGCTGCACACTAAAGAAAAGGTGCACAAATGCTCACTTTGCGGTAAAGGATTCAGCCTGCCGAATGGACTGAAGCTGCACATGCTCATTCACACGGGAGAAAAACCGCACAAATGTGACGTATGCGGCATGGAGTTTCGCATTGTGGGAAACCTGCGCCGGCATAAACGCGTTCACACCGGCGAGAAACCATTCAGTTGTGAAGTCTGTGGGAAACGCTTTAGCCAGCCTAATAATGTGAAGGCTCACATGCATATCCACACAGGAATTAAACCCTATACGTGCCAGAAATGTGGAAAGCAGTATGCTTATGTAAGGAATTATAATGATCATAAATGTGTGCCTCTTTAGAAAAAAAATTGTACTGTTATATGTGAGAATTAAATTTACTGCCTGTTGCTGGTCTCTCAGGATGCAAAAATGCAAGCCATTCGAGCTGTGCAGAAAAAAAAGTACATGCTGAGTTGTGGTTTGGTTCTGTAGTGATTAAGGTTATATATGATGGTCCTTTTGGAAACTTGGTTGTTTTTTTAAGGTTATTAAACTGCACAGGCTTCTCACTCATGGAATTTACAGTATAAGTCCAAAGTTTAGACGCACCTCCTTGCTCCACTGTTTGTTTTCCTCACTTAACTTATAGATGGACTTTGTGGTTTACAATTACAGATTGTAGTCACGAATTTTAAAGGGCTCCATCTGTCTAGTACATCTGTACATCTTATTTTTTTTACTTTTTAGTCCCCTGTTGGTTCTCTGTTCTCTATTTGTAAGGACCATGACAGAACAGGTGTGTATAATGTGGCTGGTGGATTGTTTTTCAGTTCTCCAGTGATGCTGTGAGGGGGTTTTAATGCAGCAGTGCTGCTATAGTTTCATTTCTCCACCTCACCGACACTGCTGGGATAGGAGTAATGTACCAACCCAATAGTACCTGCTCTGTGGTGGCACGATTGGGGTCCTGACCAAACAAAGTAAAGGGGACGTACACAGTATGTACTGTAGTCCACAAACAGATGGTCTACACTCTGGAATTGTAGAACTACAAATTCCATCTTTACCGAAAGGGGAACTGAGAACATGGACTATAAGTGGAGTACAAATTAGGCTTGTCCAAACTTTTTGATTGGTACTGTAGCTGAAGTGTTTTATATATATATATATATTTTCCCAATGATCTTAAAGCATTATATTCTTAGATTTCTATGAACACTGTTAAGTTTTGTATAATATTTTTCCTGATTATTTATTTCTTGTCTAAGAATTTCTAAGGTTCATGAATACTTAATGAATAATATCTAAACAAAACTGAGATTTGCAAGAATTTTTTTTTGTTTGGATTGTATTTTTTTTATTTAAAATAGTCTTTTACACTTACCACAGAGACAAGAAGAGGAGATCTACTGTAAGAGATAGCTAGACAGAGGAATTTGTTTTGCTGCTATAGTTTGTTCGAGTCATGCTCTAACCTTTCATCAGCGCTCACAAGACTCTCCCAACAGGATGTTGGTGGCTGGCCATTTTTGGTTGCCGTACTGTCATAAAGTTGCGAAGTTGTATAAAACTTGGAGTAGCACTGCTCTATCAGATACTTTAATATATATATACTATATTTACATAACAAACCGTCACTACAATGCTAAAAGTCATCTACCACCCGAATAAAACCTTGCTGCTGATCCCATTTGGACTCTGATCGTTGTGAACAGAGTGAAAGGGGACTAACAGTGCAGACAAACAGATGGTCTGTAATTGTAGAACTACAACCTGCATGTATATGGTAAGCCGAAGACATGAGTGTAGAAACAGAAATGTCTACCTAAACATACCTTGTTTGTCTATAAACTTATTAGCCCTTTTATTATGCACACCCTGTTTTCACATCATTGTTTCATCACATCATTGGTGTGCCATGAACTTCCACCAATGTTTTATAAATTGCAGACTTTAATAGATCTCTGTCCTTTAAATAAAACAGTGCAATCTCACATCTGAGATTAACATCTGTTACCTCTTCCTCTTTTTAAACTCCTGACTTTGACTCACATTTTAATGATATGCAATTTAAAAGATTAAATATGTGTGATATGTGGTATTGTTTTTTTTTTTTTTCCTTAACAAACATTACATCAAATGTTATTGTCTGACTTTTAGGACCTGCTGGCCGATGTGACGACAGAATGCAAAAGAACCACAAATCTAAAGTGCCTTATTTCCTGTAGCAGCTTCATTAAAACCACACGATGTCTTACATGCGTATCTAATCCTGCTGACAGGAGATCTCACAGCTATTATCATTGGACAAAAAAGGGCTGCCATAGTTTTTTTTTGAAGCTTCGTGCCATACCCTCCGGTGTATCTAAGTTGGTAAGTGGTTCATATTACAGCAGGACAAATATCAGATACTTTTTACACGAGACCACAGTGGTGAACATCAAAGAATGAAAGGGCCTGCTGTTGTTCAATTCTTTAATTTAAAAGTGCATTTGAGACATTTAAATTTAATAATTTAAAACCTGGAATGTTAAAATGAGCTGATTTCACATTGTGCAAAGCATCTTCCTAGTTCTCGGTGTGTTGTATACAACTCAGGCAAGTTGTGATAGAAGTAAGGGATGTCCCCACCTCACAGGAAACACAAAAATCAGTCTGTGTACTGAGCATTCTGCATGCTGTGTATGCATGCAGATACATCTTAATCTGAAAACTCTCTCTCACTCATTATCTCCCGCTTTATCCTCTATTAGGGTCGCGGTGGGGTTCACACATACACACTCTATAGGGGGCAATTTTGAGGATTCAATTAACTTGATCCATGTTTTTGGACTGTGGGAGGAAACCAGATAACCCGGAGGAAACCCGCGCAGACACAGGGAGAACATGGAAACTCCACCCAGATGGGGATTCGAACCGGGAATCCCTAGCGCTGAGAGGCGAACGTGCTAACCACTAAGCCACCGTGCCGCCCTTAATCTGAAAACTGAAACTTTAATTTCACGGTGGCTTAGTGGTTAGCATGTTCTCCTCTTAGCACTAGGGATTCCCGGTTTGAATACCAATCTGGGTGGAGTTTCCATGTTTTCCCCGTGTCTGTGTGGGTTTCCTCCGGGTTCTCCAGTTTCCTTCCACTGCCCAAAAACATGGATCAAATCAATTGAATTCTCCAAATTGCCCCATATAGAGTGGGTCTGTGTGAGTGTGTGCCAAGTGATAGATTGGTGCCATGTCCTGGGTGTATCTGCCCAGCACCCGAAACGTTCTCCCCTGGATAGGCATGGGGAACCCCACTTCTCGCGACCCTAATAGAGGATAAAGCGGAAAATGATGGATGGAGTTTGGCATAAAGCAGTTTTTAACATAAACTTACCCACTGAATTATAGGAAATTTTGTTGGTATTAAGGTATAAGCAGACTAGTAATTATGTATTCATTGATTCATCATCTAAATCACTTGGGGTGGTGAGGGAGTCCCCCATGTCCATCCAGAGGAGAACATTTCAGGCACTGGGCAAATATATCCCAGATAGGATGATGACAGTTTATCACTGGGTGCACACTCACACTATATAGGGGCAATTTAGCCCTTTAGTCAGTTTACCTTGAAATCATGTATTTGGACTGTGGGAGGAAACCCACACAGACACAAGGAGAACATGGAAACTTCACCCAGATTGGGATTCAAACCTGGATCCTCAGCGCTGAGAGGTGAGCGTGCTAATCATGCCACCATGCCGCTCAAGACTAGTATTCATGCCATCATAATAAATCTGTAAACTTCTCCATCATTCCTATATGATATGTTTTTCCCAATAAACACTTTAGAAAACTCATTGTGTTTAAAGAAATTTGTGAAAAAGTTGTAAAAAATGTAAAACTTTTGTCACTACAGTTAAGTTTAGTGCAATCATGCTTTACTCATATACAAATTAATTGTATGCAAGACAGAGAATATACCATTTATGTATACCATTTTACTAAATTTAGCCGTGACTGAATAATAAAAATATTGGCACAAGCTAGAACATACAATGCATTAGACGATTACAGATTTTAATAGTACTATTGTCTCAGTAATTATGATTATACGATTATTATGCAATAACTTGATTTGAAATAAACACGAAATAACCTTTTTTTAGCAAAAATAAACAATGCAGGGCTTTGGCTAAGTATAATCTTTCATTCATTCATTTATTATCTCCCGCTTTATCCTCTATTAGGGTCACGGTGGGGTTCCCCATGCCCATCCAGGGGAGAACGTTTCGGGCGCTGGGCAGATACACCCAGGACAGGGTGCCAATCCATCACTGGGCACACACTCACTCACACAGACACACTCTATATATTGGGCAATTTTGAGAAATCAATTGACTTGATCCATGTTTTTGGACTGTGGGAGGAAACCGGAGAACCCGGAGGAAACCCACCCAGACATGGGGAGAACATGGAAACTCCACCCAGATGGGGATTCGAACCGGGAATCCCTAGCGCTGAGAGGCAAACGTGCTAACCACTAAGCCACCGTGCCGCCCGAGTATAATCTTCACACACAAAATATAAAATTTGAAGTAAGTTAAAATAAAATCAATGTTTCTTAAAGGAGGTGTTCATATCCATTTTAAAGAAAACTTTCTTTTTCCCTGTAAGGACAAAGTAAACTGTGCTGCAAGTGGAACTTTATATTTGTTCTCTGTGAATTGCACCACTTCATTTGAAGTTCCAAATTCCGGCATAATACGTATTTTTCTTAAGAATGTTGTCATGACAATGTTAAGGCACGCTTACGATTAATTAATTGCAACATTTTTAATCATGATTAATTGCAAGAACAATTTTCTAATTCCTATAATGCATATTGTCAACACCAACAGATTATTGTAGTCTTAATAGTTTTTATTATTTCTTATCTGCAACCAATGTCCTAAATAAGTCATGTACACCTTAAGCAGTAAGCAAAGTAGTTAAAGTTAAAGTCTCTTACAGAATATGATTTAGTATGAAAGCTAGAGAATACACTAGAGCTAACATCTGCATTACTGGTGTAAAACCAGTTAGATTTGCAGCACTGGCACAAAACTGTAACACCGAATGAGAACGGGTTTGATTGGAAAGAATTCCCGACATTGCACTGCATGATGGATTATCCTTTACAAACTGGGATTTTCTTCTGATCCACATATTGATATAGTTGTGAGACGTACAGGAACATTTCCATGGATTCCCACTGAGATATATAGATTTCAAAGCTGTAAGATCATCAAAAGTCCCAAAATCCAGACTCTGTAGTTGATTAGATTTAAGATGTAGTTGTCTTAGTTTCATCAGTCCTTGAAAGTGTTCAGGTGCGAGATGCTGGATTTTGTTGTTCTCTAGATCGAGATCCTGTATTGAGGTCAGTGAAATGAACACAGTTCCAGGCAATTCAGTCAGCTGGTTGTTTTGCAAATACAGCTTTTGCAAGTTACCTAGACTTTTAAAGATGTTCCCTGGTAGATGATTAAGTTGATTGAAACTCAGGTGCAACTCTCTCAATGCAGTTAGGTCTCTAAAGTCATCATCTGACAGTTTGTTCAAACAATTGTTGGCCAAATCGAGATTCCTCAAATGTTTCAGGCCTGCAAATAATCCATTTGGGAGCCGATTGATGTTATTTTGGTTTAACCATAACTCCCGGAGGTGAACAAGACCAGCTAACATCTCAGTATGAAGAGCAGATATCTTGTTGTTGCTGAGTCTGAGAGATTGAAGCCTTTTAAGGCCTTTAAAAGCAAACTTGGCAATAGATTCGATGTGGTTGTTCATCAAATATAATTCTTTCAGATGACGTGCTTTCTGTAGAAAGTGCTTAGGGATGCTCAAAAGAAGATTGTTGCTTAAATACAAGTATTGCAGTTTTGTCAGTGTTGTAAAAGATGATGAGGTGAGCTCTGAGATCTGATTGTTGTCCAGTTGTAATTCCTGAAGTTCTGTCAGTGGATGAAAAAGGTTCAGCGGGATGGTAGATATATTGTTGCAGTCAAGTTGTAAGACTCTTAGTTTGCTTAAATCATTAAATAACCTTTCTGGCAGTGATCTCAGGGAACTGTTATACAATTTAAGGGCTGTTAGATTACCCAAGTTCTTGAAGATACTTGGGAACAGATCCTGCAAATTATTGTAACTCAAATCTAGCTCAGCGAGCTGGAAAAGTCCCATTAGGGATTTTCCGTGTAACTCAGCCATGTTATTACTGCTTAAGTCCATTTTTTTTAACATGGACAGTCCAGAAAATACATTTGCGGTTAGAAACCTGATGTCATTGTTTTGCAAGTAGAGGCTGGTGAGATTGGTGGTATATTTTAGAACATCAGTGGGTACTGTGTTGAGTCTGTTTCTACTTAGATCAAGGTGAGTCAAGCGTAGTGCACACCTATTCATTATATCTGTGGAATTAGTTTGCTGATGGAATTCCCTTAAATGAAGGTCCGTTTGTGAATCTAGATGTGAAACATTATTAAGGGATGGTTGTGTCATGTTGACAAAGCCTTCGGAAAGTCCGCTCTCTATGGTGCTTGAGTTAAAGAGCTCGAGCTGAGTTGACGGTGAACATGATGATAGCTGAAGTTTATAAATTTGACTGTTGTCCAACTGTTGAGCTCCTATATTTATCAACGGGTAAAATAGATCTGGTGAGATGATAGATACTTTGTTGCTATTGAGCCAAATCTCTCGTAAACTTCTCAAATTGCTAAAAATACCTTTGGGGAGAGATATTAGTCTATTGTGCTGTATTTTAAGGATCTTCAGGTGGCCCAAGTCTTGGAACACACCTAAAGTAAGATTCTGGATGTGGTTAAAGCTCAAATCTAATTCATTAAGACTGACAAGACTCCTTAATGATGCCTCATGTAAACTTGGTAGAGCATTATTGCTTAAGTCCAATTTCTCCAGTTTAGATAGCCCAGAGAAAACATGTCCAGGGAGCCATGTAATAGTGTTCTTCTGCAGGTAGAGGTTTGCAAGACTGGGAAGATCTGTAAAGATGCCAGTAGGCACTGTAGACAGCTTGTTTTCACTGAGGTGAAGGCGACTCAGATTTACTGCACCCCTAAACATTCTTTCCTCCAGGCTTTTTAATCGGTTATTGGCCAGGCAGAGTTTTTTCAAATTACCACAGTTTACAAATGCATCCTCATCTATCACTTCAATTGCATTATTTCCTAAATGGAGCTCCTTAAGAGCATGACATTGTGGCAGAGATTGCTTTGAAATTGTTCTTATGATGTTGTTGTTTAGTTCAAGGTGTTTAAGCTTTGTCAGTTTTCCAAATGTGGATCCATTGAGCTCTGAGATTCGATTATTGTACAGTTCTAAAGACTTAAGTTTGGAAACTGAGGAAAACAAATCTGGTGGAATTGTATGAATATTATTATTGCAGAGATAAAGTTGTATTAAGTCTTTACTGTTGTTAAACAGGCCATTTGGGAGTGATTTTAATACATTATGGCAAAGAGTAAGAGATTGCAGTTGACCGAGATGTTGAAATACAGTCTCGATTACAGTCTCCAAGTTATTTAAAGACAAATCTAACTCACCAAGCTGTTTAAGGCCCTTTAAAGATGCTGCAGCCAAAACTTGAAGATGGTTTTGACTCAGATCGAGTTTGCGTAATTCGCTAAGCCCATAGAAAGCATTATCAGAAACAAAAGAAATATAATTTTTCTGCAAGTAGAGACTTGTGAGATTGGTAGTATCTGCCAGTGCACCAGTCGGGACAGTCATGAGTCTGTTGTTACTGAGATCAAGGTGAGTCAAACCCTTTGGACCTTTGAAAGTCCCATTGCTTACACCTTTTAAACGATTGTTAGACAGAATGAGTTGGTCCAGATTGGTGCATTTATCAAACACACATGTATCTATTATCTCTAAGTTATTACCATTTAGGTAAAGCTCCTTAAGTGCAGGTGCTCCATCAAAAGCTTCACAAGGCAAAAATTGTATCTGGTTTAGGCTCAACATCAGAGTTTGCAGTTTGCTCAGACCATGGATGAACTTCATTGGAAAAAAAGTAATGTAGTTTTCACTCAGATCCAAACTTGTAAGATTTTTCAGATTGTAGAACAGTGCAGTTGAAAGAGTGTGAATTCCATTCCCTCTTAAAAACAGGTCTGTAAGGCTTCTCATGTTTCCTAAAGCATTAGCAGAAAACCACTCACTAAGCTCATTGTTGGTGAGATCGAGGACTTGCAGTTTGTCCAGACCTTTGCTGGGAAGAGCCTGGATCTGGTTGTTACTGACATAAAAGTATTTTGTACCTTCCAGTGGTTGAGGCAATTCTTGAAGATTTTTGTTGGAACAAGTGATGGTCAAATTGTCTTCACAGTCACAGGGTACTACACAAGCCCCAGCTGCTGCAGTTAAAGTCAGTATTACACTTAAAAGTGTAAGCATCATTTTGATATTCAACCTAAAAAAGAAAAAAAACCTTAACTTTTAGTTTTGATTGTAAAAAAAAAACACACACAAAATGAAAAATTCTGATGTGTTGTGATGCTGATGACTCAAATAAAAAACTTTTGTTGATGTTATATCCTTATCTGATTTCAAAAGGTGCAAAAATAAACTGAGAGTGTTTGCTAAATATTAGACAATTAAACACAAACACATTCTGTTTGTTATTTGAATATATTAACATAAAATAATAAAGAAAACTTACCAAATGCCACCAACAAATGGTTTTAGGCGGTTTCAAAGGAAGTGAAAATCAGAAAGGAGCTGTCAGCAGATTTATATGTTGCTTGCTCTCTGACACTCACATCATTGCGTTTATGAAGATAAACCACTAGTGACATCCTAGATAGCAGTACATCATGTCTCTTGCCACAACAAAGACAACAGACTACTGCAGAAAGCTACATAGATGTGCACTAAAACTAAGTTTTTATTTTTTTTATTTACAATATGCATGTATTATGTATCGATTCTTATTTTTCACTTCTAAGAATGAATGAAATATAATTTTTTTTTTAAACTGTTTTAGGATGTGTGGCAGCTATTCTTGTCCAAGTTAAAATAAGTTAAGAATTTAATGGCTGGCAAGATGGACAAAAAAAAGTTTGCAACTTTCTTTAATGTAGTGTATAACTGTTTGATTTAAAGTCTCGTTTTCATATTATCATGTTTTTCCTCAATCACCTTGTCAGCTAATGATCCATCCATTATCTTCCACTTTATCCTCTATTAGGGTCACGGTGGGATTCCTCATGCCCATCCAGGGGAGAACATTTCAGGCGCTGGACAGATACACCCAGGACAGGGTGCCAATCTATCACTGGGCACACATTCACTCACACTCTATATGGGGCAATTTTGAGAACTCAGTTGACTTGATCCATGTTTTTGGACTATGGGAGGAAACCAGAGAACCCGGAGGAAACCCACGCGGACACGGGGAGAACATGGAAATTCCACCTAGATTGGGATTCGAACTGGGAATCCCTAGTGCTGAGAGGAGAATGTACTAACAACTAAGCCACCGTGCCGCCATCAGCTAATGATCTTTTTTAAATTGATAACTTAGTGTACTTGGTTAAATGCAAACCTAGTGATCCATTCTGTAATTTAACAAAACACGGTCTCCTAATGTACAGTGGCTTAGTGTTAGCATGTCCACCTCTCAGCACTGTAGTTTCAGGTTAGAATCCTGAGCTGTGAGGAGTTTTCATGTTTTTCCCATGTCCGCATCAGTTTTCTCCAGGTTCTCCGGATTCCTCCCACAGTCCAAAAACATTGATCCAAAAATGCCTGTTCTAAGTATTTTGGCTGCCCCATGTTGTGTATGCTTGTGTGTGTCTATGTGAGTGATGCTTCAAATTGAAATGCTTCAACACTGCCCTCCTCTGGTAACTAAATATGATCCATGTTAGGTTTGTTATTACTCTGTACTCTGAAACAAACTTATAAAACGGAAACTTATATTTTACAGCTACGTGTAAAATGAAAACCCACATAGTATAGCTATTGGAGAAAATATTTTAGTATTTATTATAGGGTTAGTGTCACTTTACAATATATATATATATATATATATATATATATATATATATATATATATATATATATATATATATATATATATATATATATATATATATATATATATATATATATATATATATTCATTATCTCCCGCTTTATTCTCCAGTAGGGTCGCGGTGGGTTTCCCCATGCCCATCCAGGGGAGAACGTTTCGGGCACTGGGCAGACAGACCCAGGACAGGGCGCCAATCCGTCGCTGGGCACACACTCACTTACACACACACACTCTATATGGGGCAATTTGGAGAATTCAATTGACTTGACTTGAGGAAACCGGAGAACCCAGAGGAAACCCACGCGGACATGGGGAGACCATAATATATATATATATATATATATATATATATATATATATATATATATATATATATATATATATATATATATATATATATATATATATATATATGTGTGTGTGTATATATATATATATATATATATATATATATATATATATATATATATATATATATATATATATATATATATATATATATATATATATATATATATATATATATACACATTTTTTATTGAAGGAGTCACTGTAGCTTGTGCTTTGGCTACTTGTACAGTTTTCCAGAGGGATTTGTTGGTAAAAAAAAAAAAAAAAGGCGTTACTTTGTAATAAATGTTATAATACAATTCGTTGCACATTACAGTGCAACACGTGAGGGTCCGTAAATATAATGTCAGTGATTTGTTGTAATCTTTAAGAAAAACTGAAAAAACTGAAACCTCTGTCTTTCGTTGAACTTCGCTTAACGAACAATAGCTATTCTTGGCGCGCCATCTAGTGGCATTGTTATCAGACTTGTGCCAAAATAAAAGTGTGTTCGTGTGCGAATATATATATTTACACACCCTTTACAAAAAATCTGAATATCATTAAAAAGTTGATTGATTTCAACTATTCCATTCAAAAAGTTAAGCTTTCATAGATTATAGATTCAGGGCCCACAATTTAAATGTTTTCAAGTATTTTATTTTTTTTAATTTTTAAATAATTTGGGCTTCTAGATCTTAAAACCCACGAAAACAGGAACATTTTTGTTGTTGTTGTTTTTAATATTTTTAACAGAGTGTGACACACTAATCATCTATTAAACAGTAGAGGTGAGAAACAGAATCCAAACGGCTTGAGGTTCAGTGTAATATCTCCAGTCAGTCAGGATTTGGTAATGCCCGGTGCAGGTGTTGGTAAACTCTGCTTTCTTAAATCCAAAGTCACCACAACAGTCCACCAGAATATTTTAGAGCACTTCATGTCTTATTTTGCTGAGGATCTTTATGAAGATGGTGATTTTGATCAAAACGTATTTAAAGCATTTTAGGACGAGGGCGGCACGGTGGCTTAGTGGTTAGCACGTTCGCCTCTCAGCACTAGGGATTCCCGGTTTGAATCCCCATCTGAGTGGAGTTTCCATGTTGTCCGCGTGGGTTTCCTCCGGGTTCTCTGGTTTCCTCCCACAGTCCAAAAACATGAATCAAGGTCAACTGAATTCTCCAAATTGCCCCATATAGAGAGTGTGTGTGTGTGTGTGTGTGTGCCCAGTGATAGATTGGCGCCCTGTCCTGGATGTATATGCCCAGTGCCCGAAATTTTCTCCCCTGGATGGGCACGACCCTAATAGAGGATAAAGTGGAAGATAATGGATGGATGGAAGGACATGCTACGTTTTCAGGCCTTGGCGGTGGTGGTGTTCTGCGCAGGCGCAGTGGAGGTCCGTGCTCGCCCGCGTGTTGATGAATGAAAGGGCGGATTGTCCCTTTAAGAGCGCGGCGCTGCCTGCAGCCCTGCCCAGCGTCTCTGCTCACAGAGTGACCTCCTTCCTCGATGCTGCTCCGTGACACGCGTTTTTGGGGAGGAAGCTTCGTTTTCTAAGCAGAAGTTTCATCTTATTGTTTTTACGAAAGGACGACATTTTAAAGCTCTCGTCTCCACCGCGTTTTCCTTTTTTTTTATCATGTTACCACTGATAACCTTTGCGAAACGACGAGGATCTCGGGTCTGAAAGGGTGGAAGACGTTTGATTTGTGTGCTGGACTGCGGGCTGTGTTTATAAACCCATTCGTTTTTCTTCCATTTCCTGGAAATGTGTAAAGAGAACACATTTTTCAGACCGAGCGCGTTTGCATGGGAGCGATTTGCCTCAACTGAAAGTCCTCCATCCAGCCGCAGGGGCAGACCCGCCAGAAACAAAGATACGTTTAGTTTGTTGGTTTGTTGATTTGTTCGTTTCTTGCTTCTCCTATTTGAGGAATAACAGCAGACCGAGCGACGGATCGCGGTCTGCGGCGGTGAGCATGGAAACGCTGCACAAGCCCCTCCAGCTTTTTTTCTACCAAACGACTCGTTATTCCAATGCACACTGATGCCGACGTAAGCTTTAGACACACTTATAACTACCCCATCTCTTATTTGTGTATATGTGGGTATTACTTGTACTAAAAGACAATATGTGGATGGTCTAAGAGGATAGCTTTCGGCAGCAGAACCGAGCCCAGTCTCTTGCAGCGGGCTTTGATTCGCATCACAAACCGAAGAAAAGATGTCCAGAGCCACATGACGGCCGAGTGTCTTTGCCTGGCTTCGTTTCTACAGAAGGAATAAATAAAAGTGTCGTTAAGACCTCAGGGACCATGTCTTCTCGGGCTACACTGCACTCCGACAGGAATTCCGACCACGTAAGTCAAGTCTTTACCGCCAGTCCGCATTGCATGAATAGTTTCCATATAACACCACGTTCTGAGCGATAAAACACTGAAACAATCTATATAAGACTCAGAGGTCAACCTGTAGGTTATGTTGGGGCTGTCAAGTTTTTGAGATACTGTTAGGAGAAGCTTATGTCATTTGGACAAGGTCCAGGACAGAATAGTGACATACTAAGCAATTAGTGTGAATGGTAAGTCTCTCTCTCTCTCTCTCTCTCTCTCTCTGTCTCTATGTATATTCATTCATTCATTATCTCCCGCTTATCCTCTATTAGGGTCGTGGTGGGGGTCCCCATGGCCATCCAGGGGAGAACGTCTCGGGCGCTGGGCAGATAGACCCAGGACAGGGCGCCAATCCATCGCTGGGCACACACTCACCCACACACACACTCTAAACGGGGCAATTTTTGAGAATTCAATTAATTTGATCCATGTTTTTGGACTGTGGGATGAAACCGGAGAACCCGGAGGAAACCCACGCAGACACGGGGAAAACATGGAAACTCCACCCAGATGGGGATTCGAACCGGGAATCCCTAGCGCTGAGAGGTGAACGTGCTAACCACTAAGCCACAGTGCCGCCTCTCTATGTATATATAAATATGAATACGTTTTTAATATCATGAAGCATTTATAAAACATTATCATTTTATTTATTCCATTGGAGCAAACTGTGGTTATGACGTTTTTTTTTTTTTTTTTTCACTAGGACAGGCCTTAAGTTGTTGATAAACCTCTGACTTGTTTCCTTAAAATGAACCAAAACCCTGTTAAAAGCGCCTTAATTAAAATCATCCGTTCATTATATTCCATTTTATCCTCTACTAGGGTCACAGGTGGGGTGGGGGTGGGGGGGAGATCCCCATGCCCATCCAGGTGGGAGCGTTTTTGGCGCTGGGCAGATACACCCATCACAGAATTCCAATCTGTCACTGGGCACACACTCACTCACACAGAAACACACTGTATATGGGGCAATTTGGAGAATTCAATTGACCTTGAATCCATGTTTTTTGGATCGTGGGAGGAAACCCACGCAGACACGGGGAGAACATCCAGATTGGGATTCAAACCTGGAATCCCTAGCGTTGAGAGGCGAACATGCTAACCACTAAGCCATCCTGCAGCCCTAATTAAAACCATATGTTTTTAAATTTCATATGAAGTGCTCTGTTCCTGCTAAGATGATTGTAATGGTTAGTAATATAGAACAAGAAAACCTAATTTGACATGTTATGTCCTTTATTTCCATTTTCAAAATGCGTAGAGCCAATACTGTTTGGCTGTCAACATTTTAGACTTTTTAACTACATCACTCATCTTAGAACAACACAGAATCTTGTAGCCTAGCACCTAACCCCTAAAGAGTGAACACCCTTGCCTGTCCATTTCAGGGCATACTTATTCACACACATGCACATTAAGAGGATTTCACATGATTTGCATGGTTTTTAAATGGTGGGAGGAAACCAGATAAATCTCATTCACACATGGACAGAATATACAAAAATCATTTACTCTGCTCACGAATCAAACATCACTGTGCCTCTATTGTGCTTTTCAATAACAGAGTTATTTCATTACAACATGTATATTAAAAATTTCTGAACTTCCCACATGAAAACCCAGCAATTCTTTAATGTAATTTCTACTACCTACTCTGGATAATCAATATATGTAGTTGCTGGAGGAATCCAGGAGAAAATTGGAAACACACATTGCTTTAAATTATCTTATCATATGTTTTAATATGAATTGTGTTTCCTAAACCTTTACACAAAACTGTTTTTAGTTTTGTTTTTAAATATGCATCTATTTTCACTAAGTTCGTTTGGGGGGGGGGTGGTTGTGCTGATTTTACAAAAAATTCCAAAATGACATTTTAGTACCATAGTACCATATCAAATAATTTTTTTTTTTTTTTTTTTTTACTCCAGGTCATACAAAACTTATGTTGTTACTGCTCTTTACTTATTCACATTCTGTTCAACATCTGACAGTCTGGTTTTCTAAAAAAAAATATAAAAATATAACTATATAATTCAGCTTTCTGTATTATTGGTGCTATTTGAACAACAGTGGGCAACATGTTTGCACATTGATAGAAAACATTTGTCAAATAAACTTAATTAATTTGCTTAATACCTTTTATTTGTAAATATTGCAAATAAGCAATAAACAAAATTAACAAAAAGAAAATAAACTTTACCAAATTTAATTGTTAAATTAATTAGGCAACTAAAAACATGGTCAAAATTTAGACCCGATAAATTTCATCACGTATTATCCTGATTATTGTGTCATCTTTCACTGCTGCTGTTCCTTTTACTTACTTTGAAAAGTCGAATATACGTCAATCAACCTTTTCTATTTTAAATATTCTAGTTTTATTTTTCTATGTTTATTAACAATGTTATGTGAAAGCAGCTCTGTTATGTTATGTATTAGAGGTATTGGATTTGGTTTATCATAATTAATTTTATTTCCTTCTACATCTGTTCTTTTGATCTGATTTTAGTTGTGTTCTTTAGGTTTCTAAATTCATTGTCATCTGGTTAAATTTACAGAGTTATATAATGTACTGTTTACCTATACATGTTTGTACTGAACAGAACAGTACGCTTGAATAGGTTTGTTACTTGAGTTCATTGAGTTATGAAAACTGGCCTTGTCTTTTTGGTTACTTTAAATTTAATTTGAGTTCAGATTATGCTTCTTACTTTCAAAGCAATAACATTGATGCTTCAGGGAAGAAAGATTGCTGAGACATTTGTATGCTTCCTGCAAGATTTTCTTCCATTTCTAGTGGGAATGTGACCGTATGCACAAATGTAATGTCCGAACCCTTAACCAAGTCTGGCGTGAGAAGCTTAAATGTCTGTGGTTTTAAAACAAAATGGCCTATAAGCTAATATTGTCAGGTGTCCAACCCTGAATCCTCTTTTATTTCCACCTTCACATTTAAGAGCCACGTTTATATCTTATGGTGTATCCCCTGTGGTGTCACAAATATGTAATTAACTTTGAGCATGATTATAAGGTCTTAAATATCCTTTTCCGTTGCATAGGGATTATTACTTTACAAATGGGTCAGTTGTAAACGGCCTCATTACATCGTATACAGTCGTGTTGAGACTGTGACAGAAGTAAAATATTATACAAAGTTTATTATATACACCTTTATAATGGCAGAGAGCCTTTTTAAAAGCCTGTTTATATATGCACAGCTTGTTGCACAGACCACTCATCTTTCTGCAGCCCGCTGGAAGTGACCAGAGGTTGAGACAGAGGAACTGATAAACACACCAGGATGTACGTCAATAAAGAGAAACAGCTGATTGTGCAATCCATAACCAGTTTGTCAAACCGGTGAATATACACTCTGTTTTGACCAGAAGATAAACTTATTGCTTTTGTCCGAGCAGTTAAAGAGTGATCTGTAAGATCTACCTAAACTGCTGCTGTATTTGTCTTGCGGTTACTGGTGTGTCTGTTAAAATGCTTGGTCACAATAGTAGCCATTTTGTGCCGAGCAACCAGCACAAACATAAATGTTTCTTCCTCTTCTTCTCTACTTAACAGCAGACAGATTTAAAGTAGCCTAACCTTTTTAAAGTGTTTTTTTTTTTTATCCTGACTGTAAGAGCGGTATGAAGACGATGTAGTCAGCAAGCTGTGTAACCATATCTTTACCTACTGTATGTGTTGTAATGAATGTTAAAGGTACCCAAGTAACCCAAGCTTGAACATTTGAGCATTTTCTCCCTTTAAAGTAAAAGTACAGGTCTTGCGTTTAACACTTTGGATCAGATGGCACTTTCAACGACCTGAAAGCCAGACTATTTGAATTGTAAATTTGTATGAGGTGGAAGGTATTTTCAGCCATTCAGTTTAAAGCTTTTCTCATCCAGCCTGAGAATAAAATGAAATGTATAGGTGTGGTTGTGCTAAACTGTACGGTGGCTTTCTTTTTTTCTTCCCAGAAACACTGATCCTCTTAATCTGTCAGACATTAGTGTTATAATGTAGGAAAATTAGAGCAAACAATCTAATCAGTGGTGCCTCAACAAGGCCAGATTCTTATGTGGTGAGCTAGTGTGTGTGTGTGTGCGCGTGTGTCGTATAGATTTTTTTTTTTTACTAAAAAGGGAACATTGGATCTGATGCTGGACATTTTATGTCAATTCAGGGTTCCTTTGAAAAAAACAGACAACCAGTCATTAGCCGCATACCCCAACTAATCTATCCCAGAGGTCAGCCTGCGGGAAACTACAGAACTAGTGACATGTTTCTTCTAAACCTTTTGAAAATGAGATATTCATGTTCTTCGTGAAACAAAAAACCAACAGAACAAACAGTATTTGATGTTTTCATGACTTGGCCTGGGGTTCTGGAGTTCATGTTTGAATGCTTGTTTGCTTTGTTCCGTAGTATGTTTAATTTAAATCTGTTCGTCTAAGTAAGAATTTATCAAGTGAGCAAACCATACTACAGATTTCCGAAGTGATGTAAGAGTCACACATAACAAAATCAAGTACATGTGATGTCTGTCAGGGTCGGAAATTGAAATGATTGAAGTTGGTTGCGTAGCTCAATGCAATATTCATTACATAATTGATAAATGTTATGTAATGTGTGGCCAGTTTTTTGGTTAGCACATTCCCATCAGGTGCGTGATTTCTTCCCTTAGTCCAAAAATATGGATTTAAGGTAATACGGCTGCTCTAAATTGCCCCATATAGTGTGTGTGTGAGTGAGTGAGTTGTGCCCAGCAATAGATTGGCAACCTGTTGTGGGTGTATCTGCTTAGCGCCCAAAACATTCTCCTCTGGACAGGCATGATGAACCCCCCAACCCTATTGGAGGATTAAGTGAAAGATAATTGAATGAACGAATGTTTTGTTTCCCAAGCAATCCGGGATATTGCATTTCTTCTCAGGTATTAAAATAGTGTTGGTTTAATGTTAGAGTCAATAACAAGCTTATAGTTTTTAGTTTTAGGAATATGTTTAAAGCATAAAGAATTATACAATATTACAAATAATCTATATCAAATAGTATTTTGTATACATATAGTGTTGATGTATGTTACTTTGAATACGCCTACTTGTGAAACATGAGGTTTTTGCTGTTTTGTTGATATTTTGGTCTTTTAATTGTTTTAATATCTCGATTCAGAATAATAATTAGATAAGAGTGGCATCATGGTTGTGGAATGTACAAGAGTGATTAAAATCAGTAAGGTCTGTATATTTTTAGCATTATGTAACCAGTCTAGTTCAGATCTTAAATGTCTAAACACTGTGTATGATTATTATATCAGCAGCAATACAGAATTTGTCCACAGGTCATTTGATTCTTAAGTCTTTCTCATAATGCCCTCTGGTTAAATTCAAGCACGGTATTTAGTCATTGTGACTTATAAACACAGAAGCCACCTATTTTTGATTCACATCATGTTATTCCACTGCAAGCTCGAGCCACCCTTATCGAGCAATGCACATTGGAGTTGCATAAAGATACACTATATGGAAGCAAGATGAGGTA
Source organism: Corydoras maculifer (assembly GCA_019802435.1). NCBI lineage: Eukaryota > Metazoa > Chordata > Actinopteri > Siluriformes > Callichthyidae > Corydoras > Corydoras maculifer. The sequence continues at coordinate 571,821 of JAFMOD010000155.1, forward strand.
TCGCCTCTACCTTTACCCATAAACATATTGTTTGCCTTACTGATTGTGCCGATTGACAGCTGACTCCAGTGGTGTCCCTTTCTGTATATGGCGAGGGATGGGGGATGGGTTCCCTCTGCAGTGAGCACTTACCAGATGGGTCTCAGCTAGGGCTTTTTGTTTGATGCTCTAATCTGATGCCAAGGTGAGACTTCCCATGCGGCCTGAATATTTTCTATTACAAGCTTTTAGGCCTTCATTCTGTTAAAAGCCAACATTATCAGCAAGGGCCATTTTGCTCATGCCAGCGGTCATCTTGCAAATCAAACAGTAATGTCCGGTTTTGCCAGGGACATTTTAATCATCATGACGCATGAGTCAGTACAGTAGCATGGCATTTATTGTGTCTTTAATTATTAATAAACGACGAAAAAAGAAACTTCAGAGCTTTTTCTATTTGAGATTGAGCTCGTGTAGTCATTTATCGCCAACGAAGATGTGAAAAAACTGAGTAAATGTGGTGCCTTATGTCTTTAGATACTTTAGCATGTGATATTCTACAGTTTAGTTGTTTATGGGTTCGAAAATGCCAGGTCATCACTTTGAGGGGAAGAACTTATGAGACTAAAATGAGGAACTGGCAAACGGTGGCCATGAGTTTTACACTGTTGTCAACAACAGGACATGAAGCAGAGAGAGTAGAGACAGAGATGACTGATTGGAACAGGAGGATATGTGGCTGGTTGAACAAACCCTGACCTCTCCTGACCCTGCTAAAGGTCCTTCTGTCCTTTTGCAGGCAGGATGATGCCTGAAGGTCTGTTCTCAATAGGCAGGGCGGGCATTGCAGGACTAGAGCATGATGGGCAATGACACAAGTCCAGCATCACCTCTGTAGCAAAATGGATGAACACAAAAAGGATTTAAAAATTTGAATTGCAAGTAGAGATACAAAAATAGTATATGCCAAAGATTACAAGATGAAATAAAGCCAGAATAAGAAATGTATAATATAAACATAGCATAGGAACAAAGTTTCCACAACAGATATGCACACCCCATGCACAGTAAGCGGGTTTACGTCATGTCCGCTCCACCTATTAAGCCTTTTGTTCCCCATACAATTGTCTTTGCATCTTTTTCATTTAAAGATGTCTGTCTTTTTGTATGGAGACAGTTGTGTTTCATGATGAGCTGTTGTAGCAACTTCCCTTTAAACCTGGTTGCTTGTTGTTTGGTTTGCTTTTCTAAATAGAATAAGGCCCAGATTGGTCTTTGTGAACACAGTAGGGATTGTGACAAAGCTTGTGATGGATCCTAGCATCCTTTTTTTGTCAGCAAGGTGTGGCTTTCTGTGGGGAAATCGTCTACCCTTCCTACACATTGCTCCTTAGCTCGCTGAGTTATGCTTGCAGTCTCCCTCTACCCCCACATCTATTGCCCAACCCCCCACAGTCCTGAATTAATTGGTGCAATAAGAGAGGGAGGCTGTGGGGGAATCGATGTACTGTTCTTAAAATCTGTAAAAGGGTGTGGCAGTGGAAAGTATATCCACAGATGGTAGCAATGGCATCAAAAAGAAGCAAAAGTGCATAGCATATGTTTGTTGTGGTCAGAATTGCATGGTTTAGGATGGTGCCTTACCACACGTATATGTGTGTGTTGGCTTCACATTCTGCTTTGATCTAAATCAAATCCTTCTGGTTTAGGAAAGTTTAAAGTTTATTGTCTAAATTTTATTCATTCATTATCTCCCGCTTTATCCTCTATTAGTGTCGCGGTGGGGTTCCCCATGCCCATCCAGGGGAGAACGTCTCGGGCGCTGGGCAGATAGACCCAGGACAGGGCGCCAATCCATCGCTGGGCACACACTCACACACACTATTGTCTAAATGATAAGAGAAAATTTCTTTTTTTTTTCTGTAGTTTGTTTTTTGTACTTTTTTTTGTAGTAAGCGTGGGGTTGAGAGAAGCGAGACAGTGTAGTTCCCACCATAGTGCCCCTTCTCTGGGCTGATGATCACAATCATGCACAATAATACCAGTCCATCATTCTGAACGTCTGTATATAATCATATGTTAATCTTCTATTTGTAAATGACTAGTATTCTGTAAAGCCATAACCAATCCTATATTGTAATAAATCCTCTTATATGGTGTTAAACCGACACATCTCTTTGGTTTTGCCTGATTCAGCTGTACATAATTTAGATGTTACTCCTCTCGCGTTACTCCTCTCTCATTTATTTACATTGGCAATAAAACGAGGGTTGTGTTCTATCTATTTTCTTTACATTTTTTAAGTGGAGGAATATACATTCTTTTTTAAAATGCAATGAATGAATGTAGCTAATAAGTATCCTTGCGTTTCATAAACCAATACATGAGCTCTATTCACAAGGTGCAGGTTTTTATCCCTATAATAAACAAGGTAGCCCACCTTGTTTGGTATTCCAAAAAAGAATCCCAGAAAGGCCAGTAACAAGCCTAGGAACCTTAAGAACAATGCTCCCTACCCAGCAGCCTAGGGAGAATTGTTCTTAAGGCTCCTCGGCTTGTTACTGGCCTTTCTGGGATTCTTTTTTGGAATACCATCTAAAGTTCTATTTACTCATGCCTATGAGTAACCAACCTGTTGGACTGAATGGCTATATGCCATATTTTATCTTCCTATTGCTTATTGCTTGTTATACAGGTATGAACTCATTAATTCACAGGGGATGTTTTTTTTATTAAATAGTTCATTCATAGTTTTGTGTAAATATGCTTTGCATCAAATAAGTTTACAAGGTACATTATTATTTGAATAATTTTTAATGTTGCACTGTAAAAATAAATATTTGGATACTAAGCATAAAAGAAGAATAATTGGAAGACTATACAAATGTTTGGTCATAAAATATGTTTTTTTTTTGTTTTTTATACTTTTTACATAGAAATATGTAAAAGCCATTTTTAATTTTTTAGCATTAGATATTGAAAAGAGAAATATGTTTGTATTGGTGGACAGCAGGATCTTATCTGTTGATCACATTGTAGGCCATTGCCAATAAACAATGGGCAATGAGTTGTTTAATCCGGTTCACCAACACTGAGTTATTTCGATTGCAGGATTACAGGACTATACAATGAAGACCGAAAAAGATTCAACACTCAGATTCTAAAACTATTTAAAAGGTTTGGGTCGTGTAAATAAATCGAGCTGTTCACAGCCACTATCAGACTGCTCATAAACAGGAAAGCAGTAGAACAGGCAACATGTCTGCACTCAAGACAAAAGTAAGTGGTAATGAGCTCATTTAACGTGTAACTGTGCTTACCCTTACTCCATATGTACTGAAAATACTGGCAAGCATTAGCCTACTAATATTAAGCTCATGCTGTAATAATAATGATAATTTATCTTTAATAATAAAATTGCTATATTTTATTCTAAATCTAATTTTTATTGAAAATTTTAATTCTAAATCTAACAGAAATTGCTTGGGGTCGAAACTGGGTCCATGGGAAAAAAAATCTTTCAAAAAATAGGAAAAATACAATTACTATTGCTACTTCTATTAATTAAATGCATGGCTCCATCTAAAACTAAGATTCATCTACTTAAAGATGATAAATGGAATTGTAATGTTTTATGGGCGTTACTATGTCTGCTAAAATTCTATTTAAAATTCTAAAATTCTGCTAAAATTCTATTTAAGTCTGTTAATCAGGAATTGACCACAGATTATATGGCAAATACATTAAGAAATGTAAAAAATAAAAAGATATTTTCAAAATTTATATGGCAATACATTAGAAATGTAAAAAATAAAAAGATTTTTTCAAAATTAAACCATTTAAAAATAGTGTAACCACGGTGGCTTATAACAAAAAACTTTATAATAAAAATTATAACAAAAGCAAAACCTTTTACATAACATTTAAAATAAGTCAACTTGGGCATGCACTTTGCAAGTCTTTGCAAATTGCAAATCCATAGCAGCTCATCCCTCTCTTTAATATTAACATGTTTATTAGTAATAACAAAGGTGCACTGGGAAAACATAATTTTAATGTATTGCTCACTGATGTGGTTAGAACCTCTAAGTAAAACTTAGAAGTTAATAATATTATTAAAGTTGTTCGTCCTGTTAGATGGCACAACTTTTCAGAAGGACCATAAAATGAGGGATGCATTGTGGCCCTATGGCCTTAAGGCTGTTTTTTCTCTTTTTATAATGTGGCCATATAATCCTGATATGCACAAAAATGTCATATAACTGTTGAAATCAATTAATCGAATTGTTCAAAATAATCATTGTTAATATTGTAATAAACTGAAAAAATAAGGTATTTTTAAATGATAATTTGTCAGTTTTCTATGTGTTGAGGGATTGATAATGTTTTTATCATCTTGTGTAATTATTATTAATATAATATTATAATTATTTTTCTTTTGTCTGTAAAGACGTATTGTGAAATTAGTGACAAACACTATAAGACATTTTGAATTACCTATTCCCAAAGGATAATCCAGCTTGTTTTTACTACATTAGTACAAAGAAATGACTCAAAACATGGATTTAAATGTTACATTTTCTGGCTTTGTAAAAAATTATTTAAACAGATTGAATTCCGTCATTTAAATTGTGCCATATTTATTTTTTTGTAACAAATAGAGCATAAAATTATAAAATCACTCATTGTTAAGGGAACAAATTGGATTTCTAAACCTGGCTTATTAAAAAGTAAAATGGCTTCAGCACGAAACAATAGAAATAATTATGAAACTTTATGAAAATTATAATTATGAAACTCCATTAAGAAGGAAATCCAACACAGTGTGTGGCATATGTGTTTTAGTATAAATAAAATGCGAGGCTAATAAATGAGTTATAAAACGGTACATTAGGGGGAAAAATGGTCACAGCACTTGTTAGACACTAAGCAGTTTACATTACATTTGGTCATTTTAGCAAACTCCTTCATGCAACGCTAATTACAAATCTCATATCTTGATGGTTGAGGTCAGAACAGATTATTGGGCATGATGCAGTACCCCTGGAGCAATAAGGGATAAGAGCCTTGCTCAATGACCCATATTGGTAAATTCAGTGGACCTGGGATTTGAATTTTTTAATTGTGATAAAGTACTTAATCTGAAGAAATAGTCATTACTAATTATTCCAAATGACAAACCCTATGTGCAATTTTTAATCATTCCAATCATTCCATTCCATCATTGCTATTCATCTAATGCCACTTAATACCTTTGTGGCTCAAGCTAATAATTCAAATTGCCATTTGTCAAAATTGAATAGAGAGCTGATCAGTCTCACTTATGGTTATGTTTCTGTTTCGTTTGCAGCATGGTTCTCTGTCTGCCAGTCGCTCAGAAAAGGGTTCAGGTTGGTCAAATCGTTCATCAGGAGCCAGGTGTCGCAACTCCATCGCTTCCTGTTCTGATGAACTTCCCCATATTGGCAACTACCGGTTGCTCAAAACTATCGGCAAGGGCAACTTTGCCAAGGTGAAACTGGCCCGCCACATCCTGACTGGTAGAGAGGTAAGTTCGTAGTCCCACTTTTCATTACTTTTTTTTTTTTCAATGAGCTACCAAATAGGTAATATTTCAGATTCGAATTCCAAAAATATTTGCTTTGCTTTTAATATTTAGCCATGTGAAAAAGAAAAGAACACCGTCTTTAAATTCTGTTGAGCTTAGGAGTGTTTAGTCAATGGTGGGCTTTACATGCATAGATATTCTAAAAAGAACCTTTAGACTTTTAGAACAATGTCTTTTAGATAGACAAGCCCAAAGTGGAGTTGTTAACCCATAATGCAAAGCGACTGTAGGGGATTCAGACCTGTTTTGCAGTCACAGGATCTGGACACCTTGTAATCATTGTGTACTGAAGAAATCCAGAGTCAGATTAGACTGTCCAACAGATAAAGCTTGGCCTAAACTGATACATGCAATAGAACAATGGTTCCCAAGCACACCACCTACAACCAGATTCATTTAGTTAGTTAAAAAAGAAATTAAATTGAGGTTTTAATTTAAATACTGTAGCAGAAACTTAAAGGAGCTGTCTTTAAACAAAAGTCCGCAAACCTCAACAGTAAAGCAACATTGTCATAGAGAGTGAACTCATACAATCATCCAGCAAATGATTACTTGAGGTATTATCTGAGGTTGTGTCTGATAAAAAAAGCTTTTACAAACTGTTGATTTAATGGTGTGTAGTTTTTCACACGGTGTCGTTTATCTAAAGTTAAACGCAGTGTCGTTTATCTAAAGTTGTGCTTACTTGATTTTAAGACCTTCTAAGGACCAGATGTCATGAAACTTAAAACTATTAAAATAAAAAAGATATACCTTTTCCTCTTAACTGTATGTGCAGTTTAAAGACACAAAACATTAAGGTATGGCCTCTGCTGTGTATCAACATTTTGGTGCAGAGGGACTTAATTTTGTTATTTAAATTAAGTTAAGCTTGGCCAAAGCCAGGCTTGTGGGCAATTCCAGCATTATAAAAGTGGCAGTTGAATGCATATTGACTTGCAAAGTATCTTTGGGCTTTCACGATCATATCAGTAAAACAGTGCTTATCTGGTCATGTGACCTTTCAGGGAACCACATAACAAAATGCAACTGAGATTATACTGATACATTACAGGGGTATAACTTGCATTATATTTGCAACGTCTGATTTTCATATTTGTGTACTCCTAAGGTTCATAAATGCATTACCAAAATTTGTGATTAACACTGATCCGATGGTAAACCATATCCAAACAAACTACAGCTCTTTCTGTTTTATGTTTAATGTATCTGACTAAAAATTCGAGACCTTTGCATGGGTACAGTGTCTGTGATATGTATTGTTTGCACTGAAGTTTGAATGTAATCATATTGCATTGTATTTGGTTTTGTTTTTATTTAAATGACAAAGAAAAAAAAAATCTTTGTACTGTGGGGGACTCTCTCATTAAGAGCTACTTTATTTGATTTTCTGAGTAGCTTTAATTTTGTTTGTTTGATTACTTTAGAAAATATTTAAAGTCACCAAAAACTACAGTAACATGCTGAATGGTTTAGATTAGATGGTTATTAGTATGGATCATATAAAATGTGAAGTCACTTTTTGAAAACATCATTTTTTTTAACACCATCTAGTAGATTTTATTGATTGTACATTATACACAATGTAAAATCAGGTTTTTAAAAAATATACAATGTGCTGTCATTTAATGCACTTATATCTGATTTATAATTTCATTTTTAGGTTGCAATAAAGATTATTGACAAAACCCAGCTCAACCCAACCAGCCTACAAAAGGTAAGATTGTTTATCTATGTTCTGTATATTTGCTTAGCTGCCAAACAAACATTGTGAAAATGATCTATGGCAATCAAATTATTAAATGTTGGTCACGTGAAATCACAAGCTCTTTTTAGGGAATTGTTTTGGTTTTGTAAAAAAGACACTTAGCAGTATCTTGCTGTAAAACATATTCTGTATGTTGTGATTGAAAGTACTGCTTTTTTGGTGTTTTGCACAGTTGCTTGGAGGAAATGCTGAGTGGTGCAATGGTGATTAATCAGAAACTATTGAACTAATGTGAAGCACAGTTTGAACTGTTAATTTTGTCCAAGATGATTTTGGCTCTGGAAATGAACAATGGCACGGTGTCAATAGGAGTCTGTATGACTTATGATTAAAATGTTAACATTTTATATATTTAACCATTCTTATATATATATTTTTAGTTTTATGCATTGTAAAGGGACTTTTTTGGTCATGGCTGTAGATAGGTTAGAATAGCACCCTATACACAGAATAATAAATAAGACCCAGCATTAACTTTTTATGAGACATACATCACCTTGACATTGTGTTCCACTCCAACAGACTTATAAGCAGAAGAATAATGCTTCAGAAAATGGGTTTTATTGTAGTATTAAACCCTAAATATTAATATGTTACCTGTAAAAACTAATATAGTGTTTACAAAGGAAAAAATAAGCAGATTTTAGTATAGAGTCTTTTGTAGACTCATGTTTTTTTTAGATAAAGAATCCACCGTACAAATTTACAGTACAAATGTGGTCATGCTGTTTTTTTTATTTGACAAAGATTTTCCAGCCTTTTAGAAAAATCGAATGTGCTTTATGTTATTTGACATTGAGATATTGAAAACATGATTCAGCCGTGTCTATCAGAATCACATATACAAATGTAGTATAGTGTTCATGGCAGAACAATCATGTTGTAAATGGTTGGATCTATAAATGCTCTTCTCTTTGTGTATGTGGATTTCAGTTTGTTTGTTGCTATGCACTTTTGCCTGGCAGCCTCTTATTTATTATTTAAAATCCAGCACCACTGACCAGCTATTGTTTTATCATGATATTGACGTGTTATTATTGTTGTCCTTTTTTATTGCACTCTTCAATCAATCAATCAATCTGGTTGTCATGGATACATTTATAATTATACATTAACAGTTAATGTTATTGCACATCAATTGTTTTGGTCATCTCTACTATATGACCTGTTCACTAATCTTTTGCTATGATTTATGTTTATTAGCTACTTTATTAGGTAAATATACATTATATTTAATGTAGGCCTAGCATTTGTTTACATACATTAATAGTTTTTGATGAAATTAGTCACAGTCGGTTGTTTTTCTTCTTTAAAAAGGACATTTAAGTGGCATATTAAAAGCAATTGTTCAAAAGCATCTCTCCTGTAAACCAGATAAACATTTACTGTCAATTTCAATTCCATGTTTTATATAAATAAAATAAGTTTTAATATGCCACTTAAATTGATATTAACATTAAAATGAGATATGAGAGGTCATATACCTAAATATTGTAAAGACAATTATTTAAGTAGTTTTATGTGACAACACAGCTTTTAATGCAGACTTATATGTATGAGAAATTATAGTCATCCAACTTTTTAGCTAAATCTTGCACAAGACATATATTCTTGGACAGTGTGGTTTTATTTGGCATCATCACATTTCAACCAACACAACTACACTTTATTCACACTTTTCCCAATAGAGTTGATCCACTCCTGGATTTTTCTTCAAGCGAAGATTAGGGCTGCAACAACAAATCGATAAAAATTGATTTACGAAAAGTTTCAACAATGAATTTCATTATCGATTCGTTGTGTCACACGATTTACGTGTTACTCCCATTGTCGGCACCGCTCGCGTTACCTGCAGTGCTGAAAACAAAATAATAAGAGCGGGTTGAACGGAACGAGGCGGAATCTGAAAAACAAGTCTAACAAAGTTAAATAGACTATACAAACGAAACATGGACTACTTGGATGCCTTAAACTCATGCTGTAAATAAAACCAGACATTTATTTACTTATTTATTGAATGTTTTAAAAATCCGATTCATCAAATAATCAAAAAAATAATCGACCGATTAATCGATTATCAAAATAATCGTTAGTTGCAGCCCTAGTAGATATGTATGCTACCTATCTCAGATCTTTCGCCTATCTCAGATCTTTCACCTTGCATCAAGAAGGTCATGGATTCTGTACCCATTTACACTGGGAACTCCAATTTTCTCCCACATTCTAATTTATCTGATCGGTAAATTGTAGATTTACAATTCCTCTCGGTTTGATGTGGTCCAATTGTTAAACTCCTAAACAAACACAACAAATGACTAAATGCAATGGGTCGCAAAATAAAAAAAAAAACATAGCTCCATTAATTGGTTTTATATTTTATTAATGCACTATACATTTCTAATTATTAGCAGAAATAAACGTTTTTTGACGCCACATTGAGTCTGTGTAGCAACTGAGACATTTAGTTTCACTTCTGACCACTGGATAATAATTCTATTAGTGATTAAATCACCAGAATTCCATTTTGTGATGAGAACCAGATACAGAAATGTGTGCTTGTAAAAAAAAAAGATATCATTTTACATTGGTTAAAAAAACATAATCGTAATTTTCATTCTATTAAAATAAAAGATCTGTTAAACATTGAGTGTGAGAGGAATTTGTATTAGAAACATGTGAATGTTGGTGATGATGACAGCACTGTGAAGATGCTTGGAGCTTCACTGAGGCTTATGAGCTGTGATGTGTGGTGAGATATAGCTTGGTGGGCTTATCGTATGAACACTATCTCTCTTGCTCAGATGATGCAAGATGATTCTTTCCTGGCTTGGGTCCCAGTCTTACTTTTCTGCTCTCCTTCACTCTATTACTCAACCTCTCAGGCCGACTGCCTGGTTGTCTCGCGTTTTGCTAACATTACTGCTTCCATCTATTACAAACATGTTGAGCCTAAGAATACATAATTCTATGATTTTGGCTTTTTAAATTGACAGTTTGACTGTATTTTTACTGTGCTGGAATACCAATGTATGTCTAAATAATTCACGTTTTTCTGTATTAAGGCTTTAATTCTTATCAGCTAAAGTGTCACCATTGCGACATGCCACTTTTAGGCCCTGTCAATGTCAACGAATTGTTTTGAAAACTTCTTTTGTATTTTACAAGTTGTGTAGCTTACACAATGGGTTTAATCACTCATCTTTGTCCACACAAATGGGATAAAATGGCATAGAACCACAGACGAACACTACATGCCAGCTGCCAGCAGATTAAGGCTTTCTTCCTCAGCAATGTTTGTGTAGTCACAGTCTAAAACAACTCTGAACTTCTTCTGAAGTTCTTTTTAGATTAAACAATTTTTGCAATTGAGTAAATAAACCAAGCAGAACAGTTTTTAGTCCAAATCCAGAATAAAATACGAGTGTGTACTTTAATATTGTAAATATAAATAGCTATATAAGAAACGGGTGTTGAGGCATTTGGTCTTACATCATCATTTTTTAAATGGATTTTCTTTTTGCAGTCCACTCAGCTATGAAAAGGCAGTGTGTGGAACAGACACATTTTCAAAAGTCTCTGCCATTAGCCAAAAAACACTATTGTTATGTTGACAAAAGGCCATAATGCAACAAAACGTTTTACAAAAAAGCAACATTGTGTGGTTATCACCATAGCCGCTTTTTTTCTTTGTCATGGTTATTGGCTTTCTGTTTGGTTCTCCTCCCTCATTCTTTTTTCCATTAATTAGTCATGAGCCTGCACCATCTTGTCCTCGTCACAGTAAGAGGGGTTCTGCCATATAAGCTATTGAATAACTAAAGAGATGGTAGTTAACAATGAGCTCTGAAATAAAATTCTTCTTTACCATCAAGTCATCATTTCTAAGTATCAAAACCAGTTTAATCTTTGTTGTTTTCGTCTCAGCAGTTGTCGCAGCTCTCTAAATGCCTAAATCTTCTCTCCTCCGCACTGAAACCTTTTTCACTAATGACTTGCTTTAAAAGGTCACTTAACAGCCAGGTTTATGTACAAATGTAAAGTAGATAAATCAGATAAACTACCTCAGTAAGCCTTTCCTATAAAGATTTATACTTGGACAGTTTTGCAGTGGGGGCTACATAGCTTTGCTTAAATAAATAATATATTTGAAGCTTGTTTTATTTTAGGTTTGTGGCAAAAGTTTTACCTTAAATTTGATTCTGATACAAAAAAGATATGTTAAGTAACCGTTTTCTTATTATGAAAAAGATGGAAAGAGAAGATTCAGAAAAAAAATTGTAATAAACAACCAATAAAAATAATCATATTATTGTGATGGTAACATGAGCACATATGACCTTCTTTCTGGATTGTCTGACTGAACAGTGAATTAAAAACATGCAACTATTACATTTGCTACTTTAGATGTGGTTTACCCAGTGTAAATACTACTTGCAAGAAAGAAAGTTTAAACTTGCAAATTATTTAAATACATGGGGTATTAAATCGGCATGCAACATTTTTTTTTTATTTATTTATTTTTTTACTTTTTAAATGAGCTTCCTGCTTAAGACAACTGAAAAGTTCAATTAATGCATCATAACTAATGACCATTGCTTAGAAGTTATTTTGGCCATGATTACACTAAAGGAAGGGTAGTGCACACTATCATTCACACTAGCCAATCCACCTGTGAACCCCATCCATCCATTATCTTCCGCTTTATCCTGTACTAGGGTTGCGGTGGAGTTCCTCATGCCCATCCAGGGGAGAACATCTTGGGTGCTGGGCAGATACATCCAGAACAGGGGGCGAATCTATCACTGGGCACACACTCCCTCACACAGACGCACTCTATATGGGGCAATTTGGAGAATTCAATTGACTTGGTCCATGTATTTGGACTGTGGGAGGAAACCGGAGAACCCAGAGGAAACCCACGTAGACACAGGGAAAACATGGAAACTCCACCCAGATTGGGATTTGAACGGAGAATCACAAGCGCTTAGAGGTAAATGTGTTAACCGTTAAGCCACTGTGCTGCCCACCTGTGAACTCATGTATAAGAAATTGTTACATTGCCATAAACACAGCATACTCAACAGTAATAAAATGGGTTGTCAAATGGCATCCCATACTTTTGAATAAGCACTGAATAGCCTACAATCTCCATGGTTAATATCTATATATATTAATATATTAATGGAACATGGAAAAATGACTGATGTGGAAGCACTTTTAATATTAGAAATTGAATGTTTTACATTTAAATTTGGTCATTTAGCAGATGCTTTCATCCAAAGCGACTTACACTGTACAGGGTCTGTCATGATACAACCCCCCCTGGTATTTTTGCAACTACTTTTGAAATCTAGTGTAACATTTTTAATACAATACACTTCAAACTGAAATAGAATTGCCTGAAAAAACAATTCTTAAATATGATTTCAATTTGAAAACTACAGTGTGATTTGGATGTTGGGCTTTGAATCTGAAGGTTGGGGGTTCAATTTCTAAGTCAAACAAAATTGTCTCTGTGGGCCCTTAAGCAAGGCCCTTATTACTCATTGCGTTTGGAGTGCTGCGTCATAGCTGACTCTGTGCTCAGACTCGAGCCGTCAGGCAATTAAACACATACTAATCAAATGCCCTGCCCTGCAGCCACAAAGACGACAACACTTCCGTGCGGACAACTTCAAAGACATGTTTGACAAGATTTCACCAGTGAAAATATATACATTCTTAACACACCTCAAGGTAGTACGCCTTAAGTATGAAAAGGAATACCAAAGCACATCCCATCATAATATGAACTTGAAATGCAACATGCCACATATGTAGCCGTTATTGTGCTGATGTGACAATAAATCTCAACTATCCATCAACATCAAGTCAATAATTTGGGTACTTTGCACTTTAAATAAAGTTTCTGCTAAATTATGTAATATTTTTAAAAATATTATATTTGTTTAATTAACAAATAATTTTAGTGTTGCATCATTGGTTACAATATCACAATCTGACTAAAATAAAACTGAATAAAAAATTAAAACAATATTAGAGTAAATGAGCTTATGTCACCCACCACTAGGGTAAAAAGATGTAAATGTAAATTAGTTTAAGAATGTATCATATACTGAAGTAAAATAAAAAATAAAAAGTTCACATTTTTATATGAATTGGCCAAACCACACAGTTAAGTTTATTTTAGCTTTAGTTAATATAAGAGTTTACTGTTGAAGAGGCCAGACTAATCCCATTAATTTTCTTAATAACATTTTTATGTGATCCAAGTTTGTGTTGAAATGTCTTTCTCTGTTCTTTCTCTGCTGGGCCTTTGACTGTGTGTTTGTGTGTGTGTGTTGGTGGGTGGGTGGACGGACGGTGTAAGCTTATCATCACAGCTGATCATGGTCTTTTTCCCAGCAGTTGGGTTTCTATTAGTTCCTGGGAGACGAGACTGTTACATAGAGGGCAGAAGGGGTGATGATGTTTTTGATGGGCCCCATCATAGGAGCACTGCTTCAATAATAGGAGAGGCTCCAGGAGGCAGCCAGGGTGAAGGACGGTAGGGGGGTTGGGGATCTCTCATTCAAGTTCTTGCAGTCAGGAGCTGCATTCCAGACAGGCAAACAATGGGGGCAGCCAGAGAAAAAAGGGGTGGGGACCCCTGAGGGGCCATGACATAGGAACTAGATCTTGAGCAAGGAACACTTCCAGGAGCGACACCCCCCCCCCCCCTAAGTGTATCTAATGTATGCTTCAGTAACCTTAGGAACTAGATTGAAATAATAAACAATAAACCCCTGTATTGGGGTATACATTTTTAAAAATGACCATAACAACTGTTAAAAAAACTAAATTATGCGTTTTTCAGATATTTAGTCACCTTGTTTTATAGCAGACTATCTTTATGATCACTGGCTTCAAAATTGCCCTAAAATTAAATGACTTTTAATCTGTACATCATGCACTCGCTTCCATAGTATTGATGTATTTAAACTGAATCATGTGAGATATATTTTTGTTGTTACATGATCTACAATGGCACCCAATTCTTTAACGTGATTTATTATTATTATTATCATTATTATTATTATATATTTTTTTAAATTACAGACAGCAGTCTATTTGTTTTCTTGTTTTTGTTAGTCCCCTGTTGGTTCTGTGTTCTCTATTGGATTCTCTATTATCACAGAACAGGTAATTTTGGTGGTGTATTGTTTATTGTCAGTTCTGCAGTGACACTGATGCGGTGAGAAGGTTGTAGTGCAGCAGTGCTCCTGTAGTATCATTTCTCCACCTCAGTGACACTGCTGGGATAGGAATAATGCACCAACCAAGTAATACCTGCTCTGTGGTGGTATTATGTGGTGCCGTGCCAAAACATTATATCAGAAGTTCTGCAGCAAAGCTTTTTTTTTCTTTAAATATTGTAATAGTTCATGTTAACAATAAAAACATTATTTTTGAACAATGCATTAACTGTGTGTGGATGGCAGTGTTTTGAAAACAAAATTCTGTACAATAAAATGAAGTAGGTTGGGATTCAAACAGAGCTGAAAATGGATGACCTGTAATCCACTAAACTGTCTAGAACACTATTCTGTCTGTGTGTGTGTGTCTGTCTTTATTCTTGCATTTAAACTTGCTCAGTTATTCGTTAAAGCCCCACTCACTGAAAATGTAAGAATTTGTCTGCACGGTTCTAGAATATAACGTTGTGTTTCCTTTCCTGTCGATTTAATTAACCAAAGATCTCTGACTGCATCATTGTGTCAAAATAGAAACAATAGTCTTTATTTTTTGTTTTTTCTACGCTCAGTTTGAAAACACAGGTCTGAGAAAGCATGTTGATGTCACTTCATGGATTATGCAGCTTCCTCGCTGTTCAGGTCAGACCTTCAGCACAAGCTCTAGATTAACCAATAGGAGGTCCACAGTGGGAAGAGGGTGCACAAGAGGGTGACTGTACGAAAAACACAGCAGTGCCCTTGACAAATAGCGGTGTTCAAAGGAAAAAGAAAGTCAACTTGATAATCTGCTTTGAATAAAACCTTCATAACAAAAGGTCACAGCTCCACATTCTATACACCCCCAGCTTTGGTATTGAATTCTGTATAGTGATTATAACCCAAAAATACTTTGCAGTGTCCGGTACAACTTTATATTTAACACCTATTATATTTGGTGTCATTAAAAGTGTTTGAATTGCTCGGGCATCCTTTTTAAAACCATTCATCACATTATTTATATTTTCTGCAGCTCTATTCTAATTACACTACCAGTAAAGATTAGTCATGATGATGAATCAGGGTTGGGGTGAAATGATTCTGAATATTTCTTTTCTCGGTTATATAAACTAAAGTGTCAAACACTGGTAGCAACAACACTTTTACATGAATCTCTAGACATTAATTAAAGCTTCTGTTAGTTTGTCCGTTATACAAATGGCAAGTTATCACAATTAAATTGTTTTTTAATACTTGAAACTTATGCAATGGGTCAAAGCATTTTGGAAGGATTTTCACATATGAGGATGTTTTAACGTTATACCTTGACTACTTGTGTTTCGGCGAAACCTTAAACCTACGACAGCATTGTGGCTGTAAAACCACTGAGTAAATGGGCAAAAATTGACAAACATCATTTCACACATTCAACATTGAGCACTGTGCAACATTTGCTTCAAGATGTAGGCTTCCTGGAGTCGATGCCTGACCTGAGTACCCCTGATAAATGCATGACACAAAGCTATGTGCCTTGCTTTAGCTAGGCAACACCTGACACTTGATGACTGTAAATGAGTAGCCTAGATTGACGTGCAGTGTTTGTAACTATTTTGGGCCAGTGGAAGGGGGCCGTATGTGGTAAAAACCCAGTGAACCCATGATTCCTATTCCTGCAGGTCATAGGGGAAATTTGTTTAGTTGGTATTTCATAGGTGTTCTGTCATACAATTGTTCGGTCATCTCCGGCATTCATCCCTATAGGTTTGACCTCGCGTAATGCCCATATATGTGTAGCGATGCCAAATTATATTTAGAGAAACACTCATCTTAGTTTGGGGCTCAATGTTGCCTAAGACATCTGTGTAACAGAAATCCTACAAAACAGAATTATGATCCGTTCTGCAGCAAATGTGGTGTTTATTGCCAAGAGAATATTTGCATGGAATCCATGCCCTGTTGTATTTCTTCAGTCTGACACTTCCATGAAAGACATAAAGTCTCGAGTATTGGACTGTTTCTTATGGCACTTTGGTGTATTGCAATATAAAACAACATGGGCATTGTTACAAGGTAAATTAAATAGCCTATTTGAAAAACAACAATTTTCAGTAAAATATCATGTTGGGTAGAGGAGTGCATTTCCAGGAAAAAGGAAAGCAATGTAAAAAAATTAATAAATAAAAAATGACACTTGATGACTTGAGTACAAACTGTCTGTACATTACATTGTCAGTTTGCAGACATATCCAAAGCATAATGAAAAGAGAGCTGGAGAAAGACAGAGAGAGCAGCTTTAGATTGGGGCTGGTCCTAATCCCAGGTCACCATAGCAACTGTGACGTGCATCTAGTGTCTGGAAAATGAACCAGGAAGTCTTATGTATCAGAGAGTGAAAACCAAAAGGCTTTTGAATAATAGGGAGTGCAGGAAATGGTTTTCAGTGTAGCAGGTTTATTATCTTTAGGTGGGTAAACAGCAGATGTGCACATTTCGGCAACATAAGTAGCGCTAGACTCTGTATAAGCTGTTTGTGTTTATTTCAGAAGGATTTACACAGGGTTGTAAATGGTGAGAGCATGCAATGGGTGTGGCCCTGAACTGGCGTCATCTCCCTAATCTGATGTGTTCAAATATGCACATCTGACATGAGCTTGAACTCCTGCGTTATGTGCCATTGAAGCTGCATGTGCATGCTGCACTGTAAGCTCTGATGTTGGTAATCCTCTCAGTATAAGCAGTCATTATGTAATACAGGCTGTCACTTAACAGTGATGAGTGTGAGATCTGTGACACAAACAGATAAGCAGGTTCAGAGAAGTCTGTATGAATCCCAACTGATTTCAGTTCATACCTGAACTTTCATTACTGATGATGCTGCTAATTTTAATTTGTGTTCAAATTTTATTTGAATTTAATTCAATATTTTTTTTCTACCAGCCAATAGAATTTTATTAATTTGATTTCAAGTTACCAATAAAAATATTTGTAATTTAAATACATTTTATTTAATTCACATATTTCATTAATCAGTTGGTTTATTATATCTACACGCTAAAATTTGGGTACTAGGGTTAAAACAGTAAATCGCAAATTAAAACTTTCAATTTGCCTTATACGGCAAAAAAAAAAAAAGAAACGTATTATCCCGGTAGCCGGAACTTTAGACCAAGTGGTGCAACTAACACGAAAAGTAAATAAAAGTTACTCTTGTCTGTTTACGTTGTCCTTCCAGGAAAAACCTAGTTTTTTTCCAAATATATTGACAGTGTATATATTATGGGACTTTTTTACTTTAATTTTCACAAAAGACTTTTTTGTGTTAAAGAATATTTTAAGTTAATATTCAGCAAATACTCTGCCTTTGACTTTTTTCGATACCAAAATGTTCACATTTAAATAAACAACAAACAGAACCTGTGCATTGTTCCTGTGATTTCTGTCACGTTTTTGAAAAAGTTAATTATTAATTAATAATCATAATATTGTATAATCATTATTATTTCTAAGACAATAATTGTACCATCAAAATCTGTAATTGTCTCATCCCCAGTTGTAAATTGTATTTCCTTGAAATTAGCATGTTAATTTCACCGGCATCAATACTAAAGCAATTTAAAGTTATAGTGAAAGTAAATTTTAAACAACACAAAACTGTATCCTTTTTTAAGAAGTATGAATATTTGCAGACCGATATCTATCTTCTCTTTGAATGTAATTTCAATAATAAATTTACCTGCCCTCATACTGCTTTTGTGAGGTTAAAGTTTATTGGCATAAGACAGAGGAAAGGACGACTGAGTCCATTTTGCAATTGCAATGTATAATTAAAACAGAGGACAACGTAGTTCAAAGATTTCAACTCAGAGCTCTTTTATCTATAAAACAATGTGAGTTTACAAGGAGTTCAGTCCTATTCGTGTTTTCACCAGACATGATCACATCTCCAACCCCAATGCCCTGTACCACAAACACAAACTGCAGTCATTTTTACAGATGGTGTTTCCTGCTTCTTTCATTTCGCTATGAAGAGAATACAATGCTCTATAGGGCTATTTTAGGACCCTCTTATTAGTTTGTTCAGTAGCCCTGACATGCTGTCTATTGTGTAGCAGGAACCTGCTTTCATTTTTTTAAAATTAATATTATTTATAGTTCTGCATCTGGCCCCTTGGTAAAAACATACTGCATGTTAATGTATATTTTGATGGCTGTCTTAGTCACTTGCATGTTTTTTCTTACACTTTTTGTCTTAATTCCACAGCTACACGTTTGAGATTCGAAAGAATGAGGACTAACAGCCAGTTGGCCTCTCCACTATCTGTACATTCTTCTTAGTCTCTGTCATTTCATTTTCTAGCTGTAAATATCATTTGTACTCTTGGCTTGGTTGTTTCTTGGCCCTCCTATGCACTCTGAATGCTTGTGTTTTATTGCTTGTTCTGTTGAGAATGTACTTAAAATTTCCCATATCACATCCCTCATAGCTGCAATAATTATTTTGTATATAAATTGTATTGGACTTTGTTTTTACAGTTTTTACTTTCAATACTCATTTAATATTCTCACAGTTCATAACCCAAAATTGGCTAAACTATTACAAAGCAAAGCTAAAGTAAAAGTTTTACTTTAACTTGTTTTAATAAAGTAAGTGGCCAGTATGTACATAAAAAGGTTAAAGTGCATCCCTGTAATGTTTTTTAAACCTTAATTAAATTTTGATACTTTTGTCTGTAATCAGACCTTTTAGTGTTCAGTTAAATATTATATACTTTTATATATACTTTTGCGAAAGCAACAAGATGATGGTGGTGTGGATGATGTTCCAGAAATCTGTAATGTGTAAAACACTTTGGTGAAACATCAACACTTAAAGTGAAACTGATAAATCAAAGTCATTATAAATGTTTTTTGTTATTAAAAATGTTCATATTTGATAAAATGCTTTTTTTTTTGCAGCTTTTTCGGGAGGTACGAATTATGAAGAGCCTCAACCATCCAAATATTGGTGAGTCCTGTGTTTTTTTTTTTTAATTTAATTTTACATTGATTTACGGCATTTATTTTACCTGACTGAGAATTCTTTGATTTACTGCGTGTACATATGTTGACCTACTAGTGTGTGTGTGTGTGTGTGTGTGCCCGCACTAGTGAATAATTAATCACTAGTGTATTGTTAATGTCACATTTTAGGCTTTATTATTTTATTTCTATAATGTGCCCTCTATAGATAAGATCAAATTATTATTTTTTTTACAATCAATTCTAGTTAAGCAGTGGTATTTAAACCTTGGATGACACTGTACATGTGTATTCTGTAACTTTTTTATGTACAAGAAAGACTTCTGTTATTTACGTTTGCTAATGCACTTGGTAAATCACTGCAAAGCTGAAAGCTAATTAATGGAATTGTAAAGACCACTGCTACTGCATTCTTACTGCTTTCCTTATTTATTGATTTCTGTTATTCATTCTGTAGTTCAACTCTTTGAAGTGATTGAAACTGAGAAGACATTGTACCTCATTATGGAATATGCCAGTGGTGGTAAGAACACTTTGGTCTTTAGTAATAATATTAAATAAAGTGTTTAATATCAGTTTGGATATAGGGCATACATTGGGAAAATTTAGTGTATGTTCTTAATGTACTTACCAAATTTAACTTTTGGTTGAATAAAACATCATGTGCTGTTTAATTTATACTGGCCACTTTTCATAGAAATATTTCAAATGTTTCACTTCATATAATTTGCATCCATATACATATACCACTGGAATATGTCAGCAAGAATGGGAGAGACTGCAAATAAACTTGTGCAATTCATCCCCTCAAGGAAGCGAATAGAACGCACTATTTTAAAAATCACTGTGAACAATCGACGCATTCAGGATGCCGCTCTGATCTCAGGTCACACAAAACTCACCCACTCTTACCTGCGAAATGGAGATCAGGTTCCCACCTGATCCTGTTGTTTATTCCTAACCTCAGTACAACACATCCTCGATTCATGCCATGAATAACATTAGAACCAATTTCTATTCCACAAGAACTTTAAAGAGGACTTTACCTCAATCTGCTCAGATTCAAAGTAATAGGGCTACAAATTGGCATAAAAATATGTTGCAGGATAAACAGTATATATTCACAGACGCGAAGGACATATTTGTTCTCTTTACATAAAATCAAAAATAAATAAAAGCTCCCCTCTTGGGAATATCAGAACCTACATCCTGCCACGAAAATGGCTCAAGCATCTGAAATGGCTTTAAGAACAAAAACAAGTAAACAAACATAATTTACATGCAATATTTGTTTTTTTTTATTTCATTTTTTTTTTATTCTTGTGCTGATCTTTCTTTGGCATCATGTTCATCACACCACAAGCCTGCTAGTCAAGCGGCAAGCTCTCACATGCAGGTGTTCATACAGAATATTTCCAGCCTCTGTTATTATCGGCCACCTCCAGCTGTGGCATATACAAGACTGAACATGCGCTTAAACGGAGAATTCCTGTCACTCAGTCACCCCTCGTGTTAGCTTAGCTTTTGATAATTTTTCTCTATCTGGCTTCCAGTATAAGCAGCTTTGGAGTGTGTGATTTGTTGAAACGAATCCTGTCTCTGAAATTTGGCTTTAATCATATTAACCTTCACTCACTCAGTTAAATATATTTCAGGCTATGTTTAATTAAACTGGTCTACATCTTAACAGCCTACACATTTACTCTGTTATACTGTTTGACTCAGTCACATCTTTGGAATAATGACCTTCTTAGCCCCACTAATATAATTCATTGCATATATATATATATATATATATATATATATATATATATATATATATATATATATTACAAGAATATATAAAGTGTTGATCTAATGATTTATATATATTCAGTGCAGTTTATGATTCCTGTGAAGCATGTGTGGTCATTTCCTGCTGTTTGTTTCACGTTATTTGAAATCTTCTGTTGTGTGACAGGTGAAGTGTTCGACTACCTCGTGGCTCATGGGAGAATGAAGGAGAAGGAGGCACGAGCTAAATTTCGGCAGGTAAAATCAGTTTGCGGTCGAAAATCAGTACTGCAGTTTATTTATTTTATTTTAAATAGTTTGCTCATGATTGTTCAAA
This sequence comes from Corydoras maculifer, assembly GCA_019802435.1. Taxonomy (NCBI): domain Eukaryota; kingdom Metazoa; phylum Chordata; class Actinopteri; order Siluriformes; family Callichthyidae; genus Corydoras; species Corydoras maculifer. Next base: position 593,516 of record JAFMOD010000155.1, read on the forward strand.
TTGGGCAATTACTCTCATTCTTGTTACTTTGCTTAACACATTTTAGCTGTCTTTAAAAGAAGTGTGCAGGATTTAGTGACCTCTAGTGGTGAGGTTGCAAATGGTTTTCAACCTCATACCACTTTCCTTGTCTAATAGGGTGGATGTGTACTATGGTGGATGTGGACTCATTGCCTTGTTGAAAACATAGTAGCACATGTCTCCTGAAAGTTATTAATTACAAGGCACATGGGTAGAACCTTTGCCTTTGCATCATTGGGTTCTACACTGGTAATTCTGTCTGGCTGTTCATTGAGAATGAGTCCCCCACTGAGCCTAAAGCGCTATATAAATGAATAAACTTAAAGAACCCAGGTTCAATTCTTAAGTAGTTGGACAGGATTCCTTAGGAGAGGAGTTTGCATACTGAAATACCCCTAGATGTAAATATATGTGTCTGCCCTGTGATAAGTGTTTCTCACTTTGCCCAGTGGGTGCAGTGGTAGGCTTTAGCACCCCTGTCACCCCAATTAGGTTTCAAAAATGCAGGTTCGTTGAAAAAAATGCAGGTTTATTGAATTACTTGTGTTCCGGTTTCAGATTGTGTCTGCTGTTCACTACTGTCATCAGAAGAACATTGTTCACAGGGACCTGAAGGTAAACATGCAACATGTTTCTGTAAAAATAGCAGTCATCTATTGTTTAACATAAACATTTCTGATGACAAACTTAAAAAAAATGTTGAAGCAACCTTTGTCTCTGTATTTATTTTTATTTTTTTTCTTTCTTTTTTACCCATGAACTGTCTTTGCTTGTCTTCATTAATGTCTCAGGCAGAGAACCTCCTACTCGATGCTGATTCCAACATCAAAATAGCAGACTTTGGGTTTAGTAATGAGTTCAAGCTGGGCAATAAGCTGGACACATTCTGCGGCAGCCCCCCTTATGCTGCCCCTGAGCTTTTTCAAGGCAAAAAGTATGATGGGCCTGAGGTAGACATCTGGAGCCTGGGGGTCATCCTTTACACGCTAGTCAGTGGCTCACTGCCTTTTGATGGCCAAAATCTTAAGGTGAACATGTTTTCCTCCTCGCATATTTTCAAGTTTAGCATGCCGTAAATTATTCAGTATAATATAATGATGCCTTATTTATGCAATACTTAAATCCCATGGAGGATTTTAATGGTTAAGGTTGGTTGTGCATTACTGAACAGTAAATAACATTTTGTATAATATTTAGTTTCTCATTCTGTTTTAAAGGAATTTAAAGTGCCCGTTAAGGCTCATATAGGAATCTGTACTGTGTTTGTTTCTTGAGTTATTAAAATTTAGCTCAAAAAGTTTTCCCTTTGTCTCTGTCCGAGAGATTCTTTAGGCTGTGTTAAATAAAAGCCCGAACTTTAATTTTTTTCCATTAGGAACTGCGTGAGCGGGTCCTCAGAGGGAAGTATCGAGTGCCGTTTTACATGTCTACTGACTGTGAGGGCATCCTGCGCAAATTTTTGGTGCTGAATCCTGCCAAGCGATGTACCCTAGAGGTAAGATCTGGCTGGCATCGGCGCCTTTTTGTCCATGCTTGTTTTATAGACCAGCTTGTTTGCATCTTGTTTTACAAATGCTGGTTGTGAAAAGTAACTAAGTACTTGTACTTAGTACTTGAACATTTCCATTTGCTGCCCCACTGTATAGGCAAATTTTCATGACACCTACACCTTCCGAAGTGTGTTTGACCTCACATTTCTAAATTGGTCCTTTTCTTTTCTGTGAACTTTGTACATTATTTGGGAATGTGCCTGTGGATACTTTTGTCCAGTTATTTAGAAGAGCATTTGTAAGGCCATAAACTGTTGGAGGACCTGGTGTCGGAGTAAACAACGATTTCAATTGTTGTTTACTCCAAATGTGTGTTGTGCTCAGGGCCCTTTGTGGGCCAGTTAGGTCTTCCAGACCAATCTCCCACACCTAAGCCATGGATCCTGCTTTGTGGACCTGGGTCACAGTCATACCGCAACAGAAAGCAGCAGTATAGCAGACAGTTGTTTGGGAAGGTTTATGATATTGTAGGCAAGACAGTTTTAGTTATGGAGCACTTTTCATACAGAAGCAATTTAAAGTGCTTTACATAGTAATACAAATAATGTACTATGATAATGGAGCTAAACGAAACCACTGTAATAATATTAATAAGTGTCTCTCTATACTTATGTCCATATAGTGTACATTTACCAGATTTAATTACTGAAAATTCATATAATAGATAATAAACCAAGCTACAACAAATTGCTAAAGATTAAAACAGTGGTTTTGGCATATAGCATCTTAGAAAAGGTCATTATTTGCCATCTAAATACAGGACATATTTCAGGTGCCACCACTACATGGTGATTTTACTCTCAATGTAATTATTGTATTTTTAAATGATCCATTATGCCACTAAAAAGGTTTATTGATAATAGTACTAAGAAAAAACAGGCAAACCTATCATACATATATATTATAATGATGCTGAAAATTCTGGCCAGCATGCAACTGAATAAGAAAAAAAGCAATAAAGAGGTGGGCTGCAGAGCAACAGGACCCGAAGTAAATACTGAGTGTCAATGTGAAGTCAGCTTTGTGGACAGTTTCTTGACTGTTATGGGAAGAATGATTTCATTGGGGAAATCTGACATCAGTGTGTTTTGCATCAGGGTTTCACAAGCACCTTGGACCGACACCACAAAGGACTCCGGTGTACTTAAAAGTACTTTCATTTTAATCATAGTCAGAAATGTATAATCAAAACCCAAAAGGAAATGTAAAACAAAACTGAAAGCTCTACAACTACAATCTCAGGGAGGCTAATATGACATTAAAACAGTTTAACCATATTTGGATTGTGGACACATGCTTAAAGACATTTTTTCCCTTTCTGTCTTTCACTACAACTTTATAAGATTTCTGATTAGTAAGAGACAGGTAACTGATTTTGTTCAGACTCAATCAAAGTGACTTACAGTTCTCCCAAGTTGATGGTTTCGGCCCAGCACCTCTGAAGCAATGAGTGTTAAAGGTCTTTCTTTAGGCTCCTTATAAGCAACTTTGGGTGGAGTTAACAATCCAGAGGATATGGGTTCAAACCCCAACACTTTAACCAGTGATTAACTGCATCTTAATCTCACTGGTAACATCTACAGTGGGAATTCTTAGCATTGCTGACTTCCTAGTGTGACTAGTCCTTAATGTTTCGTTTTCCACTACAGCAAATAATGAAAGATAAGTGGATGAATGTCGGATATGAAGGTGATGAGCTGAAGCCACACCTTGAGCCCGTAGAGGACTACAATGATTCGGCACGGATTGGTAAGCAGCTGTTTTGATCAAGGGTTTTTTTTTTAGTTAGGTATAGTTGTTCAAAAATTATGGTAAGATTAAATTAAAGCAATTTTAAGAATGAAATATCACAGAACAGTAGCTTTAAATAATGACAAAAGTTAATAAATTACATAATTGCTGTATTGATTTTTACCACCTAATATATTGTATATGGCTTAGTGGTTAGCATGTTCTCCTCTCACCGCTGGTCTCTCAGGTTCGAATCCAAATCTAGGTGGAGTTCTCATGTTTCCCTTGTATCCAAGTGGGTTTCCTTCCACGGTTTAAAAACAGGGATTCAAAGTAAATTGACTGCTCTAAATTGTCCCTGTATAGAGTGTGTCTGTGTGTGTGTGAGTATGTGCCCAGCGTTAGATTGGCAACCTGTCCTGGATGTATCTGTCCAGTGCCTGAAACATTCCCCCTTGGATGGGCATTGGGAACCCCCCGCGACCCCAATAGAGGAATAAGCATAAGATAATGAGATGAGCTATATTGTTTAGAAAATGTTCCCATGTTGTACAGACTGTAATAAACTAACGCTATTATGACTATGTTTTTTTTTTTAGTTATTGTTTATAACTTTAATTTCTCCATTCTTGCTTTTAGATGTAATGGTAGGGATGGGATACCTATGTGACGAGATCAAGGAGGCTTTAACAAGTCAAAAGTACAATGAGATCACAGCTACATACCTGCTGCTGGGCCGCAGGAGCGTGGTAATTAATAATGATTTATGTGGGTGGGTGGTTGTGGTGGTGTCTTACTAGTATTCACCTGTCTGCTTTTAACAGGACGGCAGTGACTCTAGATCAAGCAGTACTCTATCGCTGGCAAGAGTTCGACCCAGTCCCATTACCAATGGTACAAGTAAACATTCCTCCACCTCCTCGACAAGTTCAACCTCTGCCTCCACTCACAGCAAACCCCAACGCAGTGCCTCAACCTACCACCGGCAGAGGCGACATAGTGACTTTTGTAAGTGTCCCACTGTTTGCACCAAATTTGAAGTCAGCTGTTATTAGTTATAATAATTATTACATTACAAATTATTCTATTGTGCTGTTATTTTGTTTGTTAAATTTTATCTTCCTTCTTTTAAAATTGTCTTACTTTCTGTAATTCAATCTTAGGTGGTCCTGCGGTTCCTGTGTCTCACCCAAAACGTAGCCCAACAACAGCGGGGGAATCGGATCTGAAGGAGGAGCGTTTGGCCACACGGAAGGCCAGCTCTAGTGTAACAAGCAGTCGTAATATCCCCCCTTCTAGCCCCATGGTCAGCTCAGCTAACAACCCTAACAAAGCTGAGATCCCTGACCAACGCAAGGATGCTGTGGTTACCTCAGTAAGTCCATATGTATAAATGTGTATTATAACCATTTAACATAACTGTGTGTGTGAATGCATAACAATATCACATTTAATTTTAATCTTAGTTTAAAAACACATTTAAGTTTTTCTTGTAGTTAATGTAATACTAATACATTTTTATATATAAACATAAAGTATATAAAAAGCTGTTGGCTCTTCCACTCTGAAAGATTGACAGAGTAAAGGAATTTCTTAATTTGTTAAAAATGTTAGGATTGACGAGTTTTTTCTTTAAATATTTCTCATTAACTTGATTTGATAAGTTTGCTGTGTCTGTGTATATAGACACACACACACACACATCTTTAGAATTTTGGAATTTTGGAAAAAGATAATTCACTTATTTTATTGAAACATTAATTAAGTACTTCAGTCTAATCGATTTATTGTTGCTTGTAAGTATCACATGTGCCATGGTGTTTGTATAATCCCTATTTAAAATGCATCACTAATGTTAAATTTAGTTCATTAAAATAAACTGTGCATTAAAACTGTGCATTTCTGCTTTTCAGAACAACTTACCAGCAAGTGCAATTACTCGCAGAAACACATATGTCTGTACAGACCGATCCGGCACCGATCGACACTCCTTACTTCAGAATGGCAAGGAGAACAGGTACCATTAGTTTTGCATCTGCTAGCAATAAAGGGTTTCAATAAAATCAAGATCTTTCAGGAATAGAGATTGAGTCTCGACATATGTTAAGGTTTAAAACAGCAGGATCTGCGTGTATTTAGGTAAAACAACACATGAGGTTAATATACAGTTCTCCTAGCATTTATTTTTTACCTGTAGCAGATGGTGTCTTTTACAGCTTTTATTCTAATTTATTTGTGGTGTGTTTTTTTTCCACATGCATACCTTTCCCTCTGTTCCTTTCTAGAAGATTGGGAATAACATAAGATGGTTAGCCTTTGGAAAATTAACCAGTGTTGGTGCTTCCTCTGCTATACTGTTGTTCTTGGAACATCAAACATAATACCCTCAGTGGATACAACAGAATGTTGTAAGCTTAAATACTTAGCTATTTAAGCCACTGTTTACTGCACATCTGTGTCAGGGCTTTTTTTTTATTTTTATAAGGACACTCTACTTTATTTACTGACCTATGCACATTATTAAATTAATTACTAGCTTAAGGGTATGATGTCATGTACTGTTAAGCAGCTGAACAATACCCTGCACCCAGATATAATGCACTCAACCATTTATGTGCAGATACACTCAACTGTGCAATCACTCTGTGTTACACTCTGTGTATCTGAGTGGGCGGAGGCAGTTCTATTAGCGCAGGGTTATTTAGAGCGTAAAGTAAAATGACCCAAGGCAGAAATCAAGGCTGAGCAGCTTTGTGTGAACTGTTTGTGCAGCACCAAAGTGCAATGCGGGCACTGAGGGTCCTAAACAAGCCTGCTGCCGTTTCCTGCTAATCAAAGACAGATTTCATAATGTTGTAGCTACAATGCGACTTTGCTTCATTTTGGCTTGTTTTGCTAATCAGTATTTGTTCCAGTTCTTCTGCTTGCTTGTGGTTTCAAAAGTATCTTGAATCTCATCACATTCTAGACAATTTTCAACAATTTTCAAAAAATTTAAGGTAAAATATCTGTATTAATGCATTATATTATAAATTCAGTTTTGTATCTGGTCTGGTACTTATCTGCAAATTGCAGCACTATGTCTAATGTGTAATGTCCATTGTGTGAAAATCCCAGGATATAGAAGTACTCAAACCATCCTGTTTGACACCAACAATTATACCACAATCAAAATCACATTTTTACTTATACTGTTGTTTGTGTAAAATTTAGCTGGAACAATATTTCCAGTGTCTGAGTGAGTGTGTGCCAAGCGATAGATTGTCGCCCTGTCCTGGGTGAAACGTTATTCCCGTGATGGGCATGGGGAGACCCCCTGACCCTAATAGAGGATAAAGCGGAAGATAATGGATGGATGGATGGATGTTTATAAATCTCAAACTGACCACCTTTCTAGTTCATCCATAGTTTTTCTTGTTTCTTGTATGAAGATCACAAACCAGTGTTTCCTTTTCTCTGGTCTTTACTCAACATATTCTTTAATTTAAAATAGGAATGATGCTTGGGTTTTGTTAATTGTATTGTTAATAATTATTGATTGAATCAAGCGCAATATTTTTTAGCGAAACATCTTTATCCCAATACTTTACTCTCATTCTGCCTCTAACCACTTTCATTATCTTCTTCCTTTTGACCACATATGTTATCATGTGAGGTTTCCGTTAAGTGGTTTCCCTGTTCAGAGACAGCGAGTGTGAGATGCATGAAATGCATGAAAGCAGGGGATAGATTTCATAGTTGGGTGACTCGGCATCAGCACATTTCAGTGCATTCATGTCTAATTGAACACACGCTGCTTCACTAAGAACCTATCTGTCTTATCTGACATCTGATCAGGACGTGTTATTGCAGTCAGTTTGTCATGTGCTTGTATTTTTCTTCTCCTCCCCAGTGCACTCTCACACCGTTTACCTCCAGCCTCCCCCTCCAACCACAGCATAACTGGGGCAGATGTGGCCTCACCCTCCGCCGAACGTTCCCGTCTGAGCCGTGGCTCTACCGTCCGCAGCACTTTCCATGGAGGGCAACTACGCGACCGTAGGACGCCCATGCATGCCCCGCCAAAATCCCCCACCTTGTCCCACGATGCCAGCCCCCTGCCCCACGTCCGTACCCGTGCCACTTCCAACCTTTTCAGCAAACTCACCTCCAAACTCACTCGCAGGTAAGAGGAGAGAATGGACAAAGTGTGTTTTTACGACAAAATAGATTAGAAAAAAGATTGTTTGCCACTAATGGTGTAAATGCATTTTACTTTTCTTTACTTAATCTGTAATTATAGTAATACCAGGTTTTTCTTATATTTAATTTACAAAAAGCTGTTGGCACTACATTTGATACCCTGAAAGATTTACAAGCAAAAGAAAAATTGGAAATATGTTTAGTTTTTTAAGGATATTTTCATAAAAAAAATTCTTTATTAGCTTGACTGACAGATTTGCCAACACTTTAGCATTAAAATCTCCTTTATGATACACGATGTATTAAAGAACCAATGTCCTTATATTTTAGAGGTGAAATAACACATAATTGACACATGGTTTGGAATTTGTTCGGCTTTTGAGAATCTAACAATGCGTACTGGGAAGTTTACCTACTTTGAATCGGTCACACAGCTTCACGTTGGAATATCAAACCATGGGGGGGGGGGTTCCCCATGCCCATCCAGGGGAGAACGTCTCGGGCGCTGGGCAGATACACCCAGGACAGGGCGCCAATCTATCACTGGGCACACACTCACTCACACACACTCTTTATGGGGCAATTTGGAGAACTCAGTTGACTTGATCCATGTTTTTGGACTGTGGGAAGAAACCGGAGAACCCAGAGGAAACCCACGAGGACACGGGAAGAACATGGAAACTCCACCCAGATTGGGATTCAAACCAGGAATCCCTAGTGCTGAGAAGAGAACGTGCTAAACCACTAAGCCACTTTGCCGCCCTTGTACCAGACTAATTCATTTAAATCTATGAAAGACAGTGATGGAGATTACAATTAAGTGAAAGCTCGTTTTTCATAACTTTACTTTTCGCACCTTTTAAACTCATAATTAACAAATTTAACCCCAGGTCCACATCCTTGCCTCTGTATGCGTGTTTTCTGAGGTCAGCTGTCTCATGCATCCTTATTGCTTTTTAGCTTACCAGTCAGCCGCAGCTTTACTTCTTTCAAATGTCCTGCCCTTTTCACGTTTTTCTCTCGTGCTTTCTTTCCTTTCTGCCTTTTTCAAATTCTCTTCCTTTCTCCCTTTCTCCCTTTCTCCCTTTCATCTGCTAGGGTCAATCTTGACCCTTCTAAGCGTCAGAACTCAAACAAGTCTATCTCGGGCTGCCCTCTGCCAAATGGATCAAAAACAGTTAGTAAGTCTTCCCTTGCCTTTCCACTTCTCCACCTTTTCTCTCCTTTTGTACTCCTTGCATGTTCTAACCCCCAATCAGGTTCTGTTAAATCTAAGTAGCAGAGCTCCCCCTTGAGGCCATCTGCACCAGACGTTTTTATTTCAGCAGGAACTGTTGCTTTGCCATGTTATTGGTCTATAAACACAGAACAGAACGTTCCAACAGCTTTGTCTGGACTCATTGTTATTGTTCATTACCAAGAGTCACTGTCCACCGCAGTACGAGTTTTACTTTCTCTCTATATTGAGCTCCAGGTACTGTGTTACACTTGGCCCAGTTTATTCCATAATTTAACGTGTGACTCCAGAGCAAAACAGAAAATTCTGAAACCGGCCGCCTATGTAAAGGTGTAATCTGAAGAAGCTTACAGGATTGCTAGACAGGTTTGACATAGGCTTTTCCGGTTTAAGTGCGTTAATTACAGTATAGTTAGATCATATATGCTGTGGGCCAAGTCTGGATTGGTTGTGTAACTGGATTCGTGGCTTAATTGGGATTCTATTTACAGCTTGAGGCTGACATCCATGGCCATAATGAAAACACTCTCTCTTTCTCTTTGTGTATACAATATGTGTTGTAAAGTTGTATGTATATATCATACATGTGTGTGTATGCTTCTCATAAGCGCCTTAGATCACTAATCACTGGCTAAATGGGTTATTTAATGGTGTAGTCAGTTTAATCAAGTAAACATGCAGTTGGTTCAGTTATAGTAATTAAATTCATTTAAGGTGATGATGTGGATCACTTTACATTAGGTAACAGCAAAGGTGGGGGAGGAGTCTGTAAATCAGGTGAATTTCAGGTATAAAAATGCCTCTTGGTGTAAATGTTTATGTAACTACAGTAATGGAGCAAAAAGCATCACATTACAAGAATTTAAAAGTAAAAAGCTTGTCTATTAGGAAAAAAATGTGACAACCGCAGGTCTTCCCTGTGCCTGAGTGGGTGTCAATTAAAAACATGCTGATCAGTAATCACCCCCCCCCCCCACACACACACACACACACCTTACCATGAATGTGTTGTGAACTATGGTTGGGAATTAACTGGGTAACCACACTTATAAAAACCATCATCAATAAACTGTATGGATCAGAGTGGGTAGCGCAAGCACACACACACACACATATATTAAAGCATAATGTTTATTCAAAGTAAAAGGGCAAAGCTGTTTCAGATATCGACATAAAAAAAACATGCCAAGCATCAAAGTGGTCTTTTCAATGTAAGGGAAATTGGTATTCATGATTTCTGTATCTGTAGCGGTCATGAGAATTGCTCGTAAATTTATTGCATCAAATTGTCTCTAGTCTTAAAGTGTCCCTTTTTGTGGTTTATATCCATGTCTTGTGTTTCATGCTTGTTATGTATGGTGGATTTTTGTGATTGTGACTGTGGCCGTTTTTTAAGTTATTAGAGTATAGTGGACAGTTGTATTACTGCCAGTCAGCTCATTCATAACGCAATCTTCGTCTTCTTCTTGAGGGTCACAGACGAATCTGAGAGAGTCTGCAGATCTCCGGTCACAAGGTGAGTACATGCTGTAATTTTTAGCATTGACAAAATAGACTGCAATTTTTTAATTTAGTATAGAATGCGTTGATTTACTGTATTTAGGCAAGTTGTCTTCCACATGGTTCATTATTTAAATTAATAAAAAAAAGGCTTTGGGCCCAGTTTTTTTAAACACTTATGAACTATTTCTGTTAAATAATGGTAATATGAACATTTATTTCTTCCACTCTGCTATTTTTGCCCACAAACCTGATTTTAACGCTTCAAACTGATTCTTTCTCCCCTTCAAAGCTCCAGAAGCAAAATGTCAGGTTAAGAACAACAGGTAACCTTTAACATGTGCCTGATCCTCTTGTAGTTCAGATGCCACCTGTGCATTAAGCATATAGCACCTACATACTGTGCACTTTGTGTGGTGTGCACTTCTTTATAGTAAGCATAAGGCAGCCTCCTACCCTCTTTTCCCTTTGACTTGTGCTTTTGCTAATTGCAGATATTGCTTGGTCTGAGGACTACTCTAAATTGAGTAAACAAGAAAATGATTAGCATTAACAGGGGTGTGATGTGAGGGTTATGCTGTGTGCTTGAATTTATGGGTCATCTGCAGTTTTTTTGCAACATGCCTGCTGTTATATGTTATGATTAAGAAACAAAACATAACTGCTTTCATTAACGTCATCCTTTCTGTGAATGAACGCAGTTATGTATCTATGATTAGAATGAAGCATGTTTTTAAGTGCAAGTAAAGCTATTTTTTGGAATATAGTTTGTTATATTATAAAGGTATATGACAATACAGAGGACTTTAAGCAACATTATGAAGGTATTAATGTTTGTGCTGTAACCCCCACCAAACTGCCTAAAATTGTACACCTCTTATGAATATATCTTCCCTCATTGACTGCCGTACGTGTGCATTTGTTGACAATGGAAAGACATTATTGCAAGTACCACAAAAGTGTAATAACACAAATCAACATGACTAATGCAACTCTGCATGTTACTCTGTGTGATGCAGAAGGGGTTTTAATGTACTGTTCACTTCTGAAAAATCACACCCTGTGCTTGCAAGTTACATAGTGCTAGAGCAGGCACTCCAGGCATGCAGTTGTCAAACCAGGGGTGAGGTTGTCCTCCTCTATATTTGGTCTTAAATTGTCTTATTTCTGTTTTTTAAGGTACAATTGTTGCACAATGTTGCTTTAAGTTTCTGTTTTAATTGAGAAATGTATACACATTGGCTTGTACTTAAAATATAAGTACTCGTGCCATCACATCTGAGTACTTATTATTAAACAGATTTTAAGATCTGTGTCCGAGTGCTATGCAAGTTCATAATATGCATCCAGAACAATATGCACAAATAATAAATCACTATAATAATGCTAATTCATAAAGATAAACCTAACCTTTAGCATCAGTTCATCTTCTATAATGTGAAAAGTTGATTAATAATGCACATTTTCTGCAGTTATGCAGCCAATCATTTCAGAGCCCACTGCATTATAGTTTTTTTTTGTTTTTTTTTTTGTTTTTTCCTAATGTGTTTCTCTCACCCCGTCCCTCTTTCCTTCCACTTGTTCATCACATAATCGTATCTGTTTACTAATCCATGTCTCATTCCCCTCATCCCTGAACCTTCCCACCACTGTTTCTCTTACAGTCGCCATCTATCTGGGTATCAAAAAACGACAGAGCCCCGGCCCCCCCGAAGCAGCTGGGATGTGAAGGTGCGGAGCGCGCGGGACCCAGCTGAGGTGGTGCTGGCTGTGCGCGAAGCAGCACAAGGCTGCGGTTGCCAGGTGCACCAGGCTGGCCCGTTTCTCCTCTCCTGCACACATGGCGCCGCGGGTTCCCGGGTGGCTTTCGAGGCCGAGGTGTGTCACCTGCCCTCCGAGACCAGTGGTGTACGCTTTAAACGCCTTTGGGGGGCACCGGTTGCCTTTCGGGACATTGCCACCAAAGTGTCCAAAGAGCTGGAACTCTAAAACGCCTTGGGGCAGAGAAATAGACACAATGACTGGGACAAACTTGAAACCTTGCCATGCCCTTCTCAACCTCCTGAGCCCACACAGACTCTAAAACGCCGGCAAACATGGACCGCTACTTTCCTGCGACCCACAAGCTCGGCTGAAGGGAAGCCCTTATTCATAGACTTGTTTTAAATTCTGCTCCTGTTTAGCCAGACAGAAAACTTCACCACGATGTCTTAGTTGATTCAGTAGTTCCTATTAAACTGCTATTTTACATTTGCTATTTTTTCATTTTTTAAGTTTTGATTTAGCTCTTCAAACAGATGTCTTAAAAAGCTGCATTTCTTTATAGTTTATTGTTTTTTCCAAGACAAAAAGTGGCCTGAACACAGATGTAAACGCTGTCTCACAGAGTTACACAGCTGCCTAACTTGCCTGTGATGGCGATGGGCAAAGGCTGCTTTTCTGAGCCACTAACACTGTAGCCTTTTTAGGTTTTTGTCTGCGTTTCAGCAGTTGTTCTCAGTAATGCAACCTCTGTCGTTGTACAGTAGCACTTTAGGGTTGAGTGAGTGTCTCTTATTTTTGGCTGTTTCCCCTTCAATGGTACAATTGATCCGTCAAGCCAAGTCAGAACAGCACTTCTATATTTCTGTAAGTATTATGCTGGCAAGGGTCCTCTGTGGTATGAATGAAAGTGGGTCCCTCTGAATAAACCGGGAGACAGAATCTTTCATAGATTTTTATAAAACCAAACTTTCCAACATCTCTCAGCATTGTTCAAAACAAATTGGTGAAGCATTTGTGTAAAATCTTGGAGCGTGCTAAATTAGTTGTAGCCATCATGTAGTTATGTCGTCCGTAAATGTAGTATTTCTGATATTCTAACAGTTTTGGGGTGCTTATACAGTACTGTTATTTCAATTTAACAGGCCCTTTACAGTCTGCCATGCCATTTTAGTAATATTTGGATGTGGACAGTCTATCTGATACCAAGTTGCTATTATATTATTAAAAATATTATGGATGTACAGTTACTGTAAGGACCATGCTAAAAGATTTCAAGGCACAAGGGCTATCTGTAACAGTCTGTGCTCTAAAATTTACCAAGCAGAATTTTTTTTTTTTTTTAAAAAGAAAAAGAAATTGAACGCTGATTTTATTATTACATTTCATCACTGGAATCATGATTATTTAAAACTGTAGTTTGCTATCTGATCAACTTGATGCTTTTTCTCTCTGAATTATGTCAAGCACTAAAAGTTGAAAAATATTTAAGATGCCCAAACAGGAATTTAAATGGTAAAAAAAAACTATATTTTGCAGCATTTAAAAGTTTATGATATTAAATTCTTCAGAGCTTAACTCCTAAATCAGTCTGCTTTTATCTAAAATGTGGGTGACTGTTCATGTTTTACTGTGTGTTTGTGTGTGAGGTGCATATTAGAAAAACACTGTAATAAACAAATTCCAGGCACTGGTTTCTTAGGTCTTTTACAGTCACAACCAAAGTTAAAATTGTCTCCTTCAAAACTGCCAACATGCATGTAACAAGCCATGAAGTACACACTAAATATGTTTTTTAGTTGTACCAATAGGTGAGTGCAATAGCCGGGGACCATCTGGTCATTTTGTTTTCTTATGTCTGTTGAAGACATCAGAATAAGGCATAGCTTTAGTCATGCTCACCAAAAGACATTTCTTTTTTTTAATGACCGACCAAGTCCATGCACAGTGTTTTGTTTTAATTTACTGCATTGGTTTATTTACACATCAATTTGTAATTTTCTCTTGAGGAGTATCAACATGTACTGTCTCTTCTCCTGCAAGCCTGCCCGACTGCTTACCTATGTGAAACTGTGTAGAGAAAGTAACTTATGGTTGAATGTTCTTCTGAAAGGGTTTCATTTTTGTCTTTAAATGTACAGGAAGGGCAGTAACCGAAGTGACAGGTAAATAAACTTTGAAAGAGTTTGAAAAAGGTTTTTTTCCTGTTGTGTTTGCCACATGATCAGGGGACTGGTTTCATTTAAAAAAATCATCATTTACTGTATCAGATGTGTTACGAAATGATTATCATTAAAACCTATTAGTAATTACAATTAATTACTTTTCAATTACGGACTGAAATCCATTTGTTTTCTTTGTGTTTGTTAGTCCCCTGTAGGTTCTCTGTTCTCTATTGGTCAGGACCATCACAGAACCGGTATCATTTGGGTGGTGGATTGTTTATTGTCAGTTCTGCAGTGACACTAATGCTGTTGGGGGGTTTAAGTGCAGCAGTGCTGCTGTAGTTTTAAACACCGCAGTGACACTGCTGGGATAGGAATAATGCACCAACCAAATAATACCTGCTCTGTGGTGCTACTATTGGGGTCCTTAAAATTAGAAAACAGAGTGACAGGGATGTACACAGTACGTACTGGAGTCCACAAACAGATGGTCCATCTTAAAAGTAAGAGAAAATGAGAACATGGACAAGTGGGCCAAACATTCGACTGCTACTGAATAAATAGATGGATAAAAAGATATAGTTAAGCTTTGGTTTGTCAAGTGTGTGTAAAGAGTGAAATGAAAACGTCCAATATGTAAATGCTGCTTTCTGGACCAATCCTCTTTATTGTATTTGTTAATTTTGTAGATGTTAAATGACAATTTGACACAATGTATTTTAAAGTGAAACACAAGAAATGGTTGATTGTTACATTGGGCTTTTTATTACTTTGTACAACCAAAACAAAGGTGAAGAGAACATAGTCAGAGTTTTCCCAGCTATGTGTTGATTTGATCCCAAGATGTTACAGGAAAGGCAGGGTAGTAGTAAAAAGGAAGGGGGGGGGAAGAAATGTGTAAGAAAGAGAGGGTACGGGATGCAGTGTCTCTTGGAAAGCTCAAGCAAGAGCATTTCTCCTGCTCGCTCCTTTTAAAGAGCAAATACAAAAAGAAACACTTCTTCCACTTTACTTCTGGGCTGGGATCATGTCATCGATGGACTCGCCCTTCTCCAACTTTTTCTCCATTTCAACCATGAGCTTCACGCCATCAACCACGAGCTGCACCTGCTGCACTTCAGATGTACCAAGACGGTCAGCGTTGGAGATGTCAAACACACCACCGACTGAGGCGGTGTCCACACCACCTGATCAGGATACAAGGATGGACAGTTGGGCAACAATTTTTTTTTGGTGAAGGTTTTTTGTGCATCGACAACGATGACGAAATGTACCTGTTCCACGCTTCTGCAGACGGAGTCTGGTCAGGATCTCTTCAAATTTGGCGTGTGTGCTCAGCTTGGGCAGCTTGACGTGCACACCACCACGCAGACCGGTACCCAGGTTAGAGGGGCAAGTCAGAATAAAACCAAGATGCTCATTCCACATGAATCCATGGTTGTGCTTCTTGAAGATCTCCTCAATCTGCAGAAAGGTTAAAGGACAGACTTTATCTAGTTTTGTATACCAGAAGGACATCATACTTGTTGTTTTAACACGCAAGTTTTTTTTGTACCCTCTGAAGGCCAACGCAGAACCTCTTGAAGACCTCCTTCATGTTGCCACCCTTCTGCATGGAAATGACACGCAGGTGATCCTCCTCATTTACCCAGACCAGGAAGGTCTTGTTTTCATTGTGCCAGATGCCTCTGGCATCAGGCCAGTCACGAGCCATGCCAGCAGCCAGCAGCAGGGGGGAGACGGGTTTGTCAAACAGGAAGTGGTCAGCGATCAGCTGTTCCTGCTCTTTGTCGGTCATGTTGATCAGGGGATAGTATTTGCCCTTGAACTCTCCATCCAGGCTGGTCAGAGCTGTGAAAAGAAAGAAACAACACGACAGTCAGAACTCCCACTTCTGACTGACAAATGTCCTGCGTCGAGCTCATGGTCATTTGATCATTAGGACTCACCCTCGATGGACAGCTTCTCCACAGCTCTGCGCTCACCACGGCTATTGTGTGGGGGCAGGGTATATCCCTTGATGCTACGGCCAGTACGCACACGGCTGCTCAGAACGTAGTTGGGGTCAAGGTCATCACCACCCTGCATAGATAAATCAATAGGCCATGAATGTAATCTAAGATAGGACAAATGAAACCACAAAGAAAGGTTGTTTTTTTATCAAATTGTCCTCACCTTCAGGTTTTCCCAGTTCAGATCAGTGTGGTGCTTGTCGGTGGGCTTGTAGCCTCCATGACGGTCGGAGATGACTGGGTCAAAGAGCTCCTTGAACACTTCATAGGACTCTTCATCACCAGCAACACAGCCGACAGTCATGATGAAAGGATGGCCTGAAGGTAAGATCAAAACAATGGAACTGAGCAGTGGACAATTCCTTCTGGGTCAAATTTTGAAGATGACAATATATAGTGCAAAAAATCTATGCCAAAAAATGAAAAAATGTACACAATCAAGTGAGTAAATATAGTGAATATAGTGAGTAAAATTTTCTTAACATTTCTTAAAATTAAGAAAAAAAACTAGATTATTTTTTTTAGAAATCTATTTGAAAACAAGATTCGTTACCTTTACATTTAGTCATTTAGCTCACACTTTTATCCAAAGCGACTTATAAATGAGAATACAAGTCTGTAGACAGGGAAAAAACAGCTACACTGTAGAATTTCCAAACCTGATTGTCAATCTATCCTGCATTTATTTATATATATATATATATATATATATATATATATATATATATATATATATATATATATATATATATATAGTTTTTTAAAGATGCCAAGTGACTTTTCACGGACAGAATTGGGAATCTTGGGTGGAGTTACACTTATTTCAAGATTTCCTGACTTGTTAAGATTTTATTTTTTGGAGTGTATATGCATATTCATATGTAATATATATTATAGTATTAAAAGCATACAATCTCTTAAAGGACCCTCCTAGTGGTTCACCATTAAGACCAGTATCTTACCAGGGTTATCCACACCAGTCTGGATGCAGTCATCCAGAGTGAATCCACTTGGGGTGGACTTGCTCCTCAGCTTGTTATAAATGTCCTTTGTTAGTACTTTGGACATGTGGTTGTTGTGAACAGTGAGATCGGGATACTCCTCCTCCATGGGGAATTTCATTTTATAGTCATTGTTGCAGTTCTTCGTCATGATTGCAGCTTTTAAAGAATCTGTAAAAACATACACAGGATTATTCTAGTTACTCGTGAAAAACACTGCAGTTCATCCTTGCTATTT
>JAFMOD010000155.1:620757-684146 GCA_019802435.1 Corydoras maculifer
GCTACTCGCTGGATTTAAGGTTTTCTTTTTTCAACCTGCAGCATTTTCTGTGTAGTTTTCCTCCAAAGTTACTATGTCTAACTTAATGACATTTTAAAATAGTTACTAAATAATTACTGTTGCTTTTATCTTTATAACGCCTTTGTTTGTAATGTTAAAATTCCCAATCATTTCAGCCTAATAGTTTTCTCTTTTAAAGTCGATTCAGGTTTGACGTCATCATTTTTTAAAAAGATAATTCAAACGTGACAGACAACTTAAACCCTGCTGTGTGCTTCTGTTGTGGTGTGTAGAATTTCAAATTCAGCATTTCAGCCTAAAGTCTTCAGCATTTGTTTTCACTTAATTATTAGAATCAGAATACTTTATTAATCCGGTGGAAAATTGCAGTTTTTATAGAGGCTCCATTAGACGTGTTTATCTGTACAAAATGGGATATAAAAAATAACAATAAGCTCAGTAAAATTAAACTAAAAGTACTTAAAATACACAATAATGTAAAAGTGAAGTGGCATGTGTATCGTATGTAATATTTGTTAATAAAAAAAAACAAATATATATATATATATATATATATATATATATATATATATATATATATATATATATATATATATATTAGTGCACTGTGTGGCAGATGGTAGAAAAATAGAATATTATACATTTGAACAATTATCCTGATTACCTTACTGCACATTAAAGTTAAAGTTGTTTTACTGAGTGAGGAGTTAAACAGACTGATTTATACAGTTTAATAGCCACAGGTAAGAACGACCTCCTGTGGCACTCTGGTGCATTTGGGTGGAATGTGTCTTAAACTGAATGTGCTCATGTGTCTGACCAGTGTGTGTTAGTGGGTGGGAGGCATGGTCCATGATGGCCTTCAGCTTGATGGATTGTAGTACTGTATTTTTATTAGTCTGTATAGTCAAAGTAAGTAGTCTAGTAGTCATAAAAATAGTCATGGTATACTGTTCATTATGAGCCTTTAATTAGTCATTTTTAATGATCTTTTAATAATATTTACAATATTTAAAGAGTAACATGCAGAAATTAAGGATAATAGGCCATAATTGCAATGTCAACTAAAATATTTGTTTTGTATTAAGAGTTCAAGTGGAAGCAACTATTATGTATTGAGATAAGCTTAGACCCTTAGCACCAAAACACAAGCCAACTTCAAATATGTTTCACTTCAAATTCATGTTTCTGAATGTTTGCTTTATAAACATTGATCATGATACTTTATTAGTCCCACAACTAGGCAGTTTAGACGTTAGTAAGATCAGTCGGAATACATTGGGAGAGGAAAAAAAACACCCTTTTGGACCACAGCACACACATAAGTGACATAGACTAGTCAAATTATGCTCTTGTGAAGTGTTAAATTTTTTTTTTATAATGGAATCTACCTACTCAGTGACTCATTGGTAACTTAGTGGGTAACTTATTAGGTAAACCTCCTTGTTTCTGTGTGTTTTGTGTATTTTTTTTTTTAGTTTAACATTTTATCTAGATGCATTCTGTAGTTTTACAGTTACTCCGAAGAAGCTTTAAATGTCATGACAAATGATATCAGTATTGCCAAAGCAAATTTATGGAAAAATACAAATTAAACTATAAAGACCAAATATATACAGTGCAGTACAGTACAATACAATTTGAGACTAAAATATATTACAATAATGAGCTACTATCCAAAAAATAAAAAATATAATAAAATGCATCTTTACATGTTTTATTCTCTAAGGATCAGGACCACCATAATAGATGTGTATTGTTAGGTGGATTAGTCTCAGAAATACAGTAATCTTTACATGCTGGTTGTTTGTTAGTTTGCATTTCTTTGGTAAAAGTGGGTAAAAAGTAGCGGTGCTGCTGAAGTTTTTAAATACCTCAGTTGCTCTGCTGGGTGAGAACAATCCTCCACCACCACCACCCTCAGAATATCTCTAGATTAAAGTATGACTAATACCAATAGTGCTGCAACAGATAAGCTGTCTTTTAAATGTATGTCTGAGAGGTGGAACAGTAAGGTATAGGTGTCTTGTAGAGTGTGGAGTAAATGGACACGGTGTATTAAAAAAAAAAACTCTTTTACCACCTACATACTACCTGCTTTGTGGAGGTCCTGTTGGACTCCTAAATGTTAGATAACAGAGTAAATGGTATTAACAAACCTTGTAAGGAAACAATTAGACTGAATTCAGTAATTGTAGAATTATAAAGAAACATGGGGAAATGAATTACAGTTATTAATTATTATTTTCATACTGTACATTACATTACATTTGGTCATTTGGCAGATGCTTTTATCCAGTTCAACTTACAAGGTGAGCACAGGGTTAATCACAACATCCCTGGAACAATGAGGGTTAAGGGTCTTGCTTATGGACCCACATTGGTTTAACCCACAGATTAATAGCCCAACGCCCCAACCACGGAGATAGCTTGCCCTCATATCTTGCATTTCATATTTACTTTCTCATTCTTAAAATCTAATATAGCTACAATAATTTTTAAGAAATACTTTTTTCACTCATTTTTTAATGTCCTTTGATGAGGTGGGAATGTTTACAGGGAAATATTTCTACTTTCTAAGTTTCTCTGGACATATAAATATTGTAATTTTTGACTATATACAGCCTTATAAAAACATTTTCTCCATTAATTGGGGTAAATTAAAGTGAAGGAAAGGTAATGGAACTAGTTACAACTTATATATAAAATGTATTAAATAGAAATAAGTGACAATGGGGGAAAGTTTCTTACAGTACTGTCTCCTGATTGCTTAAATCAAAGGATTATAAATCAGGATTCCAGGCTGTTAAAACATTTAATAAAACATTGTGGTTTTGTATAAAAAAAAAAGTGTAGCGTCGTTTTTATTTCACAGTCATCATGTTCCTAGCTGCCGAATTTTTATTAGTTGGCACTGTTACTGTTCCTTTAATTACTTGTTGTCTCTCTCTCTTGTGATTTTAATATCTCTCATAGCTGACATATTACTCAGTAGTAACATCACACTTTGGTTAAATCAGGATTTTAAATAAACACAGTTTTATGTTTTGTTCTGGTTTGTGGTCCGTTGGCATATTTTTGGTATTTTGCTTTCTACCTTGTAAAAACTGTTTTAACAAGTATGTAAACATGGTAACACTTGCTTATTAAAGGGGAAAGGAATGCGATGTACTTCTGGTGAAGTTAAAGCCTTCACTGGTGACCATGGAAAAAAATTCCTGACACATTTAATGTATAATATATCAAATCACAAAAGCAACATTTTCTTTTTTTCTACAAAAACACAAAAATTGTGATTGAACATAAACCATTAACACAACGTCGGAGTAAATTTTCATTTAACAAGATATTTGAAGAAGCTACTGGTAACTGCATAAAAGAAAACCCACCCTACTGAATCAGTGGCTGTCTACATACAGTAGCTTTTAGATATACTCACTGATGTATATACTGTTTATTAAAAAATCTCAGTATGCATTTTGAAGCATCATTAACATTTCAAAATTAATATGTTGTTATAGAATTAACATGATCAGGTTATTTTAATAACAATTTATATTTTAGTAACAAAATTCCATCTTATTCTTGATTTATTTCAATTTTTTTTGTTTAAATACTTGCATAATACTCCCCATTAATTTAAATGTGATCATCATACCAGCATACATTTTCATTGTAATCCTGAACAGTGATTTGCAAGAATCCCTTTCACTTTCCAGAGTGAAGAGTCAGAGCCATGCTGTCAGCAGAGGAGATCCTGTGCAGTACACAGCAGGTAATCGCTGGGCTGGAAGCTTTGCGGGGGGAGAACCAAACACTGCTGGACAATTTGCAGGACAACCTGCAACACCGATCACCAAGTGAGGGAGGCACCCTAGAGGAGGAAAAGAGTGGCATTATATTACAGTCCCTGGAGAAGATTGAGCTGGGACTGGGGGAGGCTCAGGTGGGTTTTAGTACAATTAGGCTTCCAAACAATACTAAATATCTAGGCTTTGTATTTGTTCTAAAATGTAGGGACCCATGACTAAACATATCTGTGTTGACTGAGTACAGAGAAATGTTTTTTAATAGTTCTATAAAATCTTATTTTTGTTCTCTTTATCATGCATGGCCATGCTTTTATTTATGATCAATATAATTTATTCATTGATCAATGTAATTGATGGCTGCCCATCTTGTTCTCACATTAATCAGTGTGTGTATATGTGTGTGTTTCACTGCACGGATAGGTTAAATATGGAGGAATAATTTTTCTGTGTAAGCACAGTAGGAAAGGTAGATTACTTTTAAAAATAAATCTTTCGATTCGGTTGAGTATCAGTAAAAAATCTGATTTTATTTTAGAAATGGAATTCTAAAATAACAATACCTAAAACAGGACCCTGTAATTTATTAAAGTGGCAACTATAACTTTATATGTAATACTGATGTTAATGAGACTGTATATTCATGTTATTCCAAACATAGATGATGATGGCTCTGTCTGCACACTTGGGTGCCCTGGAGGCTGAAAAGCAGAAGCTGCGAGCACAGGTACGCCGACTGTGCCAGGAAAACCAGTGGCTGCGAGATGAACTGGCTGGAGCCCAGCAGAAGCTTCAGCAACGTGAACAAGACGTGGTTGCATTGGAGGAACATAACAAACACCTGCAGTTTATGAGCAGCATTCGCAAGTATGACCAGGATGAGACGGCACTGGTAAGCATTAGCAGTGAAAAACATCCAACCCATAAACTCAAAATTGTGTTGGTGGGGGGGTAGTTTAACTAATCTATTGTCTATAATGTTATGTAAAGATAATCATATACACTTTGCTGGTAATGATCTATATAGATTACAGAATGCAATATAAATGACTGACACATCGAGAGGTACAGTAAACCCAGTCTTTATGTAGTTGCCAATCCAATTATACCTTAACACACAGATAAGAGCATCTAAAACAAGTCCATAAGATAATCTTTTGCTATAAGTAACCTTGTCCATTACATAAGGCCATTAAGGCAGTAATCACAAATGAATGCTTATGCAAGTCTATGCTTTTTTTTATATATGCCAGTGAGATCAAATGCAGTTGTGAGAGATAAATAAAGAGGTAAATAAAACCTCAGATAAACAATAACCCATGATAAATTACACCGTGTTTAGTATTTTAAAAAACTAAATACAGAACTTAAATTACACAATAACCAATGGTTGTGTTTGTTGGGATATACACTATAGAAAGACTTAAGTTTTTAATTTGTTAAATAATACACTTTTTATACAAGTTTATACACACCCCTGACCCCAGCTTTTGTAACAGTACTTCACATGAATGTGTATGATGAAACACTTACATTTAGCAGATGCTTTTATCCAAAGTGAATAACAAGTAGCCATGTCAGCCATACAGCATCACTGGAGCAATCAAGGACGCACATTGGTAACTTCGGTGGAAGTGGGATTTGAACCCACATTTATCGTATCCACTAAGCTACCACACCCTGTTAATGTGCTTTTTTGTAAAATTCCAGTAAAACATGACGCCACATTTCAGTTAATGATTCTCTGTGTAACAGGAAGATAAAGAGACTTCCTCAGCTAAGATGTCAGTTGATGATCTGTTTCCTGCTGATGAAGAAGAACAATCACAAAGCAAGTTTGTCTTTAACCAAATTAATCTCTGCTTGTATCTGATCTACAAAATAAATGTTCGGCCTGCCTTTCAGGGAGTCTCTGAGTAGAGTACTGTACCAGAGGTGTTAGTTTTTTTTCTACAGCATCCCTGTCCCTTTTGTGCCTGCAGTATGTCATCCACATCGCAGTACTGTTGCTGCAGCCCAGCAGGTTGGGTATGAGATCCCTGCCAGGCTTCGAACACTACACAATCTGGTGATCCAGTATGCCTCACAGGGCCGCTATGAGGTCGCCGTTCCTCTTTGCAAACAGGCACTGGAGGACCTGGAGAAAACCTCTGGACACAGCCATCCAGACGTGGCCACCATGCTCAATATCCTGGCTTTAGTGTACAGGTAAATAAAAGGCTAATGAAGTGGATTTTACTCATGTAGTTCTGTTAATTTATGCGCTTGTGTACATAAACAGAGACCAGAACAAATATAAAGAAGCTGCCAACCTCCTGAATGATGCGCTAACAATACGTGAGAAAACCCTTGGCATGGATCACCCTGCTGTATGTACCTTGCTCCTTTTCCCCAGTTTAATTTTAAAAAGCCATATGCCAAGTGTTTTATAATGTTCTGGTTTATACAGGTGGCAGCAACCCTAAATAACCTTGCTGTACTGTATGGAAAAAGAGGCAAGTATAAAGAAGCAGAGCCTCTGTGTAAAAGAGCACTGGAGATCAGGGAAAAGGTATGAACTCCTCTTGCACAATGTACACAATTTACAAAACAAACTTCACGAAGATTCATAGTTCAATTATATTTATATACTAAACCACTTTAGTTACAGCTGTAAGATAATATATTTAAGTTTTGTGATTTGTGTATGGGGCGGCACGGTGGCTTATTGGTTAGCACGTTTGCCTTTCAGCACTATGGATTCCTGGTTCGAATCCCAATCTGGATGGAGTTTCCATGTTCTCCCTGTGTCTGTGTGGGTTTCCTCCGGGTTCTCCGGTTTCCCCCCACAGTCCAAAAACATGGATCAAGGTCAATTGAATTCTCCAGATTGCCCCAAATAGTGTGTGTTTGTGTGGGTGAGTGTGTGTCCAGCGATAGATTGTTGCCCTGTCCTGGGTGTATCTGCCCAGCGCCCGAAACATTCTACCCTGGATGGGCATGAGGAACCCCACTGTGACCCTAGTAGAGGATAAAGCGGAAGGTAATGGATGGATTTATGTATGTTTTGTTTTTATACATGTACATTTTTACAATAGAATGTTTCCTTAGAAATCCAGAAACTAAAGGTGACAGCTACACATAGCAGAAAACCCTCGCTCAAAATCATTAGAGGGAAACTTTAAGACTCCTTGTCCACTTTGGTTAATCTGTAAAGTCGTACACACACTATGCTCATCCTTGGGAGATTCTCACTCACTCAGACACAAAATATAGTGACGATATAAAGCAGTCAATTTACCTTAAGTGGACTTACCAAAATACCTACCTGGACTGTGGGAAGAAACCAGAAAATATACATGGAAACCTCACCCAGATCTGGATTTGAACCTGTATTAAAGAGAAATATGTGCTAACCACTATGCCACCATCCCCAAGTTATAGACCTTGTTGTGATCTACAGTACATGCCATCACTAGCTGTCTGATTAGTTCTATACTAGAAACTGTTAAATTTTAGAATTGTTTTTAATCAATACAGCTTTTGTTTCTGTAGGTTTTGGGAGCGGATCATCCTGATGTGGCGAAGCAGCTCAATAATTTGGCACTGCTCTGCCAGAACCAGGGAAAGTACCAGGAGGTAGAGGAGTACTACGAGAGAGCTCTGCAGATCTACCAGAGTCGACTTGGCCCAGATGATGCCAATGTGGCCAAAACCAAAAATAATCTGGTGACTAAGATCTCTGATTTTAAAAGTCTAAGCTACTGACTCATGTCTTCTAACATTCATGAGTTTGTATGTTTTTATTGCACAGGCCTCGTGCTACCTTAAACAAGGGAAGTACAGACAAGCTGAGGCTCTGTATAAAGAGATTCTGACCCGTGCTCATGAGAAGGAGTTCGGCTCGGTGGAGGGTAAATTCCAGACAGCAGTCAACCAATCAAAGATGATTTATACAGATTAGGTTTTAATTACAGTGAAACTTATTTTTTAATCTCAACTAGATTTCAAATAAAATAGCACCAGGGTTCTTGTTATGTGACTGTCAGCTTTATGTGAACTTATACATTTTTAAACTGAGACATATAACTGCTGCCTCGGGTTCATTTTAAAATGTGGATTTTCCATGTAAATTCTGTTAAACAACTTAAACTGAATTGGCACTTTGTACAACAGAGAGTTCTGACCTCAGACTTTTGATTGGTTAAAGTGTCCTGATGATGATATTCCATAATACTATCACAGCTTTTTGACACCAAAACTGTATCACACCACTGAGACACTGCTTTTTAATAACAGTCACACTGCGGGTGCTGTTATCCATTGTTTCATCGCCTCTTTTGTTACAAGAAATGTCATCTATTTTCCCTAATGCTTTACTATTGAAAACAACCAGCAAGTTGTCACATGAAGTCTTTAAGTGATTCAGCGTGGTAGCTCAGTGGGTAGAGTATTGAGCTATTAATCTGAAGGATGTGGGTTCTTGAGCAAGACACCTAATTTCTATTACTCCATGGTAGCTGTATAGCACACCCTATACACCCTGTGTTCTGACCCCGAATAGGTTGTGATGTGTGTAAGGTGCTTTGGGAAAAATCATCTGCTAAATGTAAATGCCTTTTCTGCTAAATTTTCTTATTTGTTTTAAAAAATATCAATTTGTGTCTGTCTGAGGCTTGCCCTTTTTTTTTTTTTTTTTTTTTTTTTTTTCCCCCCCCCCCCCCCCCCCCCCCCCCCCCCCCCCCCCCCCCCCCCCCCCCCCCCCCCCCCCCCCCCCCCCCCCCCCCCCCCCCCCCCCCCCCCCCCCCCCGCAGGACAACCTGAAGCGCAGTGGATCTTTTACTAAACTCCGTGAATCGTTAAGACGGAGCAGTGAGAAGCTGGTTAAAAAGCTGAAAGGAGCTGGAACAGAAGAGATGGCCCCTCACACTCCTGGGTATTTCATCATCATCATATCTGTTTAATCTACATGCAAACTTTTATTAAAAAAAACTTTATGAAAACAATGTTTAATGAATAGAGTTTAGACCTATTGTTCTTTGTCTTATTCTCTAGCTTGGTTACACTGTACTCTTTACAATGATGTGTTACGTCAGACACTAGTTAAAGTTCTATTACAGAACAATGCTGCTTTTAAGTGACCGATCCTGATGTGTACAGTAATGATCAGAGACTTCAACCAACAAAAGATTCAGCTAGTTCAGAGTCAATGAACCAGACAAACCACTTTTTTTTTTAACAGAATGAAAAGGGCAAATTCTCTCAACGTGCTGAATGTGGGAATGAGGGAGACTCAAGAGGCCACACGGGTAAGAGTTGGTCACTATTCTGTTATTTTACATTTGTTATATATTTTTAATTATTATTCTGTAAAATAAAATGAAAACCATATCGGTTAATCCACCATCTGCAAAATGCAAAATACACAATCTACACACAACTGTCTCCCATTCATAGTAATACAATGTTTGCTGTTATAATTTTACATGCAGAGCAAAAAATGGGTGAAGTGAGTACAATGGGACATAAAAGATGAGATTAAAGAACATCCATATGGCACAGGCTCTTCAAAACTGATTAATAATCATACGAAATAAAGTGATTGTGTGTGGTATGTACTTATGCAATTAAGAGTTTGCTCACAGTGCTGCTGTTATCAGAAAAAATGTTGTGAAAAACGCAGACGTGCAACAAAAATAGCGGCACGGTGGCTTAGTGGTTAGCATGTTCTCCTCTCAGCGCTAGGTATACCCTGTTTGAATATCCATCTGGGTGGAGTTTCCACATTCTCCCCCTGTCCGCGTGGGTTTCCTCCAAGTTCTGCGGTTTCCTCCCACAGTCCAAAAACATGGATCAAGTCAACTTAGTTTAAGTTGCCCCAGATAGAGTGTGTCTGTGTGTGTGTGTGTGTGACCAGCGATAGATTGGCGCCCTGTCCTGGGTGTATCTGCCCAGCGCCCGAAACGTTCTCCCCTGAAAGGGCATGGGGAACCCCACCGCGACCCTAATATAGGATAAAGCGGAAGATAACGGATGGATGGACAACAAGAATATATAGTATATATGTATCTTTTTAGAGTAACTTAACACTCAGTAAAATTAATTGTTTTCTTAAATCCCTGAAAGGATTAATAAAGTCTAAAATTTTGAATCTAAACTTCCAAAAATGTACAGTCCTGTAAATTTTCATCATTTTTCTATACATATTGTTTTTCAGCACCCTTATGGATTAACAGAAAGTCGTGGCCTCAGCTCCAGCACTCAGAGTTTGACTCGCTGCAGCTCTTTAAGTGGAGAGGGTTAGTTTTTTATTCCAGTCTGATCACTTTAAACAGACCATTACACAGTGAAAACAGAACAAATCAAGATGGAACTGGAGGTTATGACAGTCAAAGTATAAGGTGAGGTGAAGTAAAGCTAAAGTATGGCTTCCTATTTTTTTTGGGCTGATGGAACATCTCACTAAATGTGATTGTTCTTTCCACCTGACTAAAGCTTCATTGCACTATGACATGTTTACTATGGAGAATTTTACAATTTACATTCCAGTTATTTATTGCATGTTTGTACATCATCTGCACGTTCCCTACAGTGCTAGACTGCTTTATCCTGTGTACTGTATGATTCATAATCCAAACTGCCCTTTGATATTAATGTGGACTTAACACACAATAAGAGACTGAATTTTATAAGGATTTTAATACAAACAAAAAAGTTTGGGGCAGTTTGTTGCATGGTTAAAGTGGTGTAGTTTTATGTTAAATGCAGATGTGACTTGCTAAACGGTTTTAAAATTGTTGGTGAATTGTTAGTTTTTGTTTTATACACATATATATATATATATATATATATATGAGTTCAAACCCCAGATCCAATGATGTTACTAGTGTGGGTCCTTGAGCAAGACTCATTACTCCAGGGACTCTACATGTAACTCTGTGTTCATCAAGTTGGAGTACTTATAAGTCACTTTGGATAAATATGTCTCCTAAATGAGCAAATGTAATGTTTGTAAGTGTATTACAAAAACACTGTCCTGCACTTTGTGGTCAAATTGAAAACACATCTATAAATTTATATCTGTACAGATGATAAAACAAACTATGGTCTTCGTAGCACACCTAAGTGAACTTAACATCCACGCTATAGTTAATGGCCACTTGAACCAGGTACTGTAAACATGGAGTTAGAGCGCCCTCTACAGATTCAACTCCAGAAATGGACCCTGTGAATAAGTTCAAGTAATTTATTTATATGGTGCTTTTTACAATAGTACATTGTCACAAAGAAACTTTACACTTTTATAAGCCTTTATACCCCCAAAGAGAATAAACTACAGTGTGTTGAAGGTTTTTTTGTTTACCACAGTTATGTAAAGCTGGAACTGTACCCTTAGCACAGTTTATACCTTGCTTGAGTATCAAGTACTAAGTCTGCACCAGCCATAATGTTTAATAAGGCAAAACGTGAATTAGTTGGAGTTTACGTATTTATTGGCTGGAAAATGTAGAAAACTGTACATGTGGAAAAGCTGGAGCTCAGGCCTGCTGAGCAATCTGAGAGATCTTCTTCAGCATTTCCTCTGACTGCAGCTGCTCAAGGGTCAGTAGAGACAGACCCAACTGATCTTCCTGGAAAGTAAAATAGGGTATGAGCAGGTATGAGAAGCATCATGCACCACTGCACAGGTAGTGTGTGAGGGAATAGTGTTCTGTGTTGAGTCAGCAGTTCAGATGTTATTACCCGTCTGAAGGGCTGTGCCATCTGCCGCAAAAAGTGCTTAGCCAGTTGAACAGTTTCATCAATGGTCAGGTTCAGGCTGCCGTCTGAGATGTGCTCCTGGATCCAGCGGGGCAGTTTACCACGCTTGTCTGCTCTGGCGTACCGCTAAGATAGTAGAGGGATGGAGTATGTGATGGAGAATAATAAAAAAAGACTTCTAAATAGTATGAACCATTCATTCATTCATTATCTCCCACTTTATCCTCTATTAGGGTCACGGTGGGGTTCCCCATGCCCATCCAGGGGAGAACGTCTCAGGCGCTGGGCAGATAGACCCAGGACAGGGAGCCAATCCATCGCTGGGCACACACTCACTCACACACACACACTATAGGGGGCAATTTGGAGAATTCAATTGACTTGATCCATGTTTTTGGACTGTGGGTGGAAACCGGAGAACCCGGAGGAAACCCACGCGGACATGGGGAGAACATGGAAACTCCACCCAGATGGGGATTCAAACCCCTATTGCTAACCAATGTGGATTGCTAACCACTAAACCACCGTGCCGTCTAGTATAAACCAGTTTATAAAATAAAAAACTAATCTCACCTTGTCTGCAAAAATCATAAGCCCATAGTCTGTCTTTCCTCGAATGGCTCTGCCTACACACTGAGCTGCATGTCTCATAGCATCAAACGTTAGGAAGTCATTCTCCCGAATCTGAAACTGGTCTCGGAGATACTCCAGACGAGCCTAAGCAAACCAGGTGAAGAGAAGTGGTTAGTGCTGCCTTTTGGAATGTAAATAAGAATTTAAAAACAATATTAAAAAGAGCATCAGGTTGAGGAGACCTTCAGTATTCGGCTCTGAGTGTAGACATAAGGTACTCCAAACATGAGCACCGCTCGCCCGAAGTGATGAACTGCAGGTCAATCAGAGGCATCATTTCACATGATTAACAATGTTGTATATGAAATCACCTTTTTTCACAATAAAATATGTATTTAAAAATGTTTATGCATTCGCTTCTGTGCAGTCAGAGAGATTACAATCACATCTATCCAATAAATAATGTAAAGTTGGTATAGAAGACTGCATACTATTCATTCAGTGCTACAAAGAAAATTACCCTCAATAAGAGTATAATCTGTTTAGCTTCTGAACAAGAGCAAAGATCCAATAGGCATCATCTTAATGAGAAAAAAGAGGAAACCTATTAGAACTTCTATTTTTGTCTAAACATACGCCACAGAGTGTGCATGTTCTAGGGATTCCCGGTTCGAAGTCTCGGGTGGAGTTTACATGTTCTCCCCGTGGGTTTTCTCTGGGTTCTCCGGTTTCCTCCCACAGTACAAAAAGATGGATCAAGTCAAATGAGTTCTCCAAATTGCCCCCTATAAAGTGTGTCTGTGTGAGTGAGTGTGTACCCAGTGATAGATTGGCATCCTGTCCTGGGTGTATCTGCCCAGCGCCCGAAACGTTCTCCCCTGGATGGGCATGGGGAACCCCACCACGACCCTAATGTAGGATAAAGAGGAAGGATGGATGGATCGATATGTTAATCTAATAATATGCTATAATTTTACAGCACCAGTCAAAAGTTTGGACACACCACCATCATATTTCATTATTCCTTTCCTCCACTTACCAAACAGATGGGCTTCATAATTTTACAATAACAACTTTATTTTTGTTAGTCTCCTGTTGGTTCTCTGTTCTCTATTGGTCAGGACCATCACAGAACAGGTATCATTTGGTGGTAGTTTCCTTTAATACATGTCTACATGACACTGCTGGGATAGGAATAATGCACCCACCAAATAATACCTGCCCTGTGGTGGGACTAAAGGGCACGACGTACACAGTATCTACTGTAGTCCACAAACAGATGGACTACAGTCTGGAATTGTAGAACTACAAAATCGTTACGTACAGTAAGTGGAACTGAAAACATGGACAATAAGTGGAGCAAAAAGGAGGCAATTTTTGAGTGCAACTGTAGGTTATACAATGGATTATGAAGTGTGTAGTTCTGCAGATTGGTAAAACTAATTATGTATAATGTCCATCTGTGGTTTAGGACAATGATGTATTTGATGTAGAGATGTCTGCATGTTACTTACCAAAATCAATCCCCTCAGACACTTTGCCTCTGGCTACAGAGAGCAAAATGGCTCCTCTGCCATTATCACAGGCCTGAAGCAACAGAGCAAAAGGAAAAAGCATCCGCCATGGTCAACACGGCATTCGCCACCGTATCTGAGTGAACAGAAATCTAATGGTTTAAGCTTTACCTCCTGGTACTTCTCCAGTGCCATGCTGGTCTCCGCGGCATCTTGTGTCTCAATAAATATTAACTTGTTCCTCTGGATGTTTTCTAAAATCCCCTTTAAAAACAATCAGGATATTATTTTATGTTTAATTAACAATTCACTGTAAGGATTGTTGTTGTGTAATTTGTTCTTTGTATACCTGCTCATACCATGAAGCCACAATGTTTTCCATGTACACATAGCTGGTGAAAAACGCTACGATTCCATCAGGTACAATGCTGGACATTTCCAGAAGAAGGTTCCCGTAGTTCCGGATGACAGCTGGAAATGGAAAACATGTTAAATACAGCATAAATACTCAAAACAATAACAATATGAATTATGTAAGACTTACCAAAGTCTTCTCTGGTCTCATATTTAGAGCTCATGGCCACTTGGTCATTTCCCCGTCCAACAATCTGTCAAGATTTATAAATAACATCTTTTTAAAACACTTTAACATTTGCCATTTTATTGCTGCATTTAACTTAATATAAAATGTTTTTTCGTACTTCTTTTCACCTGAATATGTAAAAAAATTGTTAATACATAGAAACTGTGCATTAAAGTATGTATTACTTTACTGCCTGTAGATGACCTTCTAAAAGTTTACTTTATAAATAAATGAAAATAAGAATATGTCCTTTAGTACTCAAACTTTTACAGGACACTATAATGTTTACTTACCAGAGGACAAAGACAGGTCCGTGCCAGTGTCATGGTAAAGGATGCCATGGTGACAGGACGGAAATCAAGGATCCGGGGGTAAATGTCTAGGGGGGAAAGAGTCTGGAAAAAGAATCCATTACAGAAGATGACTTTTCATTATATCAGGAACTTATATACACACATTACATTATGTGTTAAATGTTACATTCCTACAACTAATATTAATAGACTTTATGAACAAAACTATACCATCATAAACTATTCCTGTTGACCTACATTTACAAGTTCTGGTTATAAAAAATAGGGTGGAATTAAACTCTGCTTGTGCAATTTAATTTAAAGACTTTTTTGTATTTCTGACTAAAATCCATGTTTTATTTCCTTTTTAAGTTTAAATAAGTTGATGTGTCCAAATACTACTTATTTATCAAAATTAACATATTCAGAAAACGTAACAAAAACTCGAGCAGAACTGAAGTAATGACATCTGTTACTTGGTTTAATTTCTTGATAACATTTTTTGGTAATATGGTAAATTATTTATAGTATATGTCTAAATCTAAACAATCTTTATTATTAAATCATATAATAAAGTATAAAAATAAAATAATGGTATACATTACCCCTGAGGTGATGACGACTGACTGGAAACGCTCAAAAACGGGTTTTATGGCGATTGAGGGATCCATACAGCTGCAAAATAAAACAATGATATTATTTAACAGATTTTTTTGTCAAAGTGACTCGCAAGTATCCCAACTTATTGGGCAAGTTAAGAGCAATGAAGGTTAAGGGTCTTGCTCAAGGACCCACATTGGTAACCTCAGTGGACCTGGGATTTGAACCCACAACCTTCAGATTAATAGACCAAACCATTGAGATACCCAGTTTTCAATGGCAAATAATAGGTTCAATGGTTAAAAAATATGTTCAGAACTAAATTTGTTTTGTTCTATGGACATTTTCTCTCGTACATTTTGTATCCTTGTTTAAGATGCAGATACTAATATTGCTACATGTATATTTTTTCTAGCAGATGTGCAGGAGCATTGGCTTGCATGTAGAAATATTAGTAATATGACTTAAACAACCTGGAAATCAGAGGATCTAGTGTTGTACTGAGATAAAATAAACACTGAACAAAAAGTATTAAGTTCTGAACATATTTACCACAGAAGAAGACGGAGGCATGAAAGATTACAGAATGACGTTTTTAGTGATAGCATGGCAAAATGTTTACGTCCTTCTCTAAACAAAGAAATGCAATAAACAGTGTTCGTTCCTCAGTGAATTATTTTGATACATAAAAATGCTGCAGAAGTCATTTTAACTCACCTGAAGTGCAGAACAGGATTAGCAATGGTGGGCGTTTTATCTTCAAAGGGTTCAATAATAATAGTGAAGCCTGAAACATAGGCATTGGTTTTAGACATACAAAATGCAGTATGCTTGAAATAGCTGCAGGACTCAGATTAGCCTTTAAACCTTTGCTATAGGTGCTGACAAGAGTGGCAAAGTGAGAGATGAGTGTGATTGCAGAAAAGTCCGTGAGGTCGGCAATCTCTAGTGTTCTCAGTAAGGAGCGGAGCCTCTCTGCACAGAATCTACAAAGAGAAGAAAACAGCTCAGTTCATATCTTCACACTGATAAACCAAAACACAGAGACTGGATATTGATAATGTTTAAGATTTAAATAACTTTAGATTACAGATCCTGCACATTAGCCCCACACCCTGGTTTGATAATTTTCATCTCAGAGACAGAAAACAAGTTTTAGAATGTAGATACAACAGCAGCAGCTCTGAACAGGTGCGCTGGTGACAGTTTGAGTAAGGGACTGATGTTGAGAGTGTAACTTTGCATTCTGTAAAAGCCCAATATACATAAAAAAATTACAAAGAGCGGGGCGGCACGGTGGTTTAGTGGTTAGCATGTTCTCCTCTCAGCACTAGGGATTCCTGGTTCGAATCACAATCTGGGTGGAGTTTCCATGTTCTCCCCGTGTCCGCGTGGGTTTCCTCCGGGTTCTCTGGTTTCCTCCCACAGTCCAAAAAACATGGATCAGGTTAATTGAATTCTCCAAATTGTCCCATATAGAGTGTGTTTGTGTGAGTGAGTTTGTGCCCAGCGATAGATTGGCGCCCTGTCCTGGGTGTATCTGCCCAGCGCCTGAAACGTTCTCCCCTGGATGGGGATGGGCATGGGGACACCCCCCTCCCCTCAACCCCCACGCCCCTAATAGAGGATAAAAGCAGAAGATAATAAATGAATGAATTACAACGAGCACTACATCAGGTCATTTAACAGATACTATGATCAAAAGTAAACTTAATTTATATCATATAATTTATACAATGTTCCAAACCTGAACAAACCAAACTAAAACAAGTGACATAAAAAAACTTTGGTAGACTCAAAGCTGGAAACCCTAACCTGCAGACTTGGTCTTACCTGAGGGGCTTGCGGTCGATGCACACCTTTTCATATATGTCTTTAAGGAACTGAGGAGAGCTCTCTTGCACAACGTGGTGGATGCGTAGCCGAGCCTTTAGGTACTCCAGGAAACGCTTCATAAAGCTTACAAAGTGATCTGCGGTGCGAATGTTGCCTGGTACAGCCTCTACAAACATAAAACAATAACTGGGTATGTAAAATCTCAACAAATACTTTACTATAAAAGCACTGGATAAGGAAACTGTGAAAATCCCAGAAGCTCAACAGCAGCTTCATAAATTACCTTTGGCTGATGGCTGATGTAAACATTATCTATTTGGGTGCCAGAGTGGCACAATACCTACGAAAGGGTGGACAATGTAATTTTTGTTTAAAGTTTGTATGTTCTCCTTGAGATTATGTGGGTTTTCAACTTGAGTCCATGTTAAAGAGTGAATAAAATATACCAAACTGTTTGTATTATGTCAAGATCACCTATGTCAGCTAAGGGCAGTTATTTTGTGTGTGTGTGTGTGTGTGTGTGTGCGCATGTGTTCAGATATAACATTGTTGGAATCAACACCTGCATTCTGGTCCCCACAATAAAGACCACTCAGTTTAAAAGTAAAATATGTTGTATGGTTGAAGTTATGGTTAGGTTATGGGAAATTGTAAGGTATTTATGGTAAATGTTAGTGCAACAAAATGAATGGAACGAATGTGTGTGTGTGTGAGTGTGTGTGTGTTTATGATGCTGATTATAAACAGTCCTCAAAGCATGAAAAAGTAAATGTAACTATATACAAACTGAATGCAAAGAAATGATTATGATCTGAAACGGCACGATTTCAGCTTTCTACAGAGCCACATAGCTGTATGAATGAGTGCATTTACAAAAAAAAATATTTCTACAAAATTGCTTAATAAGTTTATAAACTAAAGCTGGACCATTTGTTTTGAAATAATGTGTTTCCTCGCTAAATTATTAAGCAAATAAACTGACCCTGCAAAATTTCATCTGGCAGTACGGGATTGGACAGGTAGACGTCGGTTTCTCTAGCAACATTAGCTTCCTTTAGCCCCTCCACCAACCTCCTGTATTCCTCTTTAAGTTTAGCTGCATCTGTGTCCTTTATTCTTTATTAAAAAAAAAAACAAGCAATGGCAAAAAATAAACAAGAAGGAATATACAATCACATGACTTGCTCTATGTTAAACTACTATATTTGTACTATTACTATTACACTCATGTTAACTTATTTCTGCATTAACTGGTGAATTGGTAATTAAAGATGGATGTCCTACTTTAACTGACCTTAATGTTCATTTTTTAAAGACGATGTCAATAGTTCTTTAGCATTGTAAATTGTCTATAAATATGAAGCTTTTACTTTTGTATGGCATTCTGTAGTGTTTCCACATTGGCTTGACTGCGATCCAGTGTCCTCCTGGTGATGTTTACACTCATTGCGTCAATGCACACATTATCTGAAATAAATGACATGTATTATGCCCTGTTCAGCGTGGACATGTGACATGGGAAGCTCATTTGAAAACCTTACCGATGTTGTGAGCTTCATCAAATACAACAACTGATTTCTTTGCAAGCTCCTTTGAAACGAGATCTGCAATTTTTGGGTCCAATAGATAATGATAACTGTAAACCACTATATTTGCATGAAGGATCTAGAGAAAAGATCAAAATCTGTAACTATTTCTTAAATACGCATCCTGAAATATATTTGTAAAAATGTATTTTCTTCAGTTTATACCGAGTAACGTGCTAAATAGTATGGACACCAGCCTTTCCTACGTCCAAAGTCATTAAGGTCATCTAAGTTGTAAATTCCAGCAGGTATTGGAACCTGTCTGCCCAAAGCATCAAACTCCTGTGAATAAATATAACATTATAATTAGCTGACAAAAATCATACAATTTTAGCTTTTGTCATATAGGTGGTTTCAATTATTAATTTAAGTTTGCAATAATAATTATTAATAATAATGAATAATTACACACACACACCACCCAAAATTTATTTAAATAATTAGGACTGAATGTCAAATAATAGTGTAATGAATAACTCACACATTATTATGAACAATAAAATTTAATTGGGAAATAAATCAGAATATAACGATTACTAAATAAATATAATTTGTAATAAATTATTATATGTTTAAATGCTTCGAAGTAACACAGATTAAACTTAAAGATTAAAGCATACATTTTTCCAAAATACAATTGCATGAAAAAGACAAAACACACATTATATCACTAAATAGCTAAAGCTTTCTCTTTACCTCATAAAACCGACAGACAGATTGACTCGGATTACTGTGACGTTGGGCTCGAATGTATGACGCGGTCATACTATGACATTTGCCATCCACCTCTTTTCCAAATCGCAAGGAGCTAACCTACAAAGAAAGGCGTAAACAATAAGCTTTCTGAACGAGAAGTATATAATACACAGCAGAAATGATCAGACTAGACAAACAACGTATAACATAAGCAATAAGTAACTGTTATGGATTATACTTTAAGAATTTTAATCATATTTTTCCGGATCTAAGTATTTAATCTAGTAAACGTTCCAGTCATTTGATTCCCTTTAAACCTTGTCCAATATAATGCTTGTTCAGAAATTCAATATTGTGTCACCTACTTCAGGATGAATGCACAGATTTTTCCTTGAAGACAGAGCCAAAGCAAGAAAGTTTTTTTCCTCCCTTGTTTCCTTTGCATAGTATTCCATTAGCTTTCTTAATTCCTCTACGACCTAAATAAAATACACAGTCAGATGTACACAGCTATTCTTAATACCAAATCCAATTTTGGAATAAGTGATGCAAATGCAATGCAAAGAAGTTTCCTACAAAAGATTTTGAAAAATTATTGAAAGGGTTAACAGGTATGTTGCATCAGTGTTATATAGTGTGTCCAAGAGGCATACAGAAGAACACAATGCCCATGATTTTTTCTTTTTTTTCATTCATTTTTTTCATGTTGGTGCCTCACTCAATACAGTTATCCAGCCCATCTCCTGTAAATCGTTCATTACTGCTATCAAAACTGGTATTCAGAAAATAACTATTGTGTGTGCTGTAGATCCTGTCATGCTTACTTACCTTCTCTATCTCAGGAACAGTCCGAGAGCAATAAATCAACTTGGTCACCTCAAGAGGGTTTGCCTGCAGGCAATCACAAAAATAAGTCTTTTAGATAAAAAAAAACCAAGCAAAATATTTTAAAATTCTTCCTAAAACCACCCCTATATTGTGTTAAATTATTTTATCCTAAATTAATTCTGCTTGTGTATATAGTAGTATTTAGTATAGTATAAAGTAGTATTTAGTAGTATTTAGTAGAAAATTGGCAATTTATCCATAGAAAACGGTCATTTTAATTGAT
This sequence comes from Corydoras maculifer, assembly GCA_019802435.1. Taxonomy (NCBI): domain Eukaryota; kingdom Metazoa; phylum Chordata; class Actinopteri; order Siluriformes; family Callichthyidae; genus Corydoras; species Corydoras maculifer. Next base: position 641,120 of record JAFMOD010000155.1, read on the forward strand.
TAATGTGTGCTCATCGACGATGAACATTTGTGCAAAGTTTCAGCTTAATGGGATAACGGGAAGTGGGTGAAATAGTATTTGCAACTTTTTACCAGACACACAGACAAACAGATGAAGCTAATATGGGGGGGGGGGTAATAAAAAGTGTTTTAGATAACACATCAAAGTAAACTTTCTTGGCAGATCCCAAAAAACCCTCACCCGCTGATAAGCAACGATCAAAGAAAGAAGTGATATGGTCTTTCCAGTCCCTGAGGGCATCTCTAAAACTCCATGACCCTAGAAAAAAAGATTTTAAAGATAAACTCCATGCAATATACTATACTTGAGAAAGTGACATGCATCTAACATACCTTTGCATCCAGCGTTCTTTTAAGCTCAAGCATGTAGGAGTACTGCTCTGGATAAATGTAGTCATATGGAAAATAAACTAAAAGACCTTCAATGTTCAGCCTGAAAATTAAAGTAAGGTAGCAATTAGTGAATAAAATAATTTTTAGAATTAATGTTTAAGGATTTGGTTAATGAATCAACATAATTTTAAAAACACATTTTCTACAAATGCCAATATCTTGTTATTTATTCTTGTTGTTTTAATATACATTTCTAAATATTTTGTAATTATTAGCAGCATTTAAAACTAAACTGCTTGTGTGATTACAAAAACAACAAAAAAATGTTTAATTTATCTCAGCGCAGTGTAAAACATCAAATAATAAATGTTGGTATATGATTATATCAGTTGATATATAAGCTATAATTATATCAAGTTTTTGGTAGTTTTTTTTTTATTTTGCTTTTACTTTATCTGCTCCAATTGTTCAATCTGTGTTTAGATGACAAAATATGTTAAAGGCAGGGTAATCTTCAGTGTAGGTGGTCGAGCAGGGTTTTAGGCCACTGGTAAATCAGCAAATATAACACTTAATCCAAGAAACCACAACTGAACCAAGAAGATGATTTTATATTTAAATGAATTCAATCAGACATTGTTGTTTTGTTTTTTTTAATCGGTGACGTGACAGTTATTCGGTTTGTGAATTTTCTGGTGTAAGTGATAAATTAGCAGCTGTTTTGCTTATATATATATATATATATATATATATATATATATATATATATATATATATATATAATAGACAGATATACTTTTAAAGTTAACTGCGTGAGAGGGAGGGTTACAGCAAAGTTTGTAAACATTACCAAATGTCCACGATATTTTCCATTTTTCTTTTGGATTACTTGTCCTGACTTTAATTAAGAAAGTCCTTACTTTTCATTTCTAATAAAGTCCAATAAATATACAAGGTAAACAACATAATACCTACAGTAACTGGCTTTGATCATTCGAAGGTGATATATAATGATTTATTTCTTTATGATTATTGCATTAATGCATTACTATCTCAGATCTTAATAAAAAGTCTTAAACTGGTATTTATAACGCAACGTGTTTGATTTCTATTTCGCAGCCCTGATAGCTTATTTGCTAGCGTGCTAATCATACTTACTTCATGTTTGTTATAAAGCTGTCACCTTTATTTATTTGTTTCTTACAGCTCCAATGGACGAAAGAAAATACATATAACAAACAACTTGTAAAAACTTTCGTAGTGTATAAAGTAACCTGTATCAATCAGACAGAACACAACACCGTTACCCAACCGAGTCTAAACGCGTGTGATGGTCGCTTTACTAAACCGTCAGTCCTCTTTCTTAAAGCTGATTGGTTGGACCGCGGAATAAACACAGAGACATAGGACGCTGATTGGTTGGAAACGTTACTCTTAAAAACGTAGCCACACCAGCCACTCCTGTAATGAATGAATTGAAAGAATCGAATTGCAGACCGGCGGCACGGTGGTTTAGTGGTTAGCACGTTCACCTCTCAGCGCTAGGGATTCCCGGTTCGAATCCCCATCTGGGTGGAGTTTCCATGTTCTCTCCGTGTCTGCGTGGGTTTCCTCCATGCCCCCTATAAAGTGTGTCTGTGTGAGCGAGTGTGTGCCCAGCGATGGATTGGCGTGTATCTGCACAGCGCCCGAGACGTTCTCCCCTGGATGGGCATGGGGAACCCCACCGCGACCCTAATAGAGGATAAGCGGGAGATAATGAATGAATGAATGAATGAGTTGCAGACCGGCACGGCACGGCACGGCACGGTGGCCTAGTGGCTAGCACGTTCGCCTCTCAGCGCTAGGGATTCCCGGTTCGAATCCCCATATGGGTGGAGTTTCCATGTTCTCCCTGTGTCTGCGTGGGTTTCCTCCAGTTTCCTCCAAAAACATGAATCAAGTCAATTGAAATTGCCCCATATAGAGTGTGTTTGTGTGCCCAGCGATAGATTGGCGCCCTGTCCTGGGTCTATCTGCCCAGCGCCTGAGACGCTCTCCCCTGGATGGGTAAAAAAGGATAAAGCGGAAGATAATGGATAGATCCATCCATGCTTTTTCCGCCTTAGATGGGTTCCCCATGCCCATCCAAGGAAGAACCTTTGGGGCACCTGGCAGATACACCTAGGACAGGGCGCCAATCTGTCGCTGGGCACACACTCACTCACACAAACACACTCTATATGGGGTAATTTGGACAATTCAATCAACCTTGATCCATGCTTTTGGACTGTGGGAGACAACATGGAAACTTGATAACATGGAAACTCCACCCAAATTGGGATTCGAACCAGGAATCCATAGCACAGAGCGGCAAACGTGCTAACCACTAAGCCTGTGTTGCAGACCATTATACTTTTTTTTTTTTTTTACTTTTACAACCTGGATTAAATAGACTACGCTGGAAAAATACATCTATATTAATGTTATTAAAGGTAAACTGCCAGAGCCAACTTCTTCTTGTTAAAATATACTTATACTAATTTTACATTAACCTTATTAATTTGGTTGTAGTTGAAACACATATTATTTAGCTCATCTAAATTTAATTTTGTTTTGTTGAAAAACAATAATATAGATGTTCTAGTAACTCCTAGACCTAATACACTTTTAATTGTCTAATGGGCATTACATTTATTTTAAATAAGTGGTAGGGTAAATCATTTATTTAAATTTGTACATTTGGTCATTTAGCAGATTTTTTTATCCAAAGCAACACAGTGGTTGTAATAACATACCAAAGAAAACATCAGCGTTTGGGTTACAATACTTTATTTACAGGAGTTATGACAAAAAATATTGCAGCTCTGCCATTTTAATCACAAAATATGAAAATATGGTTTTAAAAAACTGTTAAAAGATTTTTGTTTCAGTTTAACATATATATATATATATATATATATATATATATATATATATATATATATATATATATATATATATATATATATATATATATATATATATATATATATATATATATATATATATATATATATATCCCCCCCCCCCCCCCCCCCCCCCCCCCCCCCCCCCCCCCCCCCCCCCCCCCCCCCCCCCCCCCCCCCCCCCCCCCCCCCCCCCCCCCCCCCCCCCCCCCCGTGCATTTATATGCAAAGGTAAAATATAAAAGAAAAACAGGACTAATTTAATATTTTACAGAAGTAAAAATAATATATTCATCCATTAGCATATAACTTTATAATTTACTTGTAATCTGTGTACAATCTCTCAGTAAAATCTTATTTCTTCTACTTAGTTTTTCCAGTTTTAACATTTTAAAATTTTGTCAAACACTTTACATTATAAGAGTTTTTCTTAGGTAACACCTCACACCTGTCCTTCAGTTTTGTAACGGTCCATAATCTGGAGAACATCCTCCAGAATGGATGGCCCCAGATCCAGGTCAAGTCCGCCAAGAGACTCTGAGTGTGGCATGGTTGGCGAGAGGGCAGGAGACTCGCTGTATTCACTTTGCAAGTCCTCGTTGCTCAGACAAGCATCAGAGTCCAGGCTCAGCCCTCGCTTAGGATCTAGTGGACCACAGCTATCAGACATGGAGTCATCAGAGGAGCCCTCAGAGAAAGAGCCAGCAGAGGGCACAAGGTGACTCAACATGGGAATAGAGGCACTAACTGTGAGTTCATGGCAAGGTTCTTTGTAGTGTTCAACTTCTTGATGACACATAGACGTAATGCACTGCTGCTGATAGTGGAGATTCTGCTGCTGAAGATCAGAAGTGATGTTTTCCTCTAAATGTAGACGTGGAGGCTTGGGCGGTGGCTGCTCATGAGTAATGAAAGTTGGCATGGATATGGTGCTTTTGAGAAGAGAGGTATGATGTGATTTATAATGTGAATATTCATTTTTAGAGTCTTCATCAAACATATCAAGATCCCTGTCCAAGCTTTTTGAAGAGGAGTGTGGGAGATGTGGTAAACTGGGTAACATGTCCAGGTTACCTTCAAGAAACCCAACATCCCCAAACATGTCACTTTCTCCCTCTGGTCCAACGTGTGCACTGTGGCGCAAGTCTCCTAACGGAGGACTGATCATGTCACTAGAGAGAACATCCCTCAGTTTTAACCTTTTTCCTCGCTTTGATGCAGGTGTTTTTAAGTATATGGGAGTCTTAGCAGGCATTCTGTGTCATGAAATGTAAAATAATGTAGTAATATAATAAAAGATAATATCATGAACACGTTTTAACAGGTTTCCTCATTAATTGAATGTATATACCACATAATGTAATGCAAAGGACTTCAATTAAATGATCACCATCTTTTATATCAATGTCCACATATGTCCAGGATTTGTCCTGTTTGCTTTCAGTGCACAGAGAACTTGTGTCCGTTTGGAGATCAGGAACCCATCAACAGCCGTTGATATCTGTTGTTCCAATCCATTACCTTAGATCTGAGAAACACAGAGAAAATCAGCAACATCTCTGAGTAGGTCATTAATAACACAGCCATCTAATGGTGCAAAAATGATTTTGATCTGAAGGTACATCATACAGTGCAATATAAGCAGAATGGACACTTCCTTTCATTTAAAAAGCTTTTAAGAATTCTTATATATTGTAACTAGCAACACGGTTGCTTAGTGTTCTCCCCGTGTCTACATGGGTTTCCTCCCACAGTTCAAAAACATGGATTCAAGGTCTAAATTGAATCCAAATTGCTCCATATAGTGTGTGTGTGTCTGTGTGAGTGTGTGTCCAGCGATAGATTATTTGGCATCTTTAGGATCCTGTGGAGGGTTATATACTCTTTACAAAACACCAAAATATTTCACACCACCTCTAAATGTTTCGAGCAACAACACCATCAATTGGTAGCCAAGAGTAGTTAGTGCTATTGTGGTCCGGACAGACATATATTTAAGTAATATAAGTAATGTAAAAGTTGTTGCTACCAAGAAGCGACAAATTACATGTCAATTATTATTTACACCATTTGCAGGAAATGTCATCACAAGCCCAGGCTGAGAAATGGCTAGTATAAATACTGTAAATAATAAATGTTTGCATTTTATGTTTAGTCTCAAAACTTTATAGCCTTTCATCGAAAGATAAACACAGAGGCACAATTCCTAGGAAAGACTGGTTACTTTATATATTGCAACTATTTCAATTGAAAGTTTATAGAATTAAATAAATCAAAACTTCTTAGTAAACCAAAAACTTTCAACCAAGTAAATATTCTAGCTCTGATCCATTAGTGTTTATCTCCTTTAAATAGATGAGGCCAGCTGTTCCTCTAGTAAAATATATCATCTTGCTTAAAATAATACCCAGTGCAAAGAGTAGAATTTTACAAGACATGCAAGTACAAAGAAAGTCACTTTATAAAAACTTTTTTATAGATTATTAATCCCTCAAATTCAGTTTATAAACCTGAGAATATGACACAGTACTATGATCATAAAAAAGCATTAACACTTTTGATGAGAAAAGCAGCTTTTTTGAAGGAGGCACATTTGTGGTCAACAAAAAGGCGAAATTACCACCAAAGCTGGCAAACCAATTTTCTTTTTTAATTCTGCCATTTCTAGCGCACCATGTGTTAAAGCTCAGAAAACCACTGTTCCTTTTTTTATCTTCTTGTCTCTCCCTGCAGACCATATGTTTTTATCATCGGAGTGTTTACAATTTGCAAGCGTGGTTTTCTCAGGCGTGACGCCACAGTGCAAAAATATCTGAGCAAAGGAGCTTAAGACCAGGCACTAAGGGCAAAATGGTAATTTAGCTTGCAAGTGCAAATGTTTTTTTTTATAGTTTGCATTAAAAACTGTGCTTCTTTGAATATTAAACAATAAAACACACATTAGTCTATGTACAGTTGTACGTCTATTGTCTAAGTACAGTTTAAAGTACTTGTATTTAGTATTAAGTATTTTCATTTGGCACTACTTTATAACTTCACTTAATACATTTTAGAGAGACACACATTCTACATTTAGCTCCACTGGTTTTCTGTTTAATAGCAACATATTGCTAGTGATTTTGCACATGGGACAACATCTTCACATAATAAATCATGTGGATGAAAAGGTTCATTTATTCATATAACATCCTTTTAAAATACAACACATTAATTAAGAGCAGTCCAGTAGATTTAATTTTTTGTTGTTTGGCATTTAAAAAACAAATTGGGTCACGTTTTGAATAAATGGTTAACACATTTATTATTTTTTACAATAAACATACATACACACACATATGTGTGTGAATTATCTAAACATATGTTTACTTATATATAATTTATGCTTACAGATAAAATGCATGAAATGGTATTCGTTAATTGTTTAAATTTAGCTAAATTTATTAATTGTTTAAATTTAGCTTGACCTTGATCATAATTAACTGATTAAGGTAACCAAAAAAACATACATTAAATTTCAATATATCTTTATATTTATATATTTATATATCTATTTTAAAATGGCCACCCCATGGTCACAAGGTTTCTGGTACTTTGAATCTGATTATTTTTTAATCAAAATGATCTAAAAACAAAAATTGGGAACTCTGCACCATGTACATAACTTATAAACACTTTTTTTAGCCATCTTAGAAGATTTCCATTCTTGTTTGGGGGATTTTTCTCATTCTTTTTCTGTGAAATTTCACGTTTGACTACCATTTAATGCTCTTTTGAGCTCTTTCAACAGTTTTTTTGATAATATTCAGGTCATGAAACTATGAAAGTCATGTAAAAACCTTCATCTTGTGCACTCTGAGCCCTTGTGCCCTCTGATTAGAAAATGTAGAGGTCTGTCACCCATTGGAAGAAATCAATCTCTGGTAATGTTACATTGAATTCATTCTTTCCTTTAGTGTATTTTCCTTCTTTCACCACAACAAAATCCCAAAGCATGATCAAACCACCCCTGTGCTTAACAGCTAATAAGGTGTATTTCATAAAATTCTGCTGCCTTTTATTCTCCAGACTTTGCAACCAAAAAGTTTATTTTCAATGTCGTTCATCAGAACCCCAGCAGTAAACTATATGTGTTTCCTCCCAAACCTTCAATTTCTAAAGTAACTGGATAAAATTATAATTTTGTATTCTACTGATTTACTCCTTTTATGTAAGCATTCAGTTAATCAACAGCCAGAGATTATTCTATTCCTGGATTTCCCAATCACAAATCCACACTCGTCTTATCCCAGCTGTATTTAGACAAATCCTTTCCTGTGATTGGCTTGAAAAGTTAAAAATTCAGCCAATATATGTTTCTACAGAATTATCAGTAAAGCTTTGAAAAAAAAACATTCACAATTCACATTCACAATAATCTAAACAATAAGTGAATTAACAATATACACTAAAGCTATGGTTCTATCAGATATAAAACGATTAAATTTGTTTGTACTCATGTTTAACAAAAGATGTCCAAGTTCCACTTTTTAACTAGTGTACATAACATTAAAAAATATTACTAACTTGCATTAACAACTTGTTTACCTATAATGGCAAAACAGTAATATATTTCAAAGAGTCCTAGTTGGTGAGTAACTCACCACAACACAGTATACATCCATCAAATTGAATTATTTACACAACGTTCCTTATTTTTATAAATTATGTTGATTTAGGAAAATTTGCAGAGGAAAAGAAGAGAAGGAAGTAAAAAGAGAACAGATTAAACGTTAGATTAATAAGTGTAGAATGTTTGGCTGTGTTAATCACATGGAGATCACATTCATTCTTTAAATTATTAACAGAAAATTAGAAGTTATTTTTCCACTCTATCTAAGGCAACAATTGATTTTATACTTTATGCACAAAAACATTTGATCTCATTAACATTAAAAGTTAATTATTCCTTGCAACCTAAAACTCCCAGAGTAGGTAATGATATTTAGCTTATAAAACATTTAGGCCAACCAACAGCCTTTTGAATGGAAGTCTGACTTTAAATCAGATTACAAAACCAAATAAATCTCATAATATTGCAATAAATAGTATAATGTAATGCTATACTGTAACAACAAAATGTATACTGTAAATAATAGAGATATACTTTAGACTTCATTTAGACTTAATTTATAAGTATTATAATTTATACTTGGACATAATTAAACATAAATAGAGGTGCAAAACTCAGACAGACTGTTTGACTATTAATTACTTTTAAATTTATTAACGTAAGCTATTAGCACAAATGAAATAGACTTTTCTGCATTTGTATTACATATAGAGAATTGCATCACATAACTCTTGGGTTTGTAATATTTGGTATAGATACTTGCCTTTACTGCATGTTACCTAAGAAGCTAGTCCAGTCATTCCTGTTCTCAGCAGAGCAGATAAACCTCTTAAGTTTGATTAGTCTTAAAGCAAGGAAGCCCAGCCTGAATGAGAGAGAGAGAGCGAGAGAGAAAGAGAGAGAGAGAGAGAGAGAGAGAGAGAGAGAGAGAGAGAAAAAGAGAGAGAGAGAGAGAGAGAGAGAGAGAGAGAGAGAGAGAGAGAAAGAGAGAGAGCCGTGCAGAATTTCTGCTGGCAGACTAAATATGCCTCCTGTTGCCGTCACTAGTGAATCCCACTCAGCAGCATTTAGCCAATCCTCTGTGCACAGTTCACTACAAGCCAGTCATCATGAAGGGAAATAAATTCGCCAGAGAAATTCATTTGACCACCACAGGGCTGTGAATGATGGAAAGAGTGAAGGCTCAAGCCAAGATAGAACTAAAGATAAAGCAAGGCAGCCTATGAAACTGAACACATGATAAAATATTCAAAGTAGATCAACAGCATTAAGTACTGTTTTGATTTAGCCTTAACTAAATGTAGGCCTCAAAAGTTTTTTGCATCAATTACAATTGCATATTCTTGCATGTATAAATGTACCTAGGCTAGCAACAGTTCATCTACACCTATTTATATATTGTTGAATGTAATTTCAGATTAGTTAGAAAGAAAAGTTATTAATCTCTGTTGTAGGAGGCCAGAAAAAAAAGATCCCGAATTCCATCTGTCTTGATGAGGGTGATTAGATCGTTCTGATGGTTTCCTGAATGAATGTACCAGTTATATCTAAAAGTCAGGCCTCCTAATGAGAGTTCAGTCACTGGCCATGTCATAACTGCAAAAGGCCAACAGATTGCACAGACTCCCATTCACCACACTGCATCGCATTCCTCTCACTGTCAAATTTCATTCTATGAATTTAATAAAAAGCTCATTGTGGATGTGCCTATTTGCTCATGAACCAGAGACAGAATACACAATTGTACAAAAAAAAGGAACTAAGCAGGACAAATGACCACATAGCAGCACAGTGGCTTCACCAGGGTGAACGGTGGGAATTCTAGGAATGTTTTGGTGCTGTGGTTTGCAATAAGCCTGTAGTTCTATCTTTGTGAAGCTCAGCTCAAGCTTAATACTCATGGAATGACAATTTAACCAGATATTGAAAATAAAGGCTATGACTGCCTGCTTGAATTACTTTATTTATTTAGTAGTAGTTGGATAATTAATATGTTGTGGCAGTGGTGTTTGATAAATACACAGCACGTTATTTTTTTCTACAGGTTTTACTAACCATTAGCAGGAACGTTGGAATTCCCTGAATGTTAAAATCTGTAATTTGCTCATTCACTAGATATATGTAATAAATTTGGATAAATAGACTTTTTTTTTTCAGTGTTTCTGACAAATTCGATTTTCTGTTTGGTAAATAGAAACAAATTTTGGAAAAAAAAGATGCCTGCTAAACACTTAAAAAGTTGGAACAGAGGCATGTTTACCACAGGGCTACATTTTTACCCATGTCCTCCACAAACACTAAATATAAATACAAGACTAAACCTACTATTAACGATATTATTATCATTGTTTGACATAGTTTTAAAAAAAGTCCTTGATCCCTGATGGTCAAGGTGAAATGCATGGTTGTATCTAAATGAAGGCAGACCTCGGAATACACATAGCTCATTGAAGCCCAAAAAAAAAACAGAGATCATGGTCTATTTAGCGCAGATAGCTCCCAGAAGGTCAAGACGGAAGCAATTCTTAGCAGGAAAAATACTGTGAGAAAGGTGGGGACTCTGATGTTTTAAATTCCATTGAGTGTTAAATTCAAACTATCTGGTTATTCGTTATCTTAGCTGGAATATATTCTTGACAATGTGAATATATAAAATTATCAAATGTTCTGTAGCATTTACAGCATTTTTTTTTGTTGGTAAAAGTGCATGATGCACTATACACATCTCTAAATAAATGCTAATGTAAAATGAAGGTCATGAATCTTTTAATGCAAATATTGTTTTATTACTTGTCAACAAACAATTTATCTATTAACTGGTTTCTATTTTGTAATTGATTGGTTTAAATGGGTCCTTTGAGTTTTGCTTGTTGTTTTAGGTGAAATGGTGCCAGGTCAAATGCTATTTTACTCCATAATACCAAGATTGTACTTGTATGACAATATTGGCTAGTACAATATACCAACCATCCATTCAGCCATTATGGGGTTCCCCATGCCCATCCAGAGGATACATTCTGGACAGGTTGCCAATCAATCACTGGACACGCACTCACTCACTCACACTCTATATGGGGCATTTTAGAGCAGCCAATTCACCTTGAATTCAAGTTTTGGGACTGTGGAAAGAAACTGGAGAGCTTAATGGAAACCCACGTGGAGACGAGGAGAACATGGAAACTTCACCCATATCAGAATTCCCAACATTGAGAGGCGAACGTCCCCAGTAAAATTATTTCAGACTTATTCAGACTTCAGCCTAAGAATTTAGACTTATATTATAACATATTATTTTGTGTGCTTATCAAGTAAAAAAATTATTTTAAGGCAATAAGCATGTTAGTTTCTTATCCATAATTTTGGTAACAATTAAATCTCTTGGTTGTCCAGTAAGACGATGTCATTGCAAGGTGGGAAATAAAATGCTTGGGTTGGCAGCACTCCCTGGAATTTATTTTTTTTTTTTATCAAACTGTAACAGCACACGATGAACAGGATATTTTCAGTATTCTATTTACATCAACTTCTATTCATAAAAAAAAAAATGTTAAGAGTGGAAAGGAAGGCCTGAAGGACGCCAGAGATTTGTTTTCACTCTCTTAAATAGACAGAAATTCTGTTTTCCACTGTTGGCTGCAGAAAGTAGTCTTCCCAGGAAGAAGAAAATTTACATGACGTGGAATTGCGCAAAAGGCAACAGGAAACGGGATGGGGAGGTCTATCGGAAGGTTGGAGCCAAGATCACATGGGAATCACAACAGGACAATAAGCAACATTTGGCCAGGAGACTAAAATACACTTTTTGCATTTACATCAGTGAAAAGCACTGGATTAGTTAGAGATTTTTTTATTGTATTTAGTTTTTACGCAAGTCACACTTTATTTCAGCCCACAAAAGCAACTCCATTAATCATGCTCATAAAGATATGCACTTGTACTTGTACACTTGTACACAGGCAAACACTGGTAACAGAATTTCACACCAAATAGTTATCCATGTATTCAAATTAAAAATATTAATTCCATCCATCCATTATCTTTCGCTTTATCCTATATTAGGGTCGCGGGGAGGGTTCGCTGAGCACACACGCACTCGCACTCACACAAACATACTCTATATGTGGCAATTTGGAGAACTCAATTGACTTGATCCATGTTTTTGGACTGTGGAAGGAAACCGGAGAACCTGGAGGAAACCCACATGGACATAGGGAGAGCATGGAAACTCCACCCAGATGGGGAATCCAACCAGGAATCCCTAGTGCTGAGAGGCGAATTTGCTAACCACTAAGCCACCGTGCCGCCCCCCAAAATATGAATTTACATGTTTAATAAATCTCTGTAGAAAAGTATGTAAAGGTCAGGATGTACTTTGCTAAGTTGGTGATCTGGGATGGTCAGTACTTAAATTTGACCTCTTTACTCACCTCACAATTAGTAGAAATTGTAGTATTTAAATGCTGCCAGTCCAGGGTGCTCTCTTAACTGGACACTGTAGTCTCTGTCCTATCTAGTTATACTGCTTCAGTCAGTGGTGCCAGTCTCATACCTGCGAACATTCACTGTTACATTACATTTCATTTTAATGTATTCAATTATATTAAATGTATTTGCAAATCAGTATTAATATAATAAAAAAATATAATAGAAAGGAAATTGTGTTCTTAATCACATTATTACTGACCTGCAAGTACACTTCTGTTTTGCTAAATCATTTTAGCTGCTCAGCAGTCTGTGCTCTTGACTGTCTAATTTTTGTCCTCATGATTCTACACATATTAACAGTAAGAGATTGAAGGCAGTTATTACATCCATGCTTACAAAACCACAATTGGCAAATCTCTTACAAAATGAGGCTTGAGGTTGTATTGCAATCCCAGTGGACTTCCAGGGAAAACACATCACCTTGGTGGCAGATTATATCATTCTTAACTCTCAAAACACAGCATGTGAACTGCTACAATCACACAATCAAATTAAATATGCCATGACAAATGCTGGCTTTTGTAACTTTTTCCATAACAGCCTGAATGGCACATTTTTATCATATGAAACACTATATATTCCAGATTTCACACAAGATGCTTATGAGCAATTATTACATAATATAATCATAATATTATACATTAATATAAACACGCAATGAATGCAATTTTATGTTCTGCCGTTACGTCAAAGCACAACCACATGGCTATATATATAATACACACCACAGTAGCATGACAGTTTCTCATGCAATGCTGTCCGAGGTCTTGAAGATCACACACAATGACTTGCACTAAGTTAACACATGATTCCCTAAATTTTTCCACAAAATATTGTACCGTAGCATTTAAAGATCTAATCACTTAACAGTCTTGCGCAGAGAAACACTCAGTAGACAATTCACTAGAAATTTGTGGTAAGTGGTAAGTCTTTAAAATCCAATTCCTTTGTTAGACAGAAAAATGATTATAAATGGTTAATATGAAATAACTATTCATGTTTATTTTGCCCATCATTGTGACGGGTCCCAAATTTACAAAATACAACCAAGTTTATATGAGATTGAACTATACATATGATAGATAAAAAGATAAAATAAGAGATAAAACATTGTAAAAATGATATTGTAAAGAAAAATAAGTATTGCTGAAAGTTGTTTTCATATTATAAAGTTACTAAATGAACTACTCTGTCTTGTAACACGAGACTTAACTTAGCTGTATTTATGTAGCACATTACTCAGCTATTATTAGCAACTCCTAGATCAACTAAAGACCGGGCGGTATTTCTTCGCCCCGTCACATAGGTTCGGCATTTTCCACTGCGAACTAAAGCAGCACCATTTTACTGGAAATAACTTCAAACCTTAAATGTCATATACTCAAGCCTTGTCTCTTTATATTGTGTTAGTGAGATTCTGGCAAAATACTGCTGCGGTCATCCTCTTGCTGCATTAAATAATGAGCTGTATAGAGTAATTACACATGACAATAAAATCACTTCATTTAATAAATGCATTTGCAGTTCTACGATTACAGTCTGTAGTCCATCTGTTGCTCTGCATATTTTATGAAACCCTATTCACATTTTGTCACTTAGAAGATGGAGTAATCCCAAGTGACGCACCCAAATTTTAAAGCAAACACTTCTGCAAGAGATGTGGTTTTTAGTATTTGGGTGGTGGTCCATTAGTTAAGAAGTAACAAATACACAAATCTTAACCCTAATTATGCCTAGTTCCTTTTTAATTAAGAGCACATTTCACACATTAATAAAGATCTGCATGAACACACTATATCTATCTCTTACAACCATCTTCACAACAGCAAACAGCTTAATTACCAAATGCCGTTGTACCAGGCAACAGAATTAAGCAAACTAATATTTCTGGGAAAAGAAAAATGTTCTTATATCCTGCCAGATTGTTTCAGAGTGAAAACTCTTTAATTAAACTTTAGTTTTAACATGGCTATTTTTTCTCACAGTAGGGATTAACATGATTAGGGTTGATTATTCTAGTGTTGTTGGTTTTTCCTTAAATACTGACTTATGTTTTCTCTCATTTGTCGAGTTGCTTTAGATTAAAACATCTGCTAAAAGATTAATGTAATGGTAGCTCAGTGGGTCAGAGTATTGAACCATCAAAATTCAAGTCCACTAAAAAGTAGTCAATGCGGGGCCCAAAACAAGGCCTTTAACCTCCATTGATCCAGTAGTATCAAGGCTAACCGAGCAATCGGACTCGAGCCATTAAGTTGGGTTCCTTTTAAGTTGCTATGAACTACAGCATCTGCAAAATGACCTGATGTCTAATATACCAAGAGGGTTGATAACACTTTTTGTAAAATTTTCAATTCATATCTGGTTTGAACATTATTTAATTTGTGGTTTTACATTTATAGATGTAGATTTACATTGTTTTTAGAAAAAATATTACCAAAAAAGATTTTTTGTGTGTTTGTGGTGGTTATAACCATAGTAGATCAAAGCAACAAAATGAACAAAGAAACAGATGAACTACAGTCTGTAATACTATAATCATCAAAATTCTTCTATACAGTTAAGTGGAGCTGATAAAATGGACAATTAGTTTACAGACATAGTGATATATCGCGTCATAGTAAACTCACCAATCTGCTATGAGAACCTTTAAATTAAAGTCTTTCCCTTCACTGTAGATCCCCTTTAAAAATGTTGTTTTATTTGTCCTCTTTTTGTGCTAGATCACTGTTAAATTAAACAGCTTGTCAAATAAATTTTGTGGGACCTTTCATAATGAAATCATTAATCATGTTGTGTTAAACGCAGAAAAAAATAACGGTAATATCGACTGATGTTAATGGGCTGATTTGGATGACAAGGCCGGAAAAGCAGGAAATGACTTGCATCCCAGCTGCAATGACAGAGAAAGACAAGTTGCATTTGAAGGAAGCCAATGACGCACAAAAGCTTTATATATTTTTTCAGATTTCACATTTGCAGGCACTCATTATTCATACCCTGATATTTACTTTATTAACGATGTAAAATTGTTACTTACGATCAACAGTTACAAAATGTTACTTCTTGTTAAATATGGAGACTTTTCAATTTACAAAGCGGTCATTCATAAAGACAAAGTCCAAGCGTAGCACAAAAAGCTGATTCATCTACACAGTCTTGGGAAAATGTTTGTGTTTTAATATAAGACAAAAGGAACTAGGTTCTTTAGATGAGACAAAAGCATTACATAATTGTCAGCACACTTCTGGTTTTGCACATCACATGTTAATTTACAATAGAGGAAAATATATGTGTGTGTGTGTGTGTGTGTGCGCGTGCTGTATGCATGTTTATATAATGATTATATTCTACTGCCACAAAGAAAAAAGAAGACTTTTCATAAGTATAAAAAAATAAATTAAAATGATTTTACATGTGACAAACACTATTAACATATGAGGATTTTAGATACAGTTGTGTTGTTACCTCGTGATGGAGGTTGAGAGTCTTAATCAGAAAAAGGTGCCCCGTACACAAATATAAAAAAAGCGGAGAGAAAAACAACCATTCAAAACAAAACGAGTGCGAACACGGGAAGAGCTAAAATAGATTAAAAGTTGTTTAAGCTCTGATGGGCATGAGGGCGAGGGGGTTTTAAGCTGCATTTAAAGCAAAGGAGTGGCAGTGCATTCTCGTACAGTATTAGAGGGCTGGATACTGACCTACTGTTGCTCTTTACCTAAAGATATGTTCCCCAGCATCGCTGAGGAGATAAAGGCAAGGCAGAAAGAACGGGCAGTTTACAATGGAAGGGTGTGTGGCTCATGTAACCGAATTCTATTGAGCATAAGCAGCTTTCTTTAAGAGACTGATTGAAAACTAAGGAAAATGTCTCTTTTCGAAAGTCTGCATTTCTTTTTACATTCTTAATAGATTTTAAAATGAATGTATTTTAAATAGTTTTATTTGGTTTTTAAAATAGACATATTTATACATCAAGATCATAAACCCCTGACGTCTCACTTCCCAACCTGAGCCCGAAAAGATTTAAATTTCTCTGAATACTGAGGCATGGGACATACCATGGCAGCAAACCTCTCCTTGCACATAGGACATCAACGTGGCAAATAAGTACTAAATCTTTGAAAGTCTTAAAAGGTTTAGCAACAGCTTTGCCGGTCCCAGTTCACTGACAGAATGGGGAGGCCGTGGGGTCGAAACCTTTAAAAACGTCTTTCAGTGAGCCATTGTCCTGCTCTGTCGTGTCGGGCTGCGCCGGACTGCTGCCACCGAATGGGCTGCCAGTGCCACTGGGCTTGCTGGCCTGTTTGACCATACCGAAAAGTGTCGAGACCGGTAGGTTATGGACTCCCGCTGGGGCCTCTGCAGCTCCAGTGGTGCCCTGAGCAGTTTGAGAAGTTGCTCCACCAGCAGAGGCTCCCCCAGAGTTGGGTGAGGGTGAAGGCTTCGGCCGAGGTCGGTTGTAGCTGTTGTAACGGTCGGTGGTTTGCTCACTGCTGTTTTTCTCTGGTTCGGCCTGATCCAGAGCAGATTTTCGGACAAAAAGTGGTTCTTTAGACTTTGGCTTTGCCAATGTTACACCATCACTGCTTTTTGGATCAGGGGTAGCGACCGTGGTCTCCGCATTGTCAGGTTTGTCTGAACTTTGTGCACGTGGGTCATATAAACTGATGCTGCTCAGAACACTGCTGCTGGTGGTTGCGGTACCTCCACCGCCCCCTCGGCTGGTCCCACCTGCCGAAAGCAGCCGCGGATCATAAGGTGCGATGGTAGCAGTGGGAGAGGTTGGAGCGGGCGGTCCGGAGGAAGCCGTTTGTGGAACAGGCGGTTCAGGGGGAGGAGGTTTGAGAGCGGATTTCTGAGGCTGAAGCCGAGGGTCAGCAATTTTGCGGGCCGTGCGAGGGTCAATGGGCTTCTCGGGACCGGCTGTGGACGGCGGAGCGGATGGAGCACTTTGAGAGGGACTGGGAGCGGAGGCACCAACAGTCTTAAGTATACGTGAAAGTAGCTCAAAGTCAGGAAGAGAAGAGGAGGAGGTTTGACCAGTTGGCTCTGCAGGAGGTGCAGAGACTGGTAGAGGGGTTGGCATGGCCGTATGGAGCTGCTGTTGGGCACGGGAGATCCGTGGGTTCAGAGAAGAGATAGGAGGGATGCCAGGAGGTAGCGGAAGAAAATCTTGTTTGGGGATGGGGACTGGTATTAAATCTTCGGGACTCCACAATACAGTTTTTGCAAACAGGGGCTTATTCAGCACCAGGTCCTTTTTGATGTGGCTGAACTGCTGAAGCTGCAAGCGAGGATCCCGCAGTGTCATGTTCATTAAAGTGTCCAAAGGTATGGGGACAGGCTTATCCCGCAATATCCTCTCTCCCTCCTCTTCTTCAGTAGCTGTGGGGACAAGCGGTGGAGGTTTATACACCGGTGGCGGTTCAGGCTTGGGGGCACTGGCAGCCTGCCGGGCAAGACGAGGGTCCGTGGGAGCAGAGGAAGATGGAGGAGAATGAAGACCGCCCTCTGGGGGCTGGGAAGAGTCTGTGCTCCGTGATAACCGAGGGTCTCGTGCCAGTCTGGGGTCAGCAGGTCTGCTAGGGGCTGGCACAGGCAGAGCCTTTTGAAGTCGAGGGTCAGTGGGAGCGCCATCAGGTTTCACAGGGGGTTGAGCTTGGCTTTGCTGTCGTAAAGTCTTTAAGATCGATGTGACACTACCACCTCCGTCTTCCTCCTCGCTGGAATACCAATTGGCCGAATCTCCTAAAAGTAAAATAAAAACTGTTTTAGAATCTAAATTACAAGCTTCAAAGCAAAGTTACCGACATTTGGGTGACCAGCACTGCCATCTAGTGAGAGTCCACAGACATCACAATGCAGATTTATATTTAAGATATTTATTTATAAATTTTGAAGACCGTGAAAGGGTTAAACTAAGACCTGTGTACTTGACATACTTACAGCATTGAAATATCTACTTTTTAAAAACATAATCCCAGCTGTGGGTGCAAAATGTATGTAGTTTATATTTGCATTGGCTGCTGCAATACACATTTTTTTCTCTGGGATTAATCAAGAGATCTTAAATATTCGTACAAAATTTGTGATTGAAGAAAATCAAAAATTCATTGCAACAAATGAAATATTAATGACATTTGTATACACTTGGATAGCTATACAATTCTGCTATTGGTATCTAGGAAAGTCCTTCTCTGGGACTGAATTATTAGCATCAATCACATGTTTGTAAATATTTTCCAGTGCGTACAAGCATCTGAACTTTACATTCTCTCTCACTTTACATGTCTCTCATCATTTCAGATAACTACTTTGCTTCACGCAAAATTTCAGGTAGATCTGCTGCCCCCATACTGCTCACCAATACTTGCCACCACAAGGATCGGTCAGTGTTACTACCACATGGGCAGATGCTGAATCATGGGAATACTACGGTCTTCCCCGAAATAATCTGTCCGGAAACATTTGGGCCAGAACATGTATTTAAAGTGCAGTTTTTTTTAGTGGTTATGGTTTTGAGCTGTCAATCCGAAGGTTGTTTTTGCCATTGACTAGTTCATAATGTTTTGTCACAGCATATGGAAAAGATCTTTAGATACAAAGATGTGTATTAATGTTAATGTGGAACTTAACTGTAAAGAAAATTATTTTTTGAGTTTTTTCCTATCTCAGAAACAGCAATCCATTCAGTGCATGTAGTCATTTTCTGGTGTTTACCAAAAAAGGCTTAGAAGTTCCTTAGCATGCTGGTTAACATTTATAAAAGCGTTTTTACATGGGGGGGCAAACAGTTTATTTTTAAAGTGATATGTCTTATTTTCTGACTACATAATGGATAGAGACTTATTATTTTGGTGTTTTTAGTGATTTTAGGCTAAAAATGGCACTGGTGTACCTTCATTGTCCCTCTCAGGTCCTCCTTCAGCTAATCTCCTGGCCCGTTCCTCCTCTTCCTGCTGTTTCTGTTGTATTCGCATGAAGAGCACACGCTGCGCAGGAGGCAAGAAATCCGGCACAGACATCCCCGACTGATTAGATGATCCTCCCCCGGCTGAAATGTCCATGTTTCCAGAATTGTGATGTCCCGAGGATGGCTCAATAAAGTTTTCAGGACCTTCTCCAATGTAGTCATCACCTGTGTTGAGGAGCAAAAGAATAGCATGCAACAAATCAGGTTTAATATTTGTAAGAACATTTTAATTGCACTGTAAAGAAAAACGCCTCCAAAATACCTTCCATGCCTTCATCTTCCATTCCCATGCCTTGCTGCTGCTGGTAGAATGTGTCATAAAAGTTGCGAGAAGAACCACCTCCAGGTGGCATCATGGCTTGGTTTGGCGGTCCCTCCCCTGGGCCAAAGTTTGGCATCATTCCTGGAGGACCTTGGTTCATGTTCGGTGGTCCCATGGGTGGGAGTTCATGCCCCATATGACCAGCTGGTGGACCTGGAAAACGAGGTGGTGGTCCACCTGGTGGTCCTGGAGGACCTGGTGTTCCTGCAGCACCTGGTGCAGCAGTGCCAGGATTTGGACCCCTAAACATG
Organism: Corydoras maculifer; assembly: GCA_019802435.1. NCBI lineage: Eukaryota > Metazoa > Chordata > Actinopteri > Siluriformes > Callichthyidae > Corydoras > Corydoras maculifer. The sequence goes on from JAFMOD010000155.1 coordinate 661,046, forward strand.
ATAGCAATTGAGTGGTGAGATTTTTTTAATTAACAAATAATTTTTAATGCTTAATAGATGGGTAATACAAACAAATGACTAACAAATCATATTTTTAGAATTAATTTTAAGTAATAATAAATAATTTTATCTCATCGCTGTATGTTCTGCTAAAACCTAGTATATCAAACAAAGGTATAAGACCCAAAACCCAATGTAAATATAATTCAAACCAGTAAAATGTGGTAACTATAGAAATAATAATAATAAGAAGAAGAATAATAAAATACCAACCTGACGCCTAGCTTTTGTGCTAGCTGTCCTGTCGGTTTCACCACGATTTCAAACAAGGATGGAATCTTCTTTCCTGCATTACCTCCACAGGGTGGTGGGCCACTGGGAGGTGCCTGGGAAATATGGGGTGGCGACTCCTGAAAAGCTCCTACTTCTGGGTCAGGTGGGGAGGCACCAGGGCCGGGCGCAGTTCCTGGGCATGAAGCGCCATTGGGAGGTACGCTGCCAAAATCAAGGGGGGTTGAGGAATCTGGAGGGCCAAGCCTTGGAGGTGTGGGGAGAAGGCCAACACCAGGTGGGGGTTTAGGTAGAGGGTTGATGCCTTGCTTTTTTAACTCCTCCACCTCCTTCTCATCCTCAGCACCAGCTTCAGCATCCTCAGCCAACATCTGTAATATCAGTCCAGACAACAGCATAAAAAGAGAGGAAAACAAGAACAGGTATCCTTTCTCTTCAGCGTGTGATAAACTCACCTTATCCAGCAGCTCTTGCGTGTCTTCAGTGAGTGTGTCGTGGGAGAACATGCAGTCATCTCCATTTACACAGTTGCCTGTCGTGTGGAACAGCTTGCAGGGAAATTCACGTGCCACTGAGTTAAGGAAAGGTTTGCAGGAATTCCTTATTAGATTAACCTTTAAATCTAGGGGTCAATGTCTGACATATATGAGCTACATCACCTGTTTGATAAAACATAATTGGCAACATTACATACTGTCTGCTTTTTGGGAACCATTAAAAACTAGTCAAATTTTGTATGTAAGCCTAGTAATCATTTGAAAATCAGGTAAAACCCCACATTGAATAGAAAGTACAAAAGTTATAGGCCATTCTGAAGTCCTTGTAAATTACCATATTTGACACTCCAGGTCTAAGCAAGGTTTTCATGATAAAAATGTATGATTTCCAAAAAATCACTTCCATCACATTATCTGGTAAATATAACCATTTAAAGCCAATTACATTTTATCCTGTGTACATGTATTCCTTGTACATCATTTAATCAATGTTTTTTAAGTCGTGATATTAATATTGTTACAAGTAAATTAATGCTAATGCACATCAGCTAAACTTCATTGAGCTGTGGTTCGGCTTTCTTCTTTAAAAATTTCAGGATTTGAATATTTTTTTATGATTTTATGAAAGATATCAATAAAAGAATTATGTAATTCTTCCATGACTGATTGTTTAGATAAAAACAGGCTGATGTTGAAAATACCCTATTCACAGACTGCCAGGTAACCTGTCTACTGTCAGCATTGATGTAATGATATTAATAAACAGTAAAGGATATCATGCATGTAGGGACAATTTTCAGCTCGAGCACAGAAGCCAGTAATGTAGAACTTGCAGAGTTCCTTCTTCTTGGGCAACTCAATGTCATGACTAAAGTTGCAGTGTTCACCCTGTAAACCACAAAAGAAAAATATTTTAATGTTTTTTTGGTTCAAGCAAAAAATGTTATCAAAAGTGAGATTTTTGACAGTTGGAATAAATGATAATTCAAACATTTTCTATTTACCCAGGTACAACGGCCTTCGATGTAGTACTTGCAAATGGCCTTGCCCTTCTTATCCTGCATGTGCTTGTCCTGGTCGTGCTTCCTCTGACCAACAGTTCCATCCTATACAGAACACGTTTTATTAGTACACTGCTACTGCTAATATATGGAGAGTACAAGGATAACTGTCCAAATAATTAAGTTGTTATTACTGTATTTTACATCTTCCCTTTATCTTTAGCTGTTACCTCTAGGGGTCACCATAGCAGATCATTAATTTGTCTGTCAATATCCTGAGCATTCTCCTCTGTCACTTTAACTAACTAAATGTCCCTTTTTATCATATCCATAAGCCTTTTCCTCTCCTCCTCCTGCCTGTAAACGCCATCCTCAGCATCTGTATATGTCAAAAGCACCTTCATTTTGCCTCCTTAACGTCTGACCTTTTTCGTCCTGCTAACAAATTCATTCCTAAGCTTGTTCATCCTCATCACTCGTAATGAGAATAGCATTCTCGGCTACTTCCAGCTCTCTATTCTGTCTTTTGGTCAGTGCCACAGTCTTTAAACCATAAAACATTGCTGGAGTCACTGCAGTTGTGTAACCTTTTCCTTGAACTCTGGCAGATACCCACTATCACAGAACACTTCTGAAACTCTATGCCTTCCACTCCTCCCTGCTTACACTCTCTTTTCTATTTTATGTAACGTACCAATTAAACTAAACAAACATCAGGTTTCTTATTCCTGTTCCTGGAGGCACACTGACCTAGGCGACACCCATGTTTTTTTCTGCTTCTAACACAACAACAAAACTGATCATTATCAGACTATTGTTAAAAAGCAGTGGGTAGGTTTAGTTTTAAGGAAAACTATGACATACAAGGCAGTGGGCAACCAGTAAGAGCATTAAAAAAAACAGTGTAACTGGAGATCTTTTTTATAACTAGCAGATCAAACCTGAAAAAACACTGATGTCAATTTAACATATTTTGGCAAAGCAGTTTACTACATAATGCATCCCACACTTGTAAATACTGCCCCCTGTAGTATTGTAACTACTATATCGAACTACTTTACATTCAATTGACCTTACATTTACCCCAGAGCTGTTAAGTCATTAGTGAGATATCATAACTTTCAGTTATTAAAACCAACCACTGTGCAAAGAGAAGAGATATAAAACAGCCATGGAAATAACTCCACTGTATTCTAGTATTAACAGCACACTATCCAAGTAGAATTTACAGGTTGCAGATTTTCAATTTAGTCACATACTGCACACTACATACCACTTTTATGTAGATTTTATTATGTAAAACATATACAGTTATTTTATATACAGCCTTTTTTGATGATGTTGATGTCTGCACCAATTAGGCAGAATCACTAAACAGTTTTAAAAAATTACTGAAGACGCATCTCTTTAACAAATACCTGTTGTAAAAAAAAAAAATAATAATAAAAAAAAAGGGGGGGGGGGGCGTGTGCCGCGGCATCGAATAACATTCAGGTTTGATGAATTTACAGTATAGTTGGTTTTCTTCATAGCTTCTGACTTGTGGTGTTCTCATTTGTAAGTCGCTTTGGATAAAAGCGTATGCTAAATGACTAAATGTAAACGTAAATGTAATTAACATTCACCTACATCATTTTCATGTTCCTACATGCTAGAATGACACCTATCCTAAGCAGAACCTAAGAACAAAGCTCCCAATCAGTGGTGAATCTCACAATAAATGGCACTCAAAGTAACCAACACAAAAATGTGAGAAAAACATTCATCAGCGCCTGATTTCATCACGTTCCTAAAAATTCTGCTAAAAAAGTCTTACCCCAATGTCCATATCACCACTGTTATCGTCATCATGGCCTTGATCTCCACGACCTCGTCCTCGATTACGGCCCCGGCCCCTGTTTAGACCTCTACCTCCTTTCCCCCTCCCTCGACCTCGTCCACCTTTCCCACCTGGTTTTAAAAAAAATAAATAACAAAAAACGGTCAAAAGAAAATTTGCATTTATTATCTGCCTGAAAAAAAATGTTAACACCACAAGCAGAAACTTTTATTTTAAACTGCAGCTCACCACGTCCTCTGTCCTTGGACTTCCTGTACTGGTTCAGATCTTTATAATCATCATAATCATCATCTCCCATTTCATAGTCATCATCACCATACTGCAAAAAAAATTCCAAGAAAAAACAATTAGTTTGTGAATATATCAAAGTAAATACAAGATACTATATGCTTAATGCTCACTTCTTCCACACTCACTGCCCATTAGTTTTAGTCTATTCAACCATACACACCTAGAAAAACTATTCATATCCTTTAAACTTAACAATTTTAATGCAACAACGACAAAAGTAAAAGATTTCAATGGGATTTCATGTGACAGACCAACAGAAAGTGGCAAGTAATTGTGAAGGTTAAAAAATATGTTTTAATTAACAAATAAAAATCTGGATAGTGTGGTGTACATTTATATTTAGCCTCTGTGTCAATAAACACAAACAGCAAACAGCATGTCTGTTGGGGTATGTCTGTAGCAGCTTTACATATTTTAAGGCTGGAATTTTGCCAGTTCTCCTTCAGATGAGATGGCGAGCATCTGTGAACAGCAATTTGCCGCAGATTATTAATAGGATTTAGGTCTGGGCCGTGACTGGGCAATCCTAACATTACTGTTGTACTTATCGTATACATGCAAAAGGGACTTTATACCTACCAATTTGACATGATATCCTAAAAAAAATACTTATCTAAGCTTTTTAAATAAGGCACCAAACAAATATCAGAATACTTTATTATTCCGCAGGAAACTTGCAAAAAAAATGGATAATTATTATTATATCATTATGCTTTGATCTAATCCATTCCATTAAAGCTCTAGCTGTATGTTTAGAGTCATTGTCTTCCTGCTGAAATGTGAACCATGGTTGGTGATTGAATATTGTGCGAATTCACACATTTACCTAATAGATGTCATTCAAATCAGTAGTTTAAAATCTGTTTCTGTACAGTGTGCTAGTCATTCTCCAGTCCTTTATCACAGAATTCCGGTTGGTTAACATATTAGGTTGGTAAATCATGTTCAGTTCAGCGGTGATGCACCAAAACATTAACACTCCCTGTTGACATCACTGCTGTGTCAAGAATCATTTACAAAAACTTATCTGTTCTGTGTTGTTTTAAGGAGGTCCTGACTACTACACAAAAGAGCATTAAGGATTAACAAAACGTACAGAGAAACAGATCTGTTAGTAAAGAACTCCGAAGTACCTCTATACAGTAAGTTGAACCGATAAAATAGATCAAAGGTATAAACAAGGAGTTGTAACAAAGGAGTCAGTAACTGTATGTCAGAACCAATAAATAATAATAACAATAATAAAGAAATAAGACTATTAATTTGTTTGTAAACTAAAATTAACAAACCTCCATCTCATCTCCATACATGCTGTCACCGTCATCGTCTCCACCCATCTTGCCACGGCCTCTTCCTCTGCTTCCTCCCCTACCTCGACCCCTAATCCCACCACGTCCTCGACCTCGAAGGTTCTTTATTCGACCCTTCATACCTGTAAAGAGAAATTGCAAAAGTTAAAAAAAATAAAATAAAATACAATTTTCGTACACATTTTTGCAGCTGGAGGACTGATGTGTGTACCTCTGCTCCAGCTGCCTGATCCTTCTTTGGCTTTGCGGTACTGGTTAAGCTCCTTGGTGAAGTCATCGTCACCCATGTCTTCATCCTCCTCACCCTCAAAGTTCTCTTCTTCATAGTCATCATAGCCACCATAGCCCTGTTTGTCCATTTTCATGTAGCTGCCTTTCTTAGCCATGGGCCCTCCGTGACCCGAGGGAGGACCATAACCGCCATGTGACTAAAAAAAACAAACAAACAGAAACCCCATTTAAACTCTGAGTAAATGGCACGTGCAAATATTCTGGGGTTCCATTTAGCCGATAACTAAGAGGTGACTTATTGGTTCCTACACAGGTCAGGAAGTGTCAATAAGCCACAAAACGGTCAGAGGTTATTCATTACCAGTGTTCTTTGTGCTACCCTGAGCAACATGGTGAGACCTGTTGCCTGGTGACAAAATTAAAGGATCATTCATTTACATTTGGCTGTTAACATATTGTCCACAAAGAAATACCTTAAAAAGTACATTTGTCATAGGATTGTTTAGATTTCTACAATAGAAGAATCAAATAAAATGATATATTCAATCTATCACATTCCCTTTCGTGTAAATTATTCAAACCAAGAACCGTTATGAAAGCAAACTTTAAGATGTGCTTCTGGAAAAAGAAACCTTTTTTCACTGACCGTGGGTGGATACTGAGGGCTATACTCCCGATACTTCCTCTTCTCACTGGTACTGTAGTCTGAATCATCACTGTAGTCTGAGTGATCGTCACTGGATGAGGCATGACGCTAAATCACAAGAATCACACCGAATTAGAATCAAAGACCGACTATATCACCTCGACAATAGATCCACCCAACAAACACCTACCTTATGCTTGGATTTCCGTCTTTTTTTGGCCCTCCTCTTCTCTTTTTCCCGGTCTCTCTCTCTGTCTCTCTCCTTTTTCCTTTTCCTCTTGCGCCTATGGGCCTTCTCTTCATCAGTTTCACTACCATGACGCTCTTTGCTGCGGATGAGCTTCTCCTCAGGCTCCACCACTCCCTCCGTGCTGGGAACCTCCACCTCTCCTCCGTCATCCTCCAGCTCCCCCTCCTCCAACTCTCCATCCTCACATCTGTTGAATAGAAATAGCAAAACTAAGCCACTGAAGTGAAATAGTGACATAATACTATTTTAAATGTAAGTGCCTGTAAGAGTTATGATTAAATTTACATGCACAAAACTTTTCATACACAACAGCCTGTCTTCCTGTACAATACAGGCACATAAATAAACTTATTTAATAAAATAAATGACTATTGTAATGAAAATACATTTATTAAATGATAAAATTAATTTCTTTTTTTTTCACAAAACACAGCAACCAGTAAAAAAAAGTGCCGAAATATTTTTAGCACAAGTTTTGCTTGATTTTAAACTAAACACCAGTAAACAACACATTTGTAACTGATTAACATGAAAAAGCTCAGCGAGAAGACAGTCTGTGGAAACTGCTATTTCATAATTTTTTAATAGTTAATGGTAAATTTGTACTCGTCTATGGCAGTAAAAATCTTTCCCATGTTGTCATTTATTGTACCATTATGAGTCTGTCAGTTGAAAAAAAGTTTTCAGTGACACAGCTGACTGCCCTGCAGGACAACATTGTGCAGCCATTTTACAGTTGGGAAGTGGGTGAGTTCAAACTCATTGCTGGATAAATTTTGAGCTTTTTCATGTCTAATAAGAAAAACACTGAATATAAAATAAGATTAAAAACATGTCTTGGTTAAATATACAGTTTTTTAAACCAACAACACTTTAAAGTCATAAAATGAGAGCAAAGCAAAGTACCTCAAACATATGGGAGTAATCACTCTGTAATATGACTAAGCAACACCTGGAGTGAATACTATACACTCATCAGGCACTTAAAAATAAATATTATACTAATACAGCCTCCCTTTGCTTTCAAAACCGCCTCAAGGTATGACACGTGCATCCTAAGGTGTTTTTCTGTTCACCATAACTGTGCAAAGGAAGTTAATCTGTAGTTACTGTAGCCAAGCTGTCAGATCAAACAAGTCTGAACACATTCCTCTGAGTTTTATTTACAAGTTTCATTTCACAGAACAGTCACTCTGATTTTTTAAAATGCACTATTTTGGCAAAACATTTGGAGATGGGATAATTCTGAAATTCTCCATACTATTCAAACCAACCTGGCTGACAAAGGATTATGTCATGAACACAAACACTAGGGTTTTATTTCCTTTTGGCCTTTAAGTTGGGGGATGTAAACATTATCTAAAACTTTATTTTATAAACTGTACATCTGCCTGGCTGCTCGGATAAATGCTGGGTCAGTGTAGAGTAAATCCTAATAAATGCCAAGTGGCTAAATAACTATTTTAGACTGCTTAGTTCCAAAACATTCATGGTAATAAACACTTGAAATCCATAATGATTACGCAAACATTTTGATTTTTATGACAAAGCCTTGCAGCAAAATGAAACCGATGTTTTCAGTCTACTTCAAGCATCAGGCTGTTACATGGTTTAGAGAAATAAATACCCCAAAACACTGTGAAAATTACTTTTCTAACACAACAAATCAAAGTTATTAGTATTCGGCTAAACTGGAGCCCAGTTAGCCTAATTTCTACATGATTTCGAAAAAGTGTTGGGGGAAAGTTTTGATTATTAAAGGAATTTATCTGATCAGACCTTGTCATTTTCTAACACAACAAGAGGCAGACTAAACAGTAAACAACCGGCAGTTCGGATTCCCATTTTCAAAAAGCTGGTTCTTTGTTGAAACAAAATACAACTGAAAAAAAAACTAATAAACAGGTTGCCATAAATGAACTATTCCCATTGTGTCAAAGTTTGAACCACACAGCCTGCGTGTATATTTTGAAGTAGTAGCGCCTTTAATCTATTTTATCTGCTGACCTACTTGTGATGCAATGCTCCTTTTTAACTGAGTCATGGTGCCACAGGCACATGGGACGAGGCCCTACTTGTATATATTTGTTCTAGACTTTCCTTCTATTAGAAACATGTCAGAACAGTGTGAGTGACAAATATAATTATATAAATAGTGCTCTTTTTGACAACTAAATGCAAAGTTTGGGAATTGAAAATCAAATTGTTCATAAAAGTACCACAGTTAGTTGAAGTCATGACTATGACTTGATGCTTTTGCAATTAAGACGCTTTGTCTGATTTATATGTCAAAGTTATAAGTATTCGGCTAAACTGGAGCCCAGGTTTAATATTGAGTCACTTTATGTCATGCCGTAAACTATTTAAACAAAATCATTATGACACCTACACATACATGAGCTCTAATGACATACAAAACTTTCTACATGATTTTGAAAAGTGTTGGTGGAAAGTTTTGCTTATTAAAGGCATTGATCTAAACAGACCTTGTTATGGGGTGAGAGGCTCTGGTTTATAATCTCTATTCTAAATCTTGAATGTATACAGCTGTGGCAAATTGCCAAAAAAAAAAACTACAGTTGTGCTTATCGTGTATGTTTATGCAAAAGGGACTTTATACCTAGCAATTTTACAACATGACATCCTAAAAAAATACTTATCTATGCTTTCTACATAATGGCAGCAAATATCAAAATACTTTATTAATCCCCGAAGGGAAATTGCAAAAAGTTTATTATTATTATATGTATTATTTATTTAGACAGTTATGACTTCTTTTCATCTAATTTAGATGTTTTTGGATACTAAGTGGAAACTGATGATTCTGGAGGAAACCCACACCAATATAAGAAGGAAAGGGAAACTCTGTCTCCGTACAAAATCATTTACTACACAGGGAATTGACATCAGTTCCTTTTTTGTTGCAAGTCAAATTGATTCCAATTCCTCCCACATTAAATTAATATACAGAACTTTATTTCTGTATTAATGGAGGTCAACTATAGGACAAGTAGCTGTAGTGACTCAGTGGTTTGGTTACTGAACTCCTGACCAGACTTAAGAACACTGTTTCACGCATTTAAGTTATAAAAAGTATGCTTTCAATCAGCAACTTCTTTTGAAGCATTTTAAAACTTTGACATTTATTGACCTAGGACAAACTTATCCCACCCACAATATTCTCAATTTAAAATCACCTGTAGTACAATTATGCCGTTCTCTTTCATTTCTGAAGTGGAGATTAAAAATACTTTCAATGGGAGTAAAGTGCAACTGGGTGTAAATAGTTTTGGGCAAATGTTAAGGTGTGAAATTGGGTTTTGGTATGTGTTTATAATCATGAATGCTTGGGACTTAGGGAAAACAAACAATATGTTGGTGAAATTCACTTTCTGCAGGACTTTACATGAATTTAAAAAAAAAAAAAAAAGTTTCCCATAAGCTCAACACATCACCCTCATATTATTTAATCTAAATATACACTTACACTAATAGCACTATATTTAGCATTTTCTTGTTAAATGTTATATTATTTCTGAATAGTTTTTATTGTCCTGTCAGCAAACCAAAATTGTGTAGTTTAAACCATATTGAAATAAATGTGACTAATGAACTACTGTTTATTACAAAATCTACAGTAATAATTGAATACTTTGACTACTTTTTTTTGTTTATATATATATATATATATATATATATATATATGTATATGTATATATATATATATATATATATATATGTCGCCTAATAATGATTTATATTTAGAAGGACTGTTTGATAATACACACATTTTATAAATTAATGGCTTACATATTTTTCACAATAATAAAGGATGTACATTTTTAATATTAAGATTTTAATATTAATATATTATTAATAATGATACAATTTGTGTACATTTTGTTGTTTTCATTGAAATGGCTGAGTTTAAAAAAAAAAAAAAAAGTACTAATTATAATTAACATTGTAATTGGTTTATTTTGTCTAATTATTTTAATTAGGTTTGCATTAAATACAAATGTATGTATATGTCTTTACTAGATTAAAATGACATTTTGTTGATTTAAAAATAACTTGTTTTATTATTTACTTGTTAAACTGCTCCTCCTGATTAGCACCGTGGTGGGGGTGGGGTAGTCTGGAAAGGTTGCCTGACAAATGTGATATGTGAAAGGCACAGGCCATTACGCACATTTATAACCTAAAAGCAAATTTGGTATATGCAATTCATCTACAAGTATGTTTTGGAACAGTTGGGGGGGGGGGCATTGTTTACTGGATAAAACCAAAGAAGCCATGGGGAAAACAAGCCAACACACAATTGCTGTGAGGCACAAACACTAACTACATGGCAACACAGTCATCTGACCTGAATTGACTTTATATTGCTGATTAAAATGTGACTTTATCAAGTTTTCATTTTGTTGAAAGAATTTTTTACTTTGATTAAATAAAAGTTATGTTTTGCTTGATTAAAACGTGACTTTAATTTTGTTGATGACAAGAACTGGCGTTTTACCTAATTAAACTGTGACTATAATTTTGTTCAGTTCGTTTATAATTCTAGAATTTAATATAATTTTAAACAAACCATACTTGACTTATGAAGTCATTCTTTGGTTAGAATGTTGGCTACAATCCAACATTCTGATACATATAACAGGTTTATTGAGGTTTGGTATGTGTATTAGATGATTTAACACTTTTGACTTGTTTATAAGTTTAAACTTTTATTTATATATATATATATATATATGCATTTAATACCGAATATTTGGCTTGTTTACTTAAAATGTTATTCATATAGTAAATCTTATATTATACATTTAAAACTATACATTAAAATGTATAGTATATAGTTTAGCATATATCGAGTTTTTGGCTGTCTTGTTTCCATGACAATAAATGATTCCATTTATTTAATGGTTCCATGACTTTAAATGTCTCCATGACTTCAAATGTTTCTATTTATTTAATGTTTCTATGACATTAAATAAATGCGTAGGCCGAAAGCCTGCTTCTAAGTTAGCCTGTATACTACGTGCTAAAATCTTAAACGTAAATAAATTAAGTGTACCCATTAAAACGTAAAAAACTGTTATCGATAAAACGTATTTTTCATACTATACGAAACCCTACATTTAATAATAGTATATTTAATTTAATACAGATAAATGTTTAAGATTAGCCACATTTAGCATAGTTAGCTTTCGAAGGCCCTAAATACATGCTAGTCTAATTTCATGCTACATTCAGGTGCTCTAGAGATTTGTTGTCGGTAAGAGATGTCGAATTGCATATTACGACTAATGGATTTACTGATATTAACACTATAGTTCCTGAAACGTTGCTGTCGGTATATAATTACGTGTTGTTTTATAAAGCCATGGTACTTATTGTATTAACACAAATATTATCGCAATAATCTAACATACACTAACTTAAACACACTAACCGAGGTGCTTTAGCTGCATTTTTCAAAACAAATGTTTGTTAGAAAAAAATACACGAACGTATTTTACTCTCGTGCAACACATTTTAACACGAACTATGCGATTTAACGCCGCAGTAAGGACTTTAGAGTTGAAAACAACAAATCGCAGAGCATGTGAATGTAGCATCTGGTTTTCCGGCACTGCTAACTCGTAAAGCAGCAGAAGTTTCTCGTTTCTGTTGATTTTAATAACCGCCACGCAGCAGTTCGATTAAAGCAACGATTCAGACGGAATTACGTCTGAAGTTTGTTAAAACCACACAATAACCAACGACGGCTAGCCGCTGGTTAGTCTAATCCTCTGCCTCTAAGTTACATTATCGAGATTCTTTGTCTAATGGCCACTTTTTTTGTCCCTCGATGAGAAAAAGCTTCGATGGAGGAAAAAAAAGGTCTGGATTTGTAAATAAATGTTTGATCAGATTGTCCTGGTTCGGATATGACCTTCCTGTGTTAACGTTTCAAAATGGCGATCGTTACCTCTGCACTTGTTTCCCAGAAAAAAAGTCGACTTTAATCCCTTTGAAAGAAAAAAAATGAAAAATGCCCATGCTTTTTGTACTTAAAAAGCAAAGGATAAATAAGCAGTTGGAGAGAAATATGATATTACTCGACCTTTCGTCAGTGAGAAGGTGATCGTGGTTGGCTGTAGGGGAGTTTGGATGGACAGTCATGCTTTCCACAGCCATTTTCCTCTAACGCTATTACAGTGCCAAAAATCGACTCAGGATTCAACTGGCTTATGCGTTACTGACTTTGATCTACTTGATGATTGGTTTTTGGAAGAGTTTCAGTTCATAGCAGTTAAATTCCCATTAACAGTTTGAAAGAGGAAACATGCTGAAACGTTCCTGAAGCTCTCTCCGTCCTTACAGTAGCGACGTGAAATGAAACTCATATACTTAAAATGGCGACGAGTCTTTACCGAAGAGACGAGGGAGGAGTAATGCAGGACATCACGTTGACACGCCTGCACAATCCGACAGAAAAGGAAATTTAGGCGGAGCCAATGAGGTGGACTATCGTCATAGAAACCGAAAGCGTTTTCATTTAAAAAAAAACATCACTCAAATAATTATGTACTGAGTTAAAACGCGAAGTGAATAAACATTCAAATGTACAACATTGCACCTACAATACATTATTATAATAAATATTATTATTATTTACACAACATGCATAACTCTTTTGCTTTATATATTTCAAATTTAGACCAGCAAATAAAGTCCATGGTATTTCATCAATATTAATTTAGAATTGTGTTTTTTTTTATCCAAACAAATAGTTAAACAATAGAAATCAGTGATTTAAAACATTGTTTTTTATGTATTCAGGCATTACAACAAGACCTTTTAAATTCCATCCATCCATCATCTTCCGCTTCATCCACTACTAGGTTCGTGGTGGGGTTCCCCATGCCCATCCTTTTCCCCCCCCAAAACTATATATATATATATATATATATATATATATATATATATATATATATATATATATATTCATTCATTATCTTCTACTTTATCCTATATTAGGATCGTGGGCGGGTTCCCCATGCCCATCCAGGGAAGAACGTCTCGGCGCTGGGCAGACACACCCAGGACAGGGTGCCAATCTATTATCGCTGGGCACACACTCACACACACAGACATGCTCACAAACACACTCTATATGGGGCAATTTGGAGAACTCAATTGACTTGATCCATGTTTTTTTTTTGGATTGTAGGAGGAAACCCACGCAGACACGGGGAGAACATGGAAACTCCACCCAGATGGAGATTCGAACTGAGAATCCCTAGTGCTGAGAGGCGAACGTGCTAACCACGTGCCGCCCTACATATATATATATATATATATATGTATATATATATATATATATATATATATATATATATATATATATATATATATATATAATCTTCCACTTTATCCTCTACTAGGGTAGTGGGGGGGGGGGGTTCCCAATCCCCATTCAGGGGAGAACGTTTTGAGCGCTGGGCAGATACACCCAGGACATCTATCGCTGGGCACATACTCACTCACACACACACACTAACACACTCTATATGGGGTAATGTTTTTGGACTGTGGGAAGAAGCCAGAGAACCCAGAGGAAACCCATACAGACACTGGGAGAACATAGAAACTCCACCCAGATTGGAATTCGAACGGGAAATCTCTAGTGAACATGCTAACCACTAAGCTACTAAGAAAGAGAGATGTATAATATATAATATATTTTTGTTTGTCTGTTTTTGTTTGTTTTGATATTCTACAGTTATAATATCCTGAACTATAAGCCATCTGAACTAGCATGAATTAATATCCATCATCTTCAGTTTAATTTGCTACTAGGGTCGCAAGGGGGGGTTTCCCATGCCCATTCAGGGGAGAACGTTTCGGGCGCACAGATACACACAAACACTATATAGGGGCAATTTAGTGCATTCAATTTCCCTCAAATCCATGTATTTGGACTGTGGGAGGAAACCAGAGAAACTGGAGAAATCCCACATATTATTAACATTAAGCTACTGTGCTGTGAATGAATAAATGAATTTACTAAAATAAAACAAATTGCATTTGTATCTCCTTGATAATAAGTATAAGTATGTACAAAATGGCAAATTAATTTTGAGTTTTAATAGAACAGATGATTTATATAAAATGTAGTTTTATTTTTGTTGTTGGAAATAATAAGCACTGTTGTAATAATGTGCTAAATACAATAGCATATAACATATATACATATATGGACGACACAGTGGCTTAGTGGTTAGCACTTTTGCCTCTCAGTACTGGGGATTTCTGGTTCGAAGCCCAACCTGGGTAGAGCTTCCATATACTTCCCATGTCCGTGTAGGTTTCCTCTGGGTTCTCTGATCTAAATTGCCTCATACAGTGTGTGTCTGTGTAAGTGAGTGTGTGATTGGCGCCCTGACCTGTGTGTATCTGCCGTGTGCTTGAAATGTTCTCCCCTTGATGGGTATAGGGAACCCATATATATATATATATATATATATATATATATATATATATATATATATATATATATATATATATATATATATATATATATATATATATATATATATATATTCATTCATTATCTCCCGCTTTATCCTCTAATAGGGTTGCGGTGGGGTTCCCCATGTCCATCCAGGGGAGAACATCTCAGGCGCTTATATATATATATATATATATATATATATATATATATATATATATATATATATTCTTATGCTTCTGTGTGTACTGTAATGATGCTGCTCCTGGAATCCTGTTTTCCCAGAGGTATCTCTTTATATCTAATCTAACCTAAGTTGCTAATATTATGAATATTTATTACGGTACAATGCTGAAACCTACAACCATCTGCTGCCCCCAGGTTTGCCTGCACCTGCTTCAATCAGTATCCCTCTCTGACCACTCAGAGATCTCTGAATACTTGTTTCGTTCCAAAGCACCAGAGGCATCTATTCCCTTCAGGGAACAACCAGCTGTCATTCCTATTCTGGAAGTTTTCATTTGAATTAGTGGCTCGAGTGCACTTTATATTATAATTTAAAAAAAACACACATAACTATTTTACGCAAATAATAAGGACTAAATCTTTCTTGGTGCAAATCATTTAAAAATACACAGTTATCCTTATTATTGTTCCCTGTTTTTTTTTTTACTTACACGTCGTTAGTTTTTTCGTTTAAGGCAAAATAAAGCAATATGTTTTTCTCAAACCTGTCTCTTTTATTCATAACAGCCTTACCGTCGGTCTGGACCGCATCTACTGCGTCATCAATCTGCGCCCTTTTAAATCAGACAAAGCGGGAGTTTTCATGCTATGAATGGAAGGAGATAAGCGACTGCTTTAAAACTCAGTGTTTTGATTGTTCCGAAGTTCTGCAGCGATCACCTGCCTTTAAACTTTATGCAATGATCGATACCGCTGAAAGAGAGAACATCATCAGCGAGGAGGAAGCTGCACAGTATGACCGTCAGATTCGCCTGTGGGGTCTGGATGCACAAAAGAGGTGGGGAAAAGAAAAAACACGCTTTAATACTGTTATAAACACTGGCACTGCGATTAATACTGTTATAAACACTGCAACTGCGTTTAATACTGTTATAAACACAAACACTAAGTTTAATACTGTTATAAACACTGCAACCGAGTTTAATACTGTTATAAACACAAACACTGAGTTCAATACTGTTATAAACACTGCAGTTGCGTTTAATACTGTTATAAACACAAACACTGAGTTCAATACTGTTATAAACACTGTGACTGCATTCAATACTGTTATAAACAAAAATACTCTCTTTAATACAGTTATAAACACTGCAACTGCATTTAATACTTTTATAAACACAAGCACTAAGTTTAATACTGTTATAAACACTGCAACTGAGTTAAATACCGTTATAAACACAAACACTGAGTTCAATACCGTTATAAACACTGCAGTTGCGTTTAATACTGTTGTAAACACAAACACTGAGTTCAATACTGTTATAAACACTGTGACTGCATTCAATACTGTTATAAACAAAAATACTCTCTTTAATACAGTTATAAACACTGCAACTGCGTTTAATACTTTTATAAACACAAACACTAAGTTTAATACTGTTATAAACACTGCAACTGCGTTTAATACCCCCCCCCCCCCCCCCCCCCCCCCCCCCCCCCCCCCCCCCCCCCCCCCCCCCCCCCCCCCCCCCCCCCCCCCCCCCCCCCCCCCCCCCCCCCCCCCCCCCCTTCATTCATTATCTCCCGCTTATCCTCTATTAGGGTCGCGGTGGGGGTCCCCATGCCCATCCAGGGGAAAACGTCTCGGGCGCTGGGCAGATAGACCCAGGACAGGGCGCCAATCCATCGCTGGGCGCATTCAATACTGTTATAAACAAAAGTACTCTCTTTAATACAGTTATAAACACTGCGACTGCGTTTAATACTGCTATAAGCACGAACACTCAGTTTAATACTGTTATTAACATGAACACATAACTCATACTGTTATGAACATAAACACTGAGTTTAATACTGCTATAAATACTGCCACCACATTTAATAATGTTATAAACACAAACACAGTTAAATTCTGTTATAAACACTGCAACTGCATTTAATACTGTTATAAACACTGCAACTGCATTTAATACTGTTATAAACACAAATACTCAATTTAATACTGTTATAAACACTGCAATTGTGTTTGATGCTGCTATATTAAAACACTGAGTTTAATAGTGTTATTAACACAAACACTGAGTTTAATACTGTTATTACCGTAAACATTGAGTTTAATACTGCTATAAACACTGCCACTGCGTTTAATAATGCGTTATAACACAAAAACTGTGTTTAGTACTTTTATAAACACTGCATTTAGTACTGTTGGAAACATGGCATTTAATACATTATAAACACAAACACTGCATTTACTACTAGTTATTAACACAAACGCTGCATTTAACACTAGTTATTAACACAAAAGCTGCGTTTAATGCTAGTTATTAACACAGACGCTGCGTTTAATACTAGTTATTAACACAGACACAGATAAAAAAAAGTTTGATTTTGTTATTAGCATGGGCAATGATTTTAATACTTTTATAATCATAAACACTGTTTAAATTCTGTTTAATACAATCACAAACACTGACAGAACACTGAGTTTAATACTGTTATAATCACAGACACTAATAAAACACTGAGATTAATACTATTATAAATACCAAAACTTTACAATTACAACTAAACAATTTAATGCTGTTGTCACTGTAAAACAAGTTATAAACAAACATAAACATCCTTTATTTCTCCATGATAGAAGTTACATAATTTTATCAGAACTTTTAGATTAAGCAAACTTCTGCCAGTTAACATATCAATGCTCTGTCTCAGGCTGAGGGGGTCTCGGGTGCTGCTCGTTGGACTTAAAGGACTTGGTGCCGAAATAGCTAAAAACCTAATTTTGGCTGGAGTGAAAGCACTCACTCTACTGGATCATGAACAGGTTAAAATAAATTTTCTAAATGTAATACCCAAATTGCACCAATACTAGTCACATGCTGTTATACATAGTTGTTCATATTTGCATGCAGGTTACAGAAGAATCCAGAAGAGCTCAGTTCCTGATCCCAGTAAATGCAGATGGACAGAATCAGGCCCAGGCTTCCCTGGAACGAGCCCAGTTCTTGAATCCAATGGTTGAAGTAAAGGCCGATACTGAGCAAGTGGAAAATAAGCCAGATGATTTCTTTCTTCAGTTCGATGCGGTATGTGTTCATAAACTTTCTTGTTAAATATCTTAATCTTAGTTTTCGGATTAATAGAAGACATACTATCATACCTGAAAAACATGGGCATCCCTGCAGTGCCTTCAGAAAAAAGCGCCAATTCTCCGAAAACATTGTTGCCACTTTAAATGCTAATGCTTTGTTTGCATTGGATCAACTGAAGAAGCAGAGAAAAAAGGCAAATCTAATATCATCCCACACAGAACAATGAAAATAGACTGGAGAAAATAATTGGTACCTTTTCAAAATGAGTAGAAGTAATTCAATTTCAATCATGTGATGCTGCTTAAAATTAAATTAGTATTTTGTGTTGGTAACGGGTGCTGGCAATATAAAAAGCACATGTTGAGCTAGTTTAAATAGAGATACATTGATTTGGTCCGTGTGTCTGTGTACCACACCATAGAGAAAAGAACTAAGAGGACAGCATTGTCAGATGATGGACCAAAATTGTGAAAATAGATAGACAATTTCAAGACTTTAGATCCAGCTTCAGATACGTTAATGTTCCTGTATCTACAGCTCATGTAATTTGAGAGGGTTTCAGCCCACGGTGCTGTAGATAACTACTGTGGATTTAAATGTGAAAAGAAAATGGGATAAAGGATTGTTTGAATGTTGGCTGAACAACCTTAATCTTAATCAATCAAACCTTAATCAATTTTCAAAAAATCAAGCTGGCATGAAGACAAAATACAAAAGTTTTAGCTCACCCTGTCTGTCATAATGTGAATGATGCTGTGGTAGGAGACCCAAGAGGACCCTACTGATCACACATATGCAGAAAAAACACAATACATAAAAAAGAACTTAATTTTAGACATCCTTAATCCTTCTGGGGGAAAGTCATGTGAACATACGAGTCCAAAATATGACTTTTTGGTAAAACACCTAATTGTACTATTTACAGAAAAGTAAATAAAGACTTTAAAGAACTTGAAGTGTTGAAATGTGTTGAGGTTGTTTTGTCGCTTTTGGCACTGTATGTACTTCACAGTGTTCATGTCAACATGGAATCAAAAACTCCCAAAGAATTCTGCAGCACCCTGTAGGGTCTGCTGTCAGAGTAAGAAGTCATGGGTCATCCAGCTGGACAATGACCCAATGCAATCTCGAAAAAAAAAAACAGGTTCAAGACAAAAATGTGAAAAAGACCACAATAAGTCCAGATATAATTGCTAAAGAACACTCAAGTAGATTTAAAACAGGTTTATATAGACATATGTATATTTATCATAAGATAACTGTGAGCCATTGGTAAAAGAAGGGTTGTTCAAAGTTACAGTACTCCGCTGTAATAAGAACGTATGCAAGGAATGTCTGCAGAGCCAATAATTTAAACTACTGGTTCCAAAAGATTTTCAACCAAACATTAAGTTAGTGTACCAAATAAAAATAAATAAAAAAATAAAAAGTTAGTGTACCAAGATTTTGCTCAGTCCAGTTCTGAAGTTATGTATGGAATGTAGTCAGAATTGTATTTCTTTTTGTATTGTTTAAAAAACTAAAATTACACTAATGACTAAGATTTTAAGAACACATTAATAATTACAATTATTATTGAAATGTTCACAGTTCAGTCTAGTGTTTGTGATATTAGTTGTTTGTCACTAGGCTGTTTGTTAGATTAGACAGATGGCCAGATGTAAGTTTTTTTTTCTTCTGCTTGGTTTTTTACAGCAGGGAAGATCCACATGTTTGACTTTTACATTGGCTGTAACCCCAGCACTGCATTCACTCCCTAATGGCTTGGACAGTTTAGTTACATTACATTTACATTTGGTCATTTAGCAGACGCTTTTCTCCAAAGCGACTTATAAGGTGAACACAGGGTTAATCCCAACATCCCTGGAGCAATGAGGGTTAAGGGTCTTGCTCAAGGACCCACACTGGTAACTTTAGTTGACCTGGGATTTGAACCGCCAACCTTCATATTGATAGCCCAACACTCTAACCGCTGAGATACCATGCCCTTGAGTTTAGTTTATATATCCCACATACCTTTGAATGTGCAAGGAAACCATAGAGAGAAAACTCAGCAGGTACAGGGAGGACGCTACACAGAAAAAACCCGCGTTCACCCCACTGGGAATCAAACTCAAAATCTTATTCAAAATCTCAGAAATCCTAAACAATATGCGATTGTACTGCCAAATAGATGTATCTATATTTAAATGCACTACAAATGTAATTACCGTTCAGTTTTTAGTAATGTTAATAATCCACTGCTTGGTCTCAAATATTAATCATTAATATACAAAAAAAGATTAATCATAATGAATAAATAAATAATAATAATTAATAATAAATAAATTTAAGCCTAAGTTTAATAAATTCTGAAATAAAAAAGTAATTTTCCAAAATAAACCACAGTTTTCAAAGGTCTCATGAGGATTCTATCCAATTGGAGAAATTCCAGTATAAATTACTTCATTGTCAAAATGAAACGGCCGCTGGAATTTTACCGACTAATTAATTATTAACACCTTTTGTCTGTTTATTCTTGTTTTTCTTATGACCAGTAGATGGTGTATGTATGCTGTGCCGGCTATGTTGCTCACCTTTAAAGATGTTTTGCTTTTATTGAGTTTATTTATACCTGATGATCATTTTCAGTAGAACAATAAAATTATACTGACTTGGAGTTAGGATTAAATAATTGTGAAGTGTTTGACATGGAGGGAAAGCACCTGGTGGTGGTAATAGGTCAACAAGAATTATTGATGTTTTTGTTATGAGACAGCAATCAGCTTTTCAATTAAGATTCATTAGGCAATTTTAGCTGTTCAGTTTTTAGGAAGTTGTCATTGTTTTGACCATAAAGTTGATCTAAACACGTTCTTGTTCATGTGAAAATGCATCTGCACTCTGGGAATGTTCAAAGCTTACACTATCTGCCTTCCAGCTCATGTCTGTGTTTAGGAGCCATCAGAACTCTCCCAGTGGGAGTACCATTGAGAGTTTAGAAGGAGGGGAGACATACTAGTGTGAGGAGGGGCCTCACTCTGTGCCCAAACTGATATATAAAAAAAAAAAAAAAGAATAACATCCGTGCACTTATGTAGGAGTATAGATTGACTGAAAAGCTGTTACTGTGCATTTAATCAAGGAACCCAGTAACCCTGATGAGTTCTGAACGAGGAAACAGGATGCATATTTTTTTCCTCTACCAGTTGTGAAGACTTTGTTTGTTAGCTTTCCTAAAATCATCATATAAATCTTGTCATGCCAGTACAAGCGGCTTTGTTTTCCTCTTTTAAGTCCTCGAGATTGTCCTGCTTGATGCTTTGTTGTGAGAAATGCACCCAAATTCACTTCTAGGAATAATGATCTATGAAATGCTTGGTTTTTAAAACACTCCTTTTTTCAATATGTCATTTAAAATGTTCCTATTTTTTTTTTCATGAGCTTTACGAAATTACTGTAGTGAGACAGCATGTTCTGCAGGCTCATTGCTCCTTTAAAACCTTTCTAAGAAGTGTTTGTTCAGCATTCGATTACGTAACTCTCACCATGTTTTGGAATCTTTGCAGAATTATTGTTTGACGTGTTCGTCTCTTATCTTTCACAGAGTGCCTGACTGATGTGCTAGCTTGAACTTATGTCAGTTGATTTGCTGTAAACAACCTTAATGAGCGCAGATAATGACAATGCAGCTTGCTATAACAGGAGCCACCCAGTGTCCTTAACGTGACATTAGAATAACTGACGTTAGAATAAAAGCTTAACTGCTGAAATATTGTAATTACACTGATAATCATTATAACTATTGTTATATTCCACAAAAGCCCCCACCCCATCCCACCCCCCATAATTTTAGTGAGGCACAGTGTGTGCGCAGCACTGAGGTCACTGGTGCTGCCTCACAGCAAGAGGGTTCTGGGATCGATTTTTTTTGTTGGAGGCTACCTGTCTGGGTAGAGTCCTAACTATGCAGATTTTCAATTTGCTCCCAAATTCCGGAGACATGTTGTTTGGTAAATTGGCGATTGGCAATTTTCAGATCAATGTACTCATAATGCTGGACCCAAGCCACAATAAATAGCAGGGTTGTGAATTTTGGTGAGGGGAGCAGCTGAAGGTGACGTTAAATTCAAATGCTCTATAATTGTGAGCGGACAGACATTTTTTTAATACAAGTGTGCCATAGGTCTCAGATATTGAATGTTCATGGAAATTGTTCAAACGATTCTAAAACATAAGTAATAATAATAATAATACATTTTATTTAGTTAATAATACAACTTTCAACTTTTTTGCCTTATTAAATAGATAAGAGTATTGCATAAGACTGTGTTAAATAGTGTGAAGTACTAACTTTCCTAAACAAAATATAGCAACTAAAGAAAAATGTTAGAACCCGGGATCTAATTTATCAAACGTTTGCTTTTTAGGTGTGTCTGACAGGATGCTCCAGAGACCTCATGGTTCATGTGGATCAGCTTTGTGCCTCTAGAAACATCAAAGTCTTTTGTGGGGATGTCTTTGGTTACCATGGTTACATGTTTTCTGACCTAGGCACCGAGCATCATTATGTGGAGTATGACAATTATTTAGTCCTGTTATAATTAATGTTGCAGTAAATGTGGTACTAAGGGGACTTTTTATTTCCCAACAGAGAAAAACCAAAAGTGGTAAAATCGTCAAATGAAGCTAATGATGGACCAGAAGTAAAGAAACCTAAGATCGATCCAAATGAAACCACCATGGTGAAAAAGGTGGGCCATCTAATGATTTAGTGTGGAGTGATTTCCATTCTCTATGTAGTCGCTATATAATATTGTCTCTAATATTGTCTCTAATATTGTCTCTATCCTTTAAGTGCCATATCCTATTTGAGTAAGATATACATAGTTTATTATAGATTATAAATAGTGTGTGTGTATATATATATATATATATATATATATATATATATATATATATATATATATATATATATATA
>JAFMOD010000155.1:696931-786321 GCA_019802435.1 Corydoras maculifer
TTGGTTTAAAAGGGAAATGTTATTTTTGAAGAATAATCCAGCATTGAAATTTCCCATCCCATCTGTGAAACATAGTGGTGGTAATATTATGGTTTAGGCCAGACAGCTTGCCTGACAGCTTGCCAGCTTGTTGATAGTTCACTAAATTCTAAATACCAGCTAATTTTAAAGATCTGGATATCAGGATGCTTGAATGTAAGCTGTATTAAAAAAAAAAAAACATGGGTCCTGTGAGAAGACAACAACCATAAGCAGACAAGTTTCTGTACAAAAGAATGGTTAAAAACTGTTACAAACTTTCAAGCTTCACTTTATATTTAAATGCTTTGTCATTTATTTTTAGACACAAGGTGGCATAGTGGATAGAACGTCCACCTCTCAGCACTGCGTTACAGGTTCGATTCCAGATCTGGGTTGAGTTTGCATGTTGTCCAACATGGGTTTTCTTCAGTTTCCTTCTATGGTCTAAAAACATGGATTCAAGGTGAATTGGCTGCTCTAAATTGCCCCTGTAGTGTGTTTTTCTGTGTGAATGTGTGCAGTAATGGATTGGCACCCTCTTATGGGTGTATCTGCCCAGCGCCTGAAGCGTACCCCCCTGGATGGGCATGGGAAGTAAAATGGATGATTTGAATCAAGCAAATAAGGCACATCAGTCACGAATGCAATCACATTTGTCATATTTATTTTAAAAAGGCAAAAGAAAGAACATACCAAAATTCATTTTATTAAAAAAAATCCGTAGAAAAATCCGAACGGCAAATGTACAAGGCAAACGAACAAGATTGAATCGAACTTGAGCGTAGTGTGATGTTCACAGTACACTTAAGGCCTGTCCCTCAAAGAGGATGTGCATCAGAGAACACGCCTATCCACAGATACTCTCACACAGAGTGAAGAAAGTGGCCTCCACCACTGTTTTACACAGGAAGTCAGGAGACAGGCAGTCATGAGACAGAGACGAAATATGTTCTGTGATACAGTACCCACATAAAGAAGAAGACCTAAACTGGTGCTAACAAGTTTTTTTTTCTTGTGGCTTACTCACAGACCTCGCACAAGTGGTTTGAGAAGGAAGCTCTTAACAAAGCCTATAGTAGATACATGCCTATGAAGTCCATTTGAGAGTAATGGCAACAAGCAAGCAGTCTGGCAAAAGGCCCATCAGAGTTTACCATTTAAATAACAAACCGAAGTTGGGATCCAGAATGTGTTCAAGTATTAAGAAGTCTGGCTCAGTATAATGGTGATGTAGTAAATTTATGACCATTACTTAATTAAATTACAGCATAACAAGTTATTATATGTTTATTAACTTAATAGTTACAGCTTTATTTCCTAAAACAAAGATAATGCTGAAACATACAGTATAGTTCGCAGAAATCATAACTTTATCTCCATGCTCACCAATCTGCTTATCAAATCCAGATCCTTTGTTTTTGATGAATGCTTCAAAATCTTAAATAAACATATAATTGGAGATAAATAATTGTGGGGTTTATTTTGAATCTTAAGAACATATTCAAATCAAGCTCATTTGTGAACGGACAGTCAGCAGACTGACGCGTGTTTGTTACCAGCAATAGTCCAAAGGTTTTAGGAAAACAATGATACATGAAGTACAACCTTTGAAAAAAAAAAGAGGAACTGTTAAGTACTTTAAGGTTACATCAAAATATGCATGATGCATTAGGAAGCGAACGGCCAGTTCCTTCCCTTTCTTGCCTGTTGCCATTTTCTCACAAATCTATACAAACATACACGAATACATACAAATATTAACACTGCTACCCAGCCGTTTAGAAAACCCATGATCGAGCCCGTCCACAGGCTTTCCGGCCTCGAATCGACAGCCTCCATTGGAGGTGACCAATCTTTGAAATGTGTGATGAATGTCGTGTTCCAAAGTGTAGATGCAGGTGGGAGCACCAAGGCACTGATCCTTGACCCCCGTTTACCGTTCACTGATTGCCTCTGGTGGATCAAGCTTGTGTTGATTTTTAAAGGGTGGTGGTGACCTAAGGCACATTTGCCACACTGGCTTCTCTGGAAAGGCTGTGTGGTTCTTTAAGAGCTGTTACTATGAGCATTACTTCCCTTTTTCCTGCGCCATCGATGACCAACTGTGTGGCAGTGTCGCTCTGCAAGGCAGCTAAGATCTCTCAACAATTACATTTCAGTGCTTGTGGAGCTACAGCACAACCAGTCAATCCAAATTAGTGCTGTTCCCAGCTTTGTGTTGGCTTTGAGACAAATTTGGTGTCTTAAAGCTGAATCAAAAAGTAAAATGCATCCTGAGTGGATTGCTACTATAATGTGACGTACCAGAGAAATCTAGATTCTAATTCCACAATTTTACTTAATTATTTTACTAAATCGGTCACAATATGTCTTTTTTTTTTTTTCTTACACTAACCGACCCGCTTTCCCAGGCCTTCAGGCTGATTGGAAAATAAGATTTTTTTTAAAACACAATGTACAAACATTGAACTCAAAAGAGTCCAACCGATTGTGCTTCACAGCTTCGAGATCCAGAGTGGCACTAGTACTTCCCTCCTCACATGACCCCACAATGGACACCCAACTTCAGTCACATGCTACATGAAACTCCCTCCGAAACATATAGATTTACAACAAAGGAGGGAAAAAAAGAAGAAAAAAACGAAAAAAACAAAAAAAAAACAACAACAGTGCATTCTGGTCCTGTGGAAATGTCCCCGAGCCAGTGCAGTTGATTAGTAGTTGTGCTGGGGAGCGCCGGCGCCCCCACTGTCTCCAATACCCGTCTGTTTATCTGAGCCGATGCTGGTAGAGGGTGCTGATGGTGTCAGCCAGGAAAGCCACCAGACCGCGGTACAGTCCTCTCCAGTTCTGCCACTGTGCACCCTCATTCTGAAACACAAAGCGTGATGGTGAGTGGGTGTGACTTAAACCACAGCATGTCACTCTTATCTACTTTCTGGTAATGCTAGGATACAATTAGAGGTTAGAACTATGTGAGTGTGTGTTATACCAGGAAAACAGACAAAAGGCCTTTTACACAAACTGTATCCGAAATTGGTGACTCGTCACTTTTAACAAGAAACTTAACTTTTTCGAATATGTCCTTAATTGACCAATCACAAGCAAATCCAGAACAATTGAATAAACACAGCTTGCCGGACAAAGCAACTTTAGGAATCTGATGCTCCAAAAACGTGATGCCCCATTCCTACTGTAAGTGACAGTGACAAATGAGAAGCAACAAAGACATTGTGTGTATGTTTCAGTACAAGGAATGTGTGTTTATGAGGCAGCACTAGTCAGACAATGACTTTAAACAGTCCAGCGATTTGCTATTCAACAGATGCTATGAATCATCTTCTGAAAATTACTTTACTTTTCATTTAAGGGGGAGCAGAAGCAGAGAGCTGCCAACAAACAATACATAATGTCTAGAATAACATGATCGCCTCATTAAACACTTCTACACAGGAATGTAGGGTAAGAAGTGTGCCCTGTGTAAAAGTGAAACTGACCTGCATAGCGGTCATGTGAGAGTGACAGGCTGTCAACAACATAAACAGTCATGAAGTACTGTATGCTAGCTCTGTAAATGTTAAACTGTGACTTAGCAAAATAAAACCTGGATTCCCAGCGCTGAGAGGCAAACGTGCTAACCACTAAGCCACTGTGCCACCCCATTGGGGAAACCATCCTCCTTAAGCAACCAAGCAGTGATAACAGGTGAAAAACCGTAGTAATATATAACTTCAATATAAAAATATGTCCAAACAACAAATAATGCCTGAATATGACATGAATATTTTCTAAATTTGGCATTTTAAATATGTAGAATACAACATTAACTGTTACAGAGGGGTGGCATCTGTGTAAAACAACTAAATCACGGTCACATCATGGGTTTAAAATTTAGTCATGAATAACATTCAGTTGGCATTTCTTAAATGTGACATACAACCCTCGGGTTGGCTCACACCAAGGGACATTCCCATCGTCTTTTTAGCCTCGTCTTTATTGATAAAGTCAACATGGCTTTATTTGTATGTGGCTTAATCGAAGACCTTGTCCAAAGCAGTTTGCAGTGTATTGTTACACTTTGTAAACACGCAAGTGGTAGGGCTTTGGGTTATGCCTATAAATACTGCACAAAATGTTATCTTTTAACAGATATCAGCAGTGGACACAGTTAAGCACTGTGATTAGAGTACTATAGTAGAAACCTTTTACTCATGCATTGTAATCTGTGAGCTTTCAGCTGAATATTATCAGTAGTGTTATTAGAACATAAGGTGAGAACCTTAAACCTGTATAAACCAAACGTCATCACATTTCCAAATGTCAACCAAGAAAAAGGTTTATATTACGTATACCTTCTTCACCACCCTTTAAATCATGAACTATAAGTATAAATAAGTATAAAAGTTGAAACCACCACAGGCGTTACGCAAGGAATCAAATGTTTATATGTAAAGGTTTATTTACATGTACAGAATGATTAGTACATGAAAAAGTACAACCAAAATGGAAATGGAAAGTAGACCTGGTGTCTAAGTAATCAGGATGACTTTCTAGTTACTGAAAGTTGAGTAATAAGCAGGAACCTAGTGGTTTATGGAACTAGTCTGCCTGTGGTGAAGATTACCCCTCTCTCAGACACGCACACCCATATCTAGTTCAGCTTTTGTTGCCGTAAATTGCTTGAGGAAGTACCTGCATTTTCTCTGCTGCTGTAGAGTCAACAACAGCATGCACTGAGAGTAGCCTAGCAACAGGAGTTCACTTGGGTCACAAAACAAGTTCCTGATCTGCTGCATGTGACTCCCCGAACAGCTGGTTTAGCCACGTAACACGATTATTGCTTTACAATTGTGTCTGGCTGAGTGTGTGTGTTTGTGAGAGAACACGAGTAAAACTTAACGAAACAAAAAAAACAATGATGGCCTGTCAGTCTAAACAACTGTTAAATGTCAGTCAGTGTGCGTGTGGCTGTGTGTGCCTACTGGGTGGGTATGTTTGTGCATTTCAGTGGGCGTATGTGTATCTCTGAATAACTGAGGGTGTATGTGTCTGTGTGTGTGTGTGTGTGTGTGTGTGTGTGTGTTTCTGGAGTGCTGAGTGAGTGCTGGAATAGTGTGGTGACATCATGTGTGTTTGTATGAGAAGGGGGGGGGGGCAGTTTGCATGGGGGAAGGAGAGATTAGCCTCTGTTTACACCCTGCCTACTTTACTGGCTGACTCCTCACGCGATACAGCAGGGAGACAGAGAGAAGCAAACAGAGAGAGAGAGAGAGGGAGCGAGACAGAGGCTGAAGGGAAGCAGGAAGGGAGGGAGGGCAGAAAGAAAGCGAGTGTGAGCGAGTGTGCGCGAGTGTGAGCGAGCGCGCACGAGCGACGGGGCATCAGGTTCAGCCACAACTAGTAACTCGACTCCAGTCACAACATTAGCCATGGTAAATTCTGCATCGATCCATTTTCAAGATAAGGCACTGGAGGCTATACACACAGTGACAGATTTGCACAAACACTGTCACTGACCCACACTCAGTTCCAATAATATGAAGCCAAAATCAGGCCAGAGCGAGTCACACCTCCAATATTAGCATGGCCGTGCAATTCGGCAAATGTATAACAAGCCACAACCAATTACTATTTGTAGAAAAAGGTCAAAATTTCAAAGCTAATAATGATCTACTAAACATCTGGCTCAACGTCTGATGGCTATTCCTGAGGCAGCATAGTTACAAAACACAATTAGGATTATTAGGACACAAACTAGTTTCTTACTCTTCTCTGGAGATAAACAGAGTTTATCTCATCGCCAATGGTCCTCAGCTGGACAGCCACTCTCCCCACCACTTGTGCTTCATTAGTCGGCTCATCCTCAGCATCGGAACCTCTTCGGCTCGAGTCTGCAGATGAACTACTGCTGTCAGGAAAGTGATCAGACTGGGGCTGCTGGCTCTCCGTGGAACACAACATCCGCTCCTCGGTTTCTGAACAAAATTCAGAAAGGGAAACACCTCAGTCTCTGTTCTCTACTCATAAAGGCATTTTGTTTGCTATGTGCATGTCATCCAAATATAAGTTTTTAGAAAAACAGTAGAATGACTCGACCGTCACGGTGTATGTTGCTGACATTAAGATTTAATCTAAAGCCCCATGTGTCATGTGTTAACTGTTAAATGTAAATGTAATTACACCACATAGCTGGTAAATTAAATAATTTCATATATTAAAATTTAATAGGTTAACTAACTCATTAGGTTTGTCACAGGCCTGTGGCCTATTTCTTTGAGTTATTTTTAATTATCCAACGTCAACTCTACATATATGGGTAGTTTGATCCAATACTTCTGAGAATATACGGTGAATTTTCAAATTTAGATTCTTTGGAAGATCTGTCATGTTTCCTATCTTATGCCTTACTTCAGCTTACTGTAGCTTTACTTCCTCCTCTTCTTTCAGCGTTATTTCATTTCCCATTAGGGGTCGCCACAGCAGATTATTATTCTCCTTCTGGCCCAATGCCAAGTATGTTATTGAAGCTTTATAATGAATGTAAATGAAATGGCTTAGTTGTGCTAGTGAATTAGTTAGTATTACTTGTGGCTCAATAAATAAACTCAGAATTCTTCCTGGTGTTTAGACACAAAAAAAATACCAGTTGAATATTAAGTGTGAATTAAATAAGGATTAATAATTTTTTAGTAACAAATTATTTTTATAGGCGAGTAATCTACAAAGAATTTTAATTAAATTTAAATATGTAACTTGTCACCTGCTTTGTGCTGTAAACTCCTACTAAACATTTTTCAAAACTCAGAATTATTCTCACATCCAATAATGAGTGTTTATCAGTTTTAATCATTCTTCGACTTGAGAAAACAAGAAGTTTTGAAGTAAATGTAAGATTTAATAATGTATAACAACAATATAAATGTAAACATGCAGCGGGAAAATGCCCCAGTTTCTGACAGAAGTCCTTTGTTTACTTTAGCAGAATGCTGAACTAGCTCCATAATCACAGGAAGCATGTGCAAGAGGTTGAGCTCAGCTGAACCTGAGTGAACAGAGTGAGTAATACAGGGAGGGCTGTAGTGTTCTGGCTTGTTGCCAGGGTAACTGTAAGTCCATGCAGCCTGAGCTGAAAGGCAGTGATTGGTGGACAGGAACAAGGGCCAGACAGTGATTGGACATACTGCCGAAGGTTAGGGAGGGATCAGGACTGGGCCAATGGCCTGCAGCGTTAATATAAGACATGCCAACAGAGAAGCACCAAAGGTTCAGCTGAGGATACAGTGGCAGTGAGGATTTAAAAAATAAGGGAAGTATTACAGCAAAAATTCACAGCTGGATAAAGACACAGAGAAAACGTTGCTCTGTGCAGTGGGACACTGTAATGTTGACTGTGGGGTTGCTCTTAGGTATAAACCAGAAGAGGAACAAGTTACAACATGCCCAGATTTTAGAATCATAACTCTTGACCACAGAGTATCATACTTCTCTCTGTTTTGCCTCTCAAATCAACCCTCCACATACTCAACAAACACATAAGGTATACAGTAAAGTCTTTTCTTTATTGTACCAATAATTATCAAACCTTGTTTGCCACAATTGCAGATGATGAGATCATCTGATAATGAAGAGTAATGAAAGCTGGATAAGTACCTGTACTGTCTCTGAGAGGTCCATCCTGTTGTTGCGTACTGGGTGCATTCACTGAGTCTTGTGTTGTGTTGACAAGTGCCAGTCCAGTGCTGGTTGGTGTGACTACGTTTCGGTGTCTGTGTCGATTCTGACTGTTCAACCAAGTGTCCCCACGCAACATCTCCATTCTACAGTTCTGTGGCGTTACAGAGCTCTGGCCGTCCACTCTGCTGTCCATTTGTGGCCGGGCCATGACATTCACTACCTTCTGCAACTGTACGGTTCTTCTTCTAACAAAAACAATGATAAACAACTTATTTTTAGCCAACACAATGAAAATCTGAATCTAAATAAGTATTATTTTTGTAATGCAAATAGATGTGCAGATCATCAAGTGCTTGAAAATGGCACTTTTTTTACATTTAAAAGAAAAGAAAAGTCTTGTTTCTCGGACTCCTATAAAATAAGTATGGCAAATGTCGTGGTAATCCAAGTAACGTTGTGTATAGGTACAGGGAACACAGTTTCAGACTTTCGGCCTTATTTACCCATAATGTGTGCGTGGAAATCTGGATATCTAAATACACAGAGAGTAAAAGGCAGGAAAGATGGCAGCGACACAATGATCGTCTAATTATCTATTAAAACACGGTCTTCAATTGTTTTGTCTCTTCTTGCAGGTGGTTGGTCATGGACCGGTCGCTAGGTGGCGGTGGTGCGCGCCCGCCCGCTCTGTGTTTATAAACAAATCCCTGCAAGCCGCGCGCGCCTCAGCCGACAACCAGAAAGCGCGAGCAATCTTTTTCCGATCTACAGCCTCCTGTTTCCACTCGGGTCTCCAAAATACAGACGCCGTGACATTTCCACGCTGCAACAGTGCATGAGATAGCGATCAACCTGCCGCTTACAATTCGAAAAGGTCGGGAAAGTAGCGCGGGGCAGAAGTAACGGAGCCGAGCGAACGGATACTCCTACAAGTTTAGCGGGGAGTTCGATCAGTTCGGCAGGTGTGCGTCCGCTGCCGGTCACTGAAACAAGGCTTACTTATGATAAAAAACTAGATCCTGAATCCATCCATTCATCCATCCATTATCTTCCGCTTTATCCTCTGCTAGGGTCGCGGTGGGGTTCCCCATGCCCATCCAGGGGAGAACGTTTCGGGCGCTGGGCAGATACACCCAGGACAGGGCGCCAATCTATCGCTGGGCACACGTACACAATCACACTATATATGGGGCAATTTAGAGAATTCAAATGACCTTGATCCATGTTTTTGGACTGTGGAAGGAAATCGGAGAACCCGGAGAAAACCCACACAGACACCGGGAGAACATGGAAACTCCACCCAGATTGGGATTCGTACCGGGAACCCCTAGCACTGACCAGATGAGAGGCCAGATTCTGAATCCCTGGTTGGCAAAATAATAAATATCAGAGTCGGTTTACAAATAGACTGAAGCGGAGACAATGTGGCGGTTTTCGACAATCACCCCACTCACGACTGACACGGGTGTGATACGCCGCCCCTTTACGATCAAAACAACAGAACACGTTGTAACACTTTGACGAGATTCGTCGACACCACCAACTATCAGCAAAGCGCAACGAGCAAGACACACTTACCGATGGAGAGAGCGTTAGGGATCCGAAGTAATCTGCAAATTAGTCCAACACTCGGTCCTGTGGCGCTTGCTGCTCTCGGGCCAATCGCTTTGGCTCGGATCGAGGTGTTTACTCTGGTAGTAAGAGGCGTGTCAACTTGTTTTTGCTCTTTTTTTAAGCCTTCCTTTTCTTATACGCTTTGCTCGGGCTCCACGCTGAAACCGTCTGAGGCGTGTGGATGTTCATGTGGCGAAAAAGAAATCCTCGCTGGGTGAAATAAGTGCGCTTGTTGACACTCAGGTGCGTGTCGGCGGGGTGGACGTGTTTGAGTAATGACAGCCAGACCGACCTTCCACTCGCCCGCTGAAGTCCCGCCCTCTTTTTTGCTAGTTCCACAACAAGCCCCGACATGATCACGCTCAGCACCCGTTTTTAGACAAATCCCGCCTTCCCGCATTGGATTGGCTGGCGATGTGTAAACATTGTCGCCATGGCCAATCAGCGAAGCTCTCGCGTGGATTTCTCACACAGTACGGGTGGAAAAGTCACCGCCGGTTTCACCACTTTCCACTCTCTTCTTGTCGCGACTAATGTTTCATGCGTGTGTTGTGACAATTTCCAAACACTGTCTAGGCCTCGAGCCCACCTCTTACCCTACTTAAATTGGAAGTAGGTTGTCATTTGTGGTTCAACCATTTACATTTAGCTAAAAGTCCTTCGAGAGTACAATGTCTATTCTTAGTTCACTATTAAATACAAGTAGATATCTGTTGCTGTATATAATTTCCTAACCACCACATACCTCACAAAATGTTAGATTTCAGACACTAGCTATTATGCTATATGATTAAAAATATGGGCGGCACGGTGGCTTAGTGGTTAGCACGTTCACCTCTCTCCATGTCTGCGTGAGTTTCCTCCGGGTTCTCCGGTTTCCTTCCACAGTCCAAGAACATGGATCAAGTCGATTGAGTTCTCCAAATTGCCCCATATAAAGTGTGTTTGTGTGAGTGAGTGTGTGCCCAGCGATAGATTGGCGCCCTGTCCTGGGTGTGTCTGCCCAGCGCCCGAGACGTTCTCTCCTGGGTGGGCATGGGGAACCCCACCGCGACCCTACTAGAGGATAAAGTGGGATATAATGGAAAATAATGGATGAACTAAAAATATGTAGACACCACATATTTATGACATTCCATTAAAGCATTGCTTGAACAATTTGGGGAATGCCATTTTTTGTTTCCTAGTCCCACCATGCAGAAATACATGTAAGGACTCATAAAGATATGATTTAATAAGCAACACAGCACAAGAAACTGATCGCATTAGGGTTGTAAAAATGTCTTTGCAAACTGAGCCGTCATGTATTTTGTCAATCTTCAAACTTTAAATAAATTACCAAAAAATCTCACAAATTCTCCCAAATGCATCCCAATGGCCAATGAATTCCACCCCATGTATGAGACACTGGTGGCATTGAGCAGCCCCTTCAGTGACAGGCTGCGTCAAAGTGTATTAAGGAGCACTATCGCAGGTTTTTTTACTCCTGCAGTTAGACTATACAACCAGCACTGCTCTAAATAACCCCTCACCCCATACAAACTGACATATAAAGCTCCTACGAGACAAACACAATCAATAGATAGGAAATAATTTGTTGCTGGGCCAATTAGACAATATTGTGCAACTACTGTATTATATGTCATGTACATACTTAACTGTAATTTATTATTTTTTTTAAAACAAATATATGCCATTTTTAAAAATTATATATTAGATTTCCATTTTGAACTTTTTTTTCACATATTATTCCTTTTCTGCTGTTACTTGGTATATTTCCCAATGGCAGGACCAATAAAGGCTTATCGTATCGTATCTTAAATCTTTCAGAAAATCTTGCAAGAAATATAAAAGCTGTCACAACTGAAACAACAAAGGCAAACTCCTGATAATGGTTAAGGTTTCTGTTAGGTTGCAATTTTTTTTCTCAGTGCAGCAGTAACACACTTAGTATTTGACAGCTTTGACACTAAGGTGTTAAAATCCTCAGTTACTACCACACGCCCTCTAACTTGAACTCCAGACAGAATACTTAAACCACCCAGAGTTACTGCTGTACTGAAGTCTATCATTTAAATAATATCTAGTCTGTGTAACCATTCTATAGTAATCTGTTTTTATTGTTTGATTTTGTAGTGTTACATATATACATTATGTATTGCAACAGCGAGTGTGCTCTAAATTATGTTTACCTGATTAAATTTTAATAGTTTGAGTTGGTGTAAAGTAACTGTATCTTATCTATGCAGTAAAGGGGCATATTTTTTGTGTCAACTAAATAAAACAGTAATTTGTACTATTATAAGGGTTATTATTGCCTTTAAGTCAGGTGTAACACAAGTGCGGTCTCTCCTCTTACATAAAGTACAGATATGAAACATGAACTCTTACATAAAGTGAATGTATAAAACATGGACTCTTCTCTTACATCATGTGCAGATATGAAACATGAGAATGTTATTGAAAGTACACTAAGTACTTTGTATTTTAATTTGACTATTTAGTACAGGGCACGGTGGCTTAGTGGTTAGCACGTTCGCCTCTCAGCGCTAGGGATTCCCGGTACGAATCCCCATCTAAGTGGAGTTTCCATGTTCTCCCCGTGTCTGCGTGGGTTTCCTCCGGGTTCTCCGGTTTCCTCCCACAGTCCAAAAACATGGATCAAGTCAATTGAATTCTCAAAATTGCCCCATTTAGAGTGTGTCTGTGTGAGTGAGTGTGTGCCCAGCGATGGATTGGCGCCCTGTCCTGGATCTTTCTGCCCAGCGCCCGAGATGTTCTCCCCTGGATGGGCATGGGGAACCCCACGGTGACCTTAATAGAGGATAAAGTGGAAGATAATAATTGAATAAATATTTAGTACAGTAACCTAATTTTAAAAATCTTTATTAAAGCACGTAAATTCAAAATTCAAAGGATACCCCTTCCCATGGAATAATGATACTTTTCCTTTTTTTCCAGTTCACTGTGTAAATTTGTCTTAGCTTTTTATTTCTTTACTCAGCCTAATTACTTACAAAAATGTATAGGCTATTTTAAAGTTCATTCTTTCTTTTGAACATAATTTTCATGATGGGTAAACAGTTAATTGCAGGTGTCTTCTGGACTACTTTATGCTTACAGCTTCTATTAAAGTAGTTTTACCATCAGCCTCCTATAGCTAAAGGATGTGGAAAGAAAGCCATTACTGTTTGTTTGTTTGTTTTTTACTGCAAGCATGAATGTTTAATCACATAAGGACAAAGACAGGCCAATGGCTACAAATGCATCACTTTTAATTGCAGCAATGACTCCTTATAACAATAAATAAAAATTTAGTTTGAAATATGTACTAGTTGACGAGAGTTAACAAACATAATTTTTGCGTTACTATTTCATTTTTACATATTAACAAGGACTAATCATTTTACAAGGACTAATCAGTTGCATTTGATACCAACTGAATACCTGCAGCCAGTTTAATAAGCAGCTACAGGTAATGACAATATCTTAATTAATTAATAGCACTGCTTTCCATTCAGGCTTATGCTAATTGCTGTGGAAATTCCCTATTTACCCTGCAGTGTGTTTTCTTCCTGAGTGTGGCCATTGTATTTCTATGCAGAGAGGCCAGAGGCGGATCTAATGGGCTGGAAGTGGCAGCTGGTCTTCAGATGAGCTTGACACCCTAGTGTCAGAAGAGAGAAGCCTCTTTAATACAGGGGAATCCCCATCCAGGTACATGCCTGGGCAAACAACCATACTAAGCCTGATTAGGGCATAGTGATTTGCTCCTTATTATACTGAGTAATCTGATACCTGAATAAAAATTATGAACACCATAGGTCATCAATCTGTAAGCATACAGTACACCATAAATCTTTTTCTTGTTATGATTGTCTAAATTATGAAAGTTGTAGATTAAAAACCTGACAAAACTTCTTTCTGAATAGTACTTTGGAATTATTAGTGTGTTCCGTACCTTTACACTTGTGATGTAATATGCTCTGTGTTTGTCCAAAGATAATAAGTAGACTTCTGAGAAATTCTCTACCTTGGTAAACATACATATAAATAATCATCTATGATCTAAATGTATTACTGCTCAGGTGCTTGAAATGAGTCATAGTGACAATTAGGCTGTTAAAGGTGATTAGCCCTAAGCAAAGCACCTAGTCAAAAACAAATTAAGGCAATATTCAGATCAAATATTTAATCCTAGCTAAAACAGACTGTAAGAAAAATACAATAGCTGTGTTTGGGTATTGTGTTTGTAACACTTGTTATACTTGTAACCAAAGCAAATCCTACTGATTTTGTATGCAGTGACAGAGCAGCTCGAGTTGTGTCAGTTACAATGACATCATCCATTATTTCCCCCACCCTTGTATCTAGTAGGTAGAACTGAGGAGCCATTTTCGGGTCACAAGCATGCTCGATATCACAGTTTAGCAGCCATCTATGACAAGTTAACAAATTATCTTTCTTCAGCATCATAATGAGCGTTAAACAATGCATCAGAAGTGACTGAAATAATACAGAGCAGCTGCTGCCTTGTTATATACTGTAATTTAATGGTGCCGAGTGACAGACCAACAAAATAATCTAAAAAGACGTTTGTTTCATTTAACATAGACTTTGTAAGTCTTAATTTCAAACACATTTACCAAACAGTCAATTATATTTAAAAAAAAAAAAAAAAAAAAAAAAAAAAGTTGAAATATAAAAATATAAAAAATACAAAAATAATTATTCGCTTAGGTCTTGATTGTTTTTCTAAGAAAACTGATTACTAACAGAAGTGAGAGAACCAGCAGACTGGTTTCAGTCACATTTTTTCTCATTATGTGTTTCATATCCAATTGTTTACAATAGCCACAAATGCAAAACATGACATCATGATAAACAATATGTTCTCTCCTGTGGTGACCACATTGACCTGTTATCTGTCCACACGTGTGAAATGTTAACATTTCTTTTATATAAAAACAGTGAGGACGTGAAAAAACAATTTAAAAAAATGATTAAGCATTTACATTAATTTGATTTTAAGAAAACTATTCTATATAGATTATATATTTGAATGCCTGTGCTTTATACTGATAGTCATATTTAAAATGTTTAATATATTAAATTTGTAAACATGTGCTTGATTTTTTTAAGTCACAAGAGATGTTATCTTTTTTTGTAACTGCCTTGATACTGTAGATATCAGTGAACCTTAAAGATCTGATTCTCCCTTGTTTAGCCAGTCTGCAAATGTGTGCCTAAATTACCCCACATTTAAATAAAGTAAAATATGACAGTATATGTACAATTTTGGTATACAAATAACATGGTGTCCTGTCACACATAATGCAAGCTTCTGAATAATCCTATATCTGTAAGATACAAAAACACAGCATGTACAGTTGGTGTACAGCAAACTGTAACATCTTAATAAGCTTAAACTATAAATGACCACTTTTGAGGACAGGAGTACTTAGGAATTGGTCTGAATGTGTAAATAAATGGGGAACTCTTTGCCCAGTGCTCTAAAGCCAGTAGTAAAGTCATGTTTAATTAAAATACTAATTTGAAGTGCATTAGGGACATTTACAGGCTGAGACTTTCTGCAGATCAAATAGCACTGATTAAATATACAATACTCTACACTATTACACATAACCTAACATTATAAGGCTTTCTCTTATTAATCTAAGTGTCCTTAACCTTACAGAATAATCTTGAGGCATGTCCTTAGTAATATCAACAATAACTCTTAGACATTTCCTCATGTGTATAAAGCTTGTGTCCATTTAAGTACAATGTAAGGAGAGAATGATGTCACCTCTCAGGCATATGGGAGAGAGGTTTCAGGTTACAAATGCACAGGCATGACCTCATCTTCAACGTGAGGGATCATCTCCCACATGACTGCAGACTGAGCAGGGTGAAGGGAAAGAGGGAGGGGCATATTTGATAGAGTTGGGGTTTAGTGGGGGTGACAGAGTGGTGTTAACTCCAGCTGTTGTCGCTTTGACCTCATATGACCTCCTCAGACTAGCTAACAATGACTTGGTCTCTTGAGTGTATTTTTAACACAATGTAGAGGAATGGTATGTTTATTTATGCAGGGCTTCCCATGCTAGTGGTCCTTCAAGCTGACCAGGCAAGTTTTTAAGTTGCTGTATAATGTTAAACACAGAAACCACAGTGGTCTTTGTAATAATATAACTCAAATGCTTAAAACAAACACATAAAAGCTTAAAATGTACTCATGTACAAATGCCTATTCCATGTCTCTTTGGACTCATGAACGAAAGTTCTTGAATTTCTGTATATTAAGCCCAAAAACACAATAGACTTTTTGATGATATAACTCAACTGCTTTAAACAAGCATGTTTAAGTTTAAAATATACTTAAAAAAATCTAATAGGCATAATGTTTTTGTCCAGGAAACGTTTGTGCCTTAGATTTATATAAAGCTGCTTTGTTACAACGTTCTTTTTATATACAGTCACCAAATAGATCAGAAAAATAGTTCTGATCTTGATCATAAACAATATATTGTATTTAACTAGTAACTAAAACTGTTTAATAAAAGTACAAGAATAAAATACAAAATTACACTCGAACTAAAGTGACGTTATAAAGTCACTTGACAAGTCACTTAAACAAACATCACAGCATTGTACTTGACAGCAGTAAATGCACTTAGTTACTGTTTACAATGTTGACAAATGGGAGTGATTAATAGTTTTATCTAAGAAACAAGATTTTAGTCTGCAAAATCCATTTAAAATAATTTAATTAGCTATAAGTATTGAGTATACACTAAAAAAATAATTCAAATGCCTTTATCCATTATTTAAGAATATTTATTATTTTAAGATAAAAATAAAATTGAGTTATGTGAATTAGCCAGAATTTTTATTTCCATTTTTTATTTTATTTGGTACTGCTGACACAAAACATATAAATGTTGTAACACACTTAAATGACTTACAAATGTTTGTATTTATTGTTATTTCATCATTGTAATTTTTAATAACTCAATTAGTTTGGGTGACTTTTCTCATTTGACTAAATTCTCATGTAAATTTTTACAAGTAATCAGAAAACTAAAGCACATTTTTCATAAATAAGGTGAGCGCTGTATTTGTTAACTACATAATTACATTTTTGGTCTACATTGGTGTTTTGCTTTTGTAAAATGATCAGTTATACTTCATTTTGGTTGTCCTAAAAGTCACTAGATGTCACAACTTGTTTTGTGGGAAAGAAAAAAAGTGAGTAAAAGAACAACCAAAATATGTCAAAATTACAAATAAATACTCTTATATTCAAGGTTTTTAATATATCATGTACTGTCCTAGATATAATAGAACTACAGTAGAATAGAATAGGAATGTTGAGAGTGGTGGTTGTCATAGTGACCACTTGAGTTCAGTCTTATCTCAGATTATGTTGCAAAATGTTCCTGCAAATTGTCAGAAGATCATTTGAGATTTTACAACTGGTTCAGGTAAAATAATTTTAAAATATAAATGTAAAATGTAGTGAGCTAAGCTATTAGTTACTTAACAATAAATTAACTTTACTAAACAAAAGCTGCTTCCTCCGGGTTCTCCGGGTTTACTCCCACAGTCAAAAAACATGGATCAAGTCAATTGAATTCTCCAAATTGCCCCATATAGAGTGTGTGTTTGTGTGAGTGAGTGTGTGCCCAGCGATGGATTGGTGCCCTGTCCTGGGTGTATCTTCCCAGCGCCCGAGACGTTCTCCCCTGGATGGGCATGGGGAAACCCCCCTCGACCCTAATAGAGTATAAAGTGGAAGCTAATGAATGAATGAAAAACAAAAGCTGCCACCTATAGAAATATAGCAATGTTACACAAATATGGCAATCTTAGTAGCTACTTCATGTTGTATTAACCTATAGAAAATTCAGTCTGAATAACTGGAGCTTATTGATAAAATCACCTTTGTTTATGCTAATGTATTTTTCACAATGATAATATATCCACATGTAAGCTTCAAAAAATACTTTAATTAGAGATGGTGGATAAAGACAGGCTATGTTAAATTCATCAAAATAGTTTGAATTTATCATCAGTGGACAGGACGGCGAGAAGAAAAGTCCACTGAAGCCAAACAAATAAAAAATACTAATTTACCCAAAAAAAAAATAATTGTGCTGATGCTTTATTTTTAGAGATGATTTTATTTTGGACCTTAACCAACCTATTCAACTACAGTCTTGATTCTGAAATAGATCTTATACCCTGTATAAACCAATGTCTGTCTTCACCTAGAGTTCTACGCTTCTTAGTCTAAATAAATACAAATTTTCACTGATATGAATTTTTGGAAAGGACATCTATTTAGTTGGAGCAGGTTAAAACAGTCACTCTATAAAACTCTATAAAAATAGTCATGGTTTTAGTGTTGGTTGGGCAACCACTAGGTCACATCATCTTTTCTTTTAATTATACCTTTAAGTCATCCGAGAATTGAAGATACTTGTTGCAGTTCGAAGTGAAATTTTACCTCATTCTTGTTGTATTGACACAAATGTCCAAGTTTGCTGTTGTGTGATATCTTTAATGATGCGCCATAGTTTTTATAATTTTTTAGTAGAAGACAGATCTAAAGCACAGGCCTGTGTCTATAAAGTTGTCTTAAAATTAGCAGGATAAAACAGATACAGCAGAGCTTATGTTTCTTTAAAACATTCTAACAATATGACTTTCTACATCAAAGGTACTTTTAAATCCAAGATGATCATGTATTCT
Organism: Corydoras maculifer; assembly: GCA_019802435.1. Lineage (NCBI taxonomy): Eukaryota > Metazoa > Chordata > Actinopteri > Siluriformes > Callichthyidae > Corydoras > Corydoras maculifer. Next base: position 714,998 of record JAFMOD010000155.1, read on the forward strand.
GTTGCTGCATTTTCTTTGGGTATCAGTTTCCTTTGGTAAATAAAATCTGAATGCTGTTCTGGTCAAAAACAAGCTAAAATAAGGGGTTGTCTCACAACAGATCTTTAGACTTCAAGTCCAGAAATAAAAAAAAACTGTTGTCATTTTTGCACACACATTTGGTTGTGGTTTCCTCTTTACATAAAACAGTTTCATTATCAAATTAGGTTGCATTTATTTAAGTGGTGAGCTGTGTCAAGTAACAATAAGTATTCCCAAGTCCATGTGGGTATGTCTGTCATGGAAGCATGATGGTTTATTAAACAGTTTGACATGAGGGCTCGAACTTATTCTATGAAATAACTAACAACTCTCTTACAAAGTGATAACCCTTGACTAATGCTTATTTGTAAAACATGGAAAATGTTACTTATACATATACTTAGTCTTATCTTCATGACTTCACAAGCTAACAGTTCAAATGCTGATGGTTGAACTTTTCCAAATATTGTTGCCCATAAACTTTTATGCTTATTCGGAATCAATCAGAATATTTTATTAATCCCGTGGGTCTTAATAATGTTTTTGAGTGTGTAATAACAAACAGAATTAAGTTCTTCATTAAAAACCCATCATGTATAAAACTTTCCAAGCATTTTAAATATGGAGCTCGTATCAGGAAATCTTTTTAAAATTGTATTGAGTACAGATACAAGAACATTTCAATTTACTAAGTATTTTTATATATTTTAGAACCTTTTACTATACATCATGTGTAATAACAATAATAAGTAATGTGAAAAAAAATATAAAGTTTAAAATAACTTCTAAACCAATTATGTTAAACAAAATATTTACAGTTTACTGTATAATTGTTTTTATCCTCTGATGTAATTGTGATGATTCACCATCTCTTGTGACACTGAAGGGAAAAGCGCACACCTTCTCTTAGCACTCTTGGGATTTTTTTGTTACATTTCGCTGTCACGAAAATTAGGTCACCATCATGCTTACAGCTCATGGTTATGCCACTGTTCAAACAGACAAACTCAGTTTGCCTAAAATGATGGAAAGAATGTTATTAAGGAAGTTGGTGATTACTAGATCAAATGTGCCTTTTTTTCTTTTTTTTTTAAATGGTACACTAACGATGGCTTGCCAATAAAATTCCAACACACAGACAGTGAAGTTTACCGTACTAAAAGCCAGCTTGGGTTCATTTATTCATTAATTTCCTAAACTACTGATCCAGGGGGTGTTGTACAAAGTCCAAGTAAAGCACTTTCAGGGAGGGAGGGGTTACATGCCCTGTCCCCTATTACTCACAGGACATTAGCAAATTAGGGGTCTCTGTGAGCTTATGTATACAGAGGAGGTTGGGTGTGCTTTCCTTAACACTATTCCTTGTTTTGGCAGCCGTTGTTGAAAAAGATGAGATTAGCTGCCTTCACATGCCACTAGAGAAGCATGTGGTGGTTCAGGCTGTTAGTGTGAAAAATAATTAGGTTAGACCTGTGCAGAATTTGGAACTGCCACTAGAGAACTTACAAAATAATGTGTTTAATAAATGAGGGCTTGATCATGCTAAACTCTAATGTGATTGATTTTTTTTGCTCTACTATATCTTAGATCCTTCAGCTTTTTCTAAATTAGATTTGCTTCATTTTAATATGTGGTTTTAAATTCAATGCTTTTGCTCCTTTTCAAACTGACCAGAAATCATGTTCAGCTAACAAATTGCAATGTACTGCAAACCAAATTGGAGTAAACCGATTTTAATGCCAAACGAATCAATGTGTGCATGCTGCCATATCCGAAGACATATTTATTCAGAGTAAAGACAGATACAGGTCACATGCATAAATGAATGTTAAACATCCAGATAAACAAATCCAATCTGAGCAGTAAAACAATAAATACATATACTACCCCATAATGTATAGTATAAATACTATACAATGAAACCTAAAATCCAAATTGAACCAAAATGTGTATTTTCTTCCAGTGGGTAGTGTTTGAAACATGGATCTATACTGATTTAAACCCAAGGCACTCTGCACCCAAGTTCATTTGGCATTGGTAAATGCAGAGTCAGAAAAGGTTATGATGGTATAGAAATACTAAACAAACTAAAATTAAAGAACAAAAACACAGCCCTGAGAGTAAGTATAACTGAAGGTTAAACTTTAACATCACCTTTTTAGTTTTATCCTGCATATACCACTGCACCCTGCTGGTGTGCAGATGTAAAAATGCAACGATTCAGACCTCTTACAATTCCACTTTAGATTCATTTATCCATTTGTTTGGTTCTGCTAATTGCCTATTTTTTAAGTTTTAAAAAGGCAAACCAATTTCTCCTTAATTTCTCTATATTAAATTACTTCAACACAAGTGTACGGCACAACAGGGTTCCATTTCTTTGCATATCTAAATTTAAGAACCCAGGAAAGCTTTGAGCTGGCAGCCCTCAATAGACAGTTGCAACCTAGCAAACCTGATGTTCACACCCTCAGTCTTTCCATTAACCTAAAGCAATAAAACACACTGTGGGTTTCCAAGGTTTGGCAAAATTCTAATAAGATTTATATATCTTGATAAGATACCACATTACAAATGATGATTTATAAAATACCATAATTATTATAATTAAAGCCTTTTTCAGAGCAGTAACAGTAAAGAAGCAGCCTGGACCTGCTAATTTATCAAAAAGCAAACACACAGACAAATGTGTTCATGCTACTCAGCTGTTGGTTCAAGCCCTCCTCCTATCCCGGCTTGAATATTGTAATGCTCAGCTTGTTGGTCTCCCAGCTTACACAATCAGGCCTCTACAACTAATTTAATACTCCACCTTGTGTTAAACCCACCCAAGCAAACTCATGTCACTTTATTGGCTCCCTGTAGCTGCTCACATTCAGTACAAGGCACTGACTCTGGCCTACAGGACCATTTCTGGATCTGCACACTCTTACTATCACTCTATTGTCAACATATAATCCAACTCCTTCACTTCGCACTAGTGATGACTGCCGCCTGGTGATTCCACCTCACCACGGTGCTAATTCTCCATTGCGTTCACCAGTGCAAAAATGGTGGAATGATCGTCCCAACTCTGCCCATAAGGTGGAGTCACTTGGCATCTTTAAGAAACAACTAAAAACACATCTCTTTTACAAACAGCTGATGTAAGTAAAAAAAAAAAATAGGATAGGGTGCAGGATAGGATAATGATCAGGTTTGAAAACCTCTTCCTAAACTACTGACTTGAGGGGTTCTCTCATTTGTAAGTCGCTTTGGATAAAAGCGTTGGGTAAATTACTAAATTTAAATGTAAACATTCAATGCTGTATCAATTATTATCAATTTAATATCTTTATATACTAGAATGTTTTTGGATTGTGAAAACATGTGTAGATAAGGGAAGAACATGCAAACATAGTTAATGAAAAGCCATAATTATAAAGGTTTGTTTAACTACATGGAATTAGAATTGGGGCTTAGTGGTTAGCACGTTCGCCTCTCAGTGCTAGGGATTCCCGGTTCGAATCCCCATCTGAGTGGAGCTTCCATGTTCTCCCCGTGTCCGCGTGGGTTTCCTCCGGGTTCTCCGGTTTCCTCCCACAGTCCAAAAACATGGATCAAGTCAATTGAGTTCTCCAAATCGCCCCATATAGAGTGTGTCTGTGAGTGAGTGTGTGCCCAGAGATAGATTAGTGCCCTGTCCTAGGTGTATCTGCCCAGTGCCCAAAACGTTCTCCCCTGGATGGGCATGGGGAACCCCCCCGCGACCCTAATATAGGATAAAGCAGAAGATAATGGATGGATGGAATTAAAATTGCACACAATTCTACCTCCATCAGCATTGTATTTTAAGCTTAAGTCCTTTTAAGAATGTTCTTAAAGTCATTCGATGTCTAAATATAAATATACTTTAATGAAATCTAATGACCACAGCCCTTCACAGCAGGGTCCATGTTAAATTTACAACTTCATGCATCTCTACTCTACTTTTTAAGGTATTTTAATACACACAACATGGACACAAACTATAAATGAATGGAATATAGAGAAATCTAACAAAACATTTAAATGCGTGTTTGATTGCACACATTGCCTTGATTTTATTAAATGGCATAGTGTGCAATTATGGAATACAACTGGTATAATACAGCAGATTGTGAGACTGCCAAATTTCATGCAAATTCAGTTAACGGTTATAAAGTCTATGGACTCCGTGGCTACATTACAAAACCCCACCCAATTTGGTAAAGTATTTTCTCTTAACTCATTGATTCAGTGTCCTGTGTCAAACGGTCATGGAAATATATTTTCTGAATATTAATGTTATAGTGGCTCACATTAAAGCAGATATTTTTGTTTAAAATCATCCTGCCAGTAAAGTGAAGTTTACACATCAATTTTAGAAAAAGACTGGACATTTCAGAATAATATTCAATGCATATACTTCTGCTGTTTGCTGTTAGATACCAGCCATAGCATGTAATTAGGTTATCACTTTTTAAATACATAAATACTTTGTGTTTGTTTTAGTTGCTTGTTCGAGCTTTTACTAAAGTAAAACCGTTATCATGGTATACATTTATAATAGATCAGAAAAGGTCTTTTAAAAAAGTATTAAAGAAACCTATGTAACTCAGAAGTGACCAAAACCTAATTAGAGCTTTATAATAGTGAGACCAGTAAGAAAGCTACCTCTTACTGCCTTTTTAATTAGTCTTTAGTTGTAAGAAGTGCTTAGCTACAAAATCTATTCACAGGGAATTTGTGACAATTGTGACATCGGAAAATTATAAATAAAAACAAAAAATAAATTAATGTTATAAAATAGGCGGCACGGTGGCTTAGTGGTTAGCACATTCGCCTCTCAGCGCTAGGGATTCCCGGTTCGAATCCCCATCTGGGTGGAGTTTCCATGTTCTCCCCGTGTCTGCGTGGGTTTCCTCCGGGTTCTCCGGTTTCCTCCCACAGTCCAAAAACATGAATCAAGTTAATTGAATTCTCAAAATTGCCCAATTTAGAGTGTGTATGTGTGAGTGAGTGTGTGCCCAGCGATGGATTGGCGCCCTGTCCTGGGTCTATCTGCCCAGCGCCCGAGACGTTCTCCCCTGGATGGGCATGGGGAACCCCACCGCGAACCTAATAGAGGATAAGCGGAATAAGCGGAATAATGAATGAATGAATGAATGTTATAAAATAATATTGAAAATATCTACAAAAATAGTACCCACAAAAACAAACTAATTTATTATTTTACCTTTAAGAAACAGATAAAAGCAACAACAAAAAAAAAACACTGAGCCACTAATTAATAGTCACATGGGTTTGGGATTACTTAGGAAAATCAGTTACTTGACACAGTCTGCCACTGCATCAAGAAGTGCAACTTGAAATTATATCATGCAAAACCAAGGCAGCTTATTAATTCTGTCCAGGGTAAAATTACAGTGCACATGTTATATGGTCATACAAGTCCATAATTTAACTAAATCATATTTTAACATCAAATTCCACACAGAAAAAAAAGGAGAGAAAAACAAAAACAACGCTGCACCCTGCACCTGCAATCTGTTCAACTGTCTCCATGTCTATTCAGCGGGATAATGCCAGGCTTTGTTCTACATAGGTTACCACAGAATGGCTTAGTAGACATTGCATGCATGTGCTTGATCGGACTGCTTACAGTGCATATCTGTCTCCTCATGAAAATATCTAGCACGTTAAATAATTATACAGTAACCACGACCTGGTCCACAGCTTTCACTTGTAAAATTGCAGTAATTCGTTTTTTACTTCTTAATTATTAAAAGTGCAATTTTTAAAGGGTGCTCAGAATCAGTGTAAACATCAAAGCTCTTCCAGCTTTTTAAGTGTTGCAGGCATTGATTTCTTATATATTTCCTTTAACAAAGTATTAGGTATCTCACAGAAAATATGAATGACCCAGTCAAATGTTTGGACACAAACTATTTTCTCCTCTTACCATATAGATGGACTTTGTAGTTTTACAATTTCAGACTGTAGTCCATCTGTTTTCGTTGTTTTGATAGTGATAATCATCACAGAACAATTTGGGTGGTGGATTGTTTGTCAGTTCTGCAGTGACACTGATGCGGTGAGCAGTAATTAGATTTTTTCACATCAGTGACATTGCTGGGATAGGAATAATGCACCAACCAAATAATACCTGTTCTGCGGTGATACTATTGGGGTAAACCGGACGTACACAACAGATGGACTACAGTCTGGAAATGTAGAACTACAAAGTCCATCTTTACGGTAAGTGGAATTGAACATGGAGGAAAAAAGGAGGTGTGTTCAAACTTCTGAATTGTCATAAAAATAAACGCAAATACCGTAACACCGTTTTTACCACCATAACAAGTATTTACTACCCCATATAAGCTTCATCTTTTTGTCTGTGTGGTAAAAAGTTTGCAAATGCTATTTCACCCACTTCCCGTTATCTGATTAAGCTGAAACCTTGCACAATTGTTCATCGTCAATGACAACACAAGAATCCTTTTTTTTTTCAATCACCAATTAATTAACTAATTAGTTACTAATTTATTCATTTTGCCCATTTCCTACTTCACAAGCAGAATTAATTTAGGATAAAGTAATTTATCATGATATAGAGGGGTTTTTGAAAGATTTTTTAATATTTTGCTTTTAATATAAATGCTTTTAGGTGTGATATAAGGAGCAGTAGTGCTAATTTCACCTAGATGCAGAGAAACACATCAGGCTACAGAATTTTAAACGAACCCTAATAAATTGGACCAAGATTCACGTGTTGACATTGAACATTGCTGACATGGCGCATGGTCCCTGAAGCTGTAGCTCCTTTGCCCGGAAACAGTAATTGGTAGCTTTAAAGGAACGCTGTGATTGGTTGATCTGTGTGTTGTATGACAGTACTAATACAGTAGTACAAGTGTAAACACGTAAATTAATACAAAAGATACATAACAATAATTTTTTTTTAAAACAATTTTTTTTTTTTTTACTATTTTTGACACAAGACGTTTAGTTTTCTAACAGAATGGACAAACAGAACAGTGGATTTGAATTTTGAATAACAAAATCAAATAATTCTGCCCATTATAAGAGAATTACATTATATCTTATATGTATAATAAAGTATATTATTTGGAGATACGCCTGAAATACCATCAATATATTTTGGATATAATAAGGACGGTATACGACACGCGAAGGAAGAATTGTACTGCAGCGCCATCTGCTGGTCGAAAAATAATTTCATACCCTTCTACTTTTTAATTTGGCTTTAGATAGTGTTATCAATACCTGAATATTAGAAATATAATATTTATCAAATTGTTTGAGTTAATTAATTAAAATTTAAGCCACCAGTTTGCAAAATGTTAATGGATTGACAAATTATTATTTATTATTAGCATTAAAGTTATTTTTCTGTGACAGTTGCATTTGGTCTTCCCACAAAGGGCCAATGTCCTATTGATAAGTAAATCACCCACAGCTGAGCATGAGTTGTATGCTGTACCAATACCACTGTCCCACACACAGTTTGCCAATGGCATGAGCAATAACACATGGGCCTGATGTGAGCTAGCTGCGATAGGCGAAAATCACGCCGATGTGCAAATCCCCAAGTGTTTAACATGAAATGCCCACAAAGGTCCAATGCCAGAGAATAATGCTGTACCACTGGCCAAATATGGTCCGTCCACTGTTCGCTAATGGTATGAGCAATAGCACATCAGCCTGATGTGGGCTAGCTGCAATGGGCCAAGGCCACAAAAAAGCCGATATCGCACAGATATGCAAATCCCTAAATGTCCAACGTGGGGTGCCCACTGGGGACCACTGCCATAGCAGTACCGCTATATGACTTAATATGAGTCACTCACAGTTGGCCAACTGCATGAGCAAAAGCACATGGGCCTGATGTGGACTAGCCACAACATGCCGAAACCACAAAGGGGCCGATGGGTTTTCCTACATTGGGCATGCACCAAAACACTGGGAAGACCATACACAGAAACCTTAGTTGGTAAAAGGCAACTGCAAAGATAATTAAAAAGAAGAGCTAGCTAATTAGTTATGACTACATACGACTGCTCTTCTTTTTGCTTTATATCCATTGGTTCACAACCAGGTGTTTAATCTTCTACTGTGTTGCATGTGTAAAGTGCAGCTCTTAATACATTTAACTGATTCTAAAGTTATTATCTAGAGTAATAACGAGACAAAGTAATTATAACAATCAGATTTTTTATTGATATAAATTCAATATATACAAGATGACTAAACTCTTGGCAGTCTATTCTTGTTGTAGGAAACTAGAGTGTTTACTGTAACAAATAATGTTTTTTTTATACATATAGTTAAACATCTATTAACCCCCAGGCCAAATAGCATGTTTTATATAGTATAAATAAATTAACATAGCCGTTCTATTACTATTGCAGTAATATTATTTTTTTATTGATCTTTTTATCTTATCGGTTAGCCAAGTTCAGAACTAAAGATTGAGAAACAAAGAACATTTTGAAATGTTCTTACAAATCAATACATGTAAATGAAACTGGGGGAATAAGTTACCAATCATGTTCCTATTATAAGCTTCATTTAAAAATAAACCAACTCTCTGTAAACAAAATTAAAACGCAGTTTCAACTGTTGGATGGATGACCTACCGAAGTAAGAATGTCTTTATACAGAGGAATATTTATCTACTCTTCTTCAACCTCTTCATCAGGACAACAATAATATTCAACAAAACAAATCTGTCCATCATCATTTCGTACGAGGTACTGTAAAGAGAGAAACCCACGAGTGTCTGTTCTCACCGAAACCTTACAGGACAGAGCCAGGGCCTTGGTGGAGGGTTTTAATAATGACATCTTGTATCTGTAGGAACAATTAGATTGCAGACAATGAGCATAATATTTTTTTATTGGTGTTTAGCCTGGTCAGGGCTTATAGCAACTTGCTAGAAAGATTATTTGTTAGTGTCTGACAGCTGTAGAACAAACATGTTGGCAGAAAAAGCTTAAATCATATGATTTTTAGGACTGTACCAAGGACAAGGTATTGGTAACGTTGAAGAACTGCTCACCCAAAGTCAGAGCTGGGTAAACAATTTTCTCAACATGAGAAACTACATTTAATACAGATGGCTAAGGCAATAGGCTGATCGTAATTCAAAATAACATTAATGCAGTTATAAGTGCATGACATACAGCGCCGCCATGCATACAATTAAACTACATTATAATTTTTAAGGGCAGGTCTAATTTTAATTACATGTAAATAAGCCTACATAGTATTTTGATGTTAATGGCTGTGGTGTCGAGTGAATTTCAGAAAACAGTAAATCTATACTGCTATGCACTAAATACAGTGTTGTTGCATTACAAGATATACATTTGCAGAAATGCGGAGGTTTTACTCACCTTGTGAAATAAAACCTTGTGTAATATATACATTGCTTGCTTAACACAGGTTTGTTTTTGCTGATAAGTGACTATACCACCCAGTCTCTGTCTGATTATCCATCACAGATTATTTATAATTAATATGATGACAATGATGGTCAAACAAAGCTCACTGTACCTGTTAGTTTGTGTCTTGGTACACTGGAACAGCTCCATCATGTCTGAATCTTTGGGATAGTCATAATGAGCATTTCCTGAATTCCCAAATGTGGACAATCTGTAAAATAAAATACAAAAAAAATTGTGTATGTATCACACACCCCCACAATGGGGCACCCATCCATCACTGGGCACACGGACAAAAACACACAAACTACAGGGGGTCGATTTGGAGCAGCAAGTTCACCTTGAATCCATGTTATTGGACTGTGGGGGGAACACACACACACACACCAATAATTTACAGCTTTTTCTAATTAAAGTCACAGGGCTACTAGAGATCCACCCCCCCAACTTTGTATGTCATTTGTTTACCTGAAAAAAGGATGACTTGGTGACATTGTTAATTGCAGGACCTCGCTGGTCATATCCAGCTCTGAGAAGGCTTCTTTTAAGCTGTCAGACTGAAGAATCACCTTGTTGGTGACGTTCGAGCTGCAGAAATCGAAGTCTAATGGCTCCTCTGGCTCCTGGGTATTAATCTTGCACACCGTCACCACTCCTCCCTCCTCCAAGAACAGGGTTAGTGGGTAACCATAGCCAGTGTAGCACATTTGCAGAGCTGTGCTCACCCCTTATTGGAATGAAACGATTAAAAGAATATAAAAAGACTCCATTTCACATGTGCATTTCACTTTTCATAAAGTACAAGTATTATCGGAACTACATGCCTGGTGCTGTGCTTCCTCCGAATATGGTAAGGCAATCCAGTAACACAGTGAGGTTCACTTGAAAGGAAACTACATCCTCTTTGAGGGAAAATGCCTGAAATATCTCAGTCTGTAAAATGAAGACCCATTTAATTACACCTTTGTCTTTAATTATCTTTAGTAAATTTGTTGACTTTACTGACCATTTTCAAAGTTGAAATTGATCTTGGTGGTATATTAAGTAAATGGTTTATAGACAAACTTGGATAAGTGGTAAGTCTTACTATTTACCATGAGTAGTAAACTAAACCCATTAATTAAAATCCAAATCAGATTGTAGTGCAGGAGCAATGTAAATGCAACAGTAGCCAATGATTTTAGTACATACATATTTATGTATGTACGGAGTGTTTATCAGCTATTTAAGAGAAATATAGCATTAGAAAATAACTATATGTCTGGTATCTTGTGTACAGTGATAAATTGTTTCCAAGGTGTGAGGAATCTGTGACTATGTCACTAATACAGTATCAGTCAAAAGTTTGGACACACCTCCTTTTTGCTCCACTTATTTTCCATGTTCTCAGATCCACTGTAAAGATCCACCTGTAAAGATGGACTTTGTAGTTCTACAATTCCAGACTGTAGTCAATCTGTTTGTGTTCTGCAGTACATGCTGTGTACATCCCCTTTACTCTGTTGTAATGATCAGGACCCCAATAGTAGCACCACAGAGCAGGGATTATTGGGTTGGTGCATCATTCCTATCCCAGCAATGTCACTGAGATGGTGGATCAAATTATTAGAGAGGTACATATACATACACTGCCGCACTAAAACCCCCTTACCATAAAAGCAACACTGCAAAACTAAAAAAACAATCCACCACCCAAATTAAACCCGTTCTGTGATGGTCATGATCAATAGAGAACCAACAGGTGACTAAAAAACAAAGAAAACAGATGGACTATAGTCTGTAATTCTAAAACTACAAAGTCCATCTATATGGAAAGTGGAGCAAGAGGCGGGTGAGTCCAAATATTTGAGAGTGCCTGTACAAGCAAAAGAAAAACACTACTTTAATGGCTTTCATGTTAAAGATGTTCTGTGTTTTTTATATTTTTATATAGTAGATGTAAAAACAAACCTGGATAAAGGCATTTGCTTGAAGACATTTGGACTCTTCCACAGTGACTTTTAATCCATTTTGTGTGGCGTTGAATATGGCATGGTCTTTAAAGGAAATGGCTTTCAGGATATTGGAAAGGTTCCTCACGTTATCCAAACTCGCCACCAGAACATACTGATTATTCTCTGATTGGGACTGAGTTAACAAAGGCATTCTTCTTTTTCACATAAATCCCTGCAAAATCAAGCACAATGGTGTTAAACCACTAAAAACTAACAAGCAATTAAACATTATGAAGCATTATAATTTACAATTAAGCCAATTTAGATAATTGTGTACTACCATGGGGCAATTCACTTAGTTACAAGAACCAAAAGGCACAGTATTGCAAAGGAAAGAGTAAAACATATGAATTATAAAAATCAATTTCCAGTCTGGGTATAGCATAAATGTTCTCCCCGTGTTCGCATGAGTTTCCTCCGGGTTCTCCTGTTTCTTCCCACAATTTCTTCCCCAAGCCATGTATTCACTGTAGATAAAAGGCTCTAAATTGCAGTATACTTTGTGTTACTTCTCCACCTTCTCCCCTGTATGGGGATGGGCAAACCAACACCCCCCCCAAGAATCCTAGTAGAGGATTAAGTGGAAGATTACATTCAGACATTTACATTTAGCAGATGCTTTTATCCAAAACGACTTACAAATGAGAACATCACAAGTCAGTAGTTATGAAGAAAACCAGCTACATTGTAGAATTGTTAAACCTGATCATTCTCTGATCCTGCAACCCCCTCTCCTACAACAGGTGTTTGTTAAAAAGATGCGTCTTCAGTAGTTTCTTAAAAATGTCTTTGCCTTACAGACAGAGTTGGGAAGATGGTACCACCATTTTGCAGTGGTGAAGTGAACGAGATAGATAGATTGAAAGATAGATTGAAGGGGGGGGGGGGTAGGCCAGGGTCAGTGACTTGTACTGAATGCAGCAGCTACAGGAGCTGGAGAGAAATGAGTAATGGAGTGACATGTTCTTGGGCTGGTTGAGCACAAGTCGGGCTGCGGAGTTCTGAATTAGTTGTCTGAGAGGTCTGATAGTGGGAGCTGGGAGACCAGCAAGCAACACATTACAATAATCAAGCCGGGATAGGATGAGGGCTTGAACTAACAGCTGAGTAGCATGTTCAGTCAAGAAAGGTGTAATTTTACTGATGTCCATCCATCCATTATCTTCCGCTTTATCCTCTATTAGGGTCGCGGGCACACACTCACTCACACAAACACACTCTACATGGGGCAATTTGAAGAACTCAATTGACCATGATCCATGTTTTTGGACTGTGGGAAGAAACCGGAGAACCCGGAGGAAACCCACACGGACCTATGGAGAACATGGAAACTCCACCTAGATGAGGATTCGAACTGGGAATTCCTAGCAGGAGAACATGCTAACCACTGAGCCACCGTGCACTTCCTGATGTTGTAAAGAAATTATATACGACATTAAATTAAAATTTTAAAGGCCTACTGAACTATAGGGAGCGGCAGCTCAGTGGTTAGGACATTGGGCTATCAATCTGAAGGTTGGGGGTTCAAATCCCAAATCCCCACTGAAGTTACCACTGTGGGTCCTTGAGCAAGAACCTTAACCCTCATTGCTCCAGGGATGTTGTGATTAACCCTGTGTTCACCTTGTAAGTCACTTGGGTTAAAAGCATCTGCTAAATGACCAAATGTAAACGTATAACCATTTTTACCACGTTCGCCTCTCAATGCTAGGGATTCCCGGTTCGAATCCCCATCTGGGTAAAGTTTCCATGTTCTCCTCGTGGGTTTCCTCCGGGTTCCTCCCACAGTCCAAAAACATGGATCAAGTCAATTAAATTCTCAAAATTGCCCCATATAGTGTGTGTATGTGTCAATGAGCTTGTATGCAGCGATAGATTGGTGCCCTGTCCTGGGTCTATCTGCCCAGCGCCCGAAACGTTCTTCCCTGGATGGGCATGGGGAACCCCACTGTGACCCTAATAGAGGATAAAGCGGAAGATAATGAATGAATAATTAATGAATGAATAATTAATGAATGAATAATTAATGAATGAATAATTAATGAATGAATAATTAATGAATGAATAATTAATGAATGAATGCTCGTCGATAAAACGATATGAAGAGTTTAGGAACTCCGGGCTCATCAGTCTGTTTGTTTTAGCACTTTTTTAATCCTCGCTGCTCTGAAGGTTGGTTGATCTTTTATGAATCTTGTAAGTTTGAATTATGAGATTGTGAATCAGCTTTAAACATTAAAACCCACAGGGGTGTTAAACTTACCCTGCTCCTCACTCTCACTTTATAATGTTAGAAACACTTTGCACGTTTCCTTCACATCAGCTGAATCTTTGGCGCTGCGGCTCTTCTTCACTCACTCGGTCTCTATACCGCCTCCACAGTCCAGGAGAACCACGATCGCCAAACCAATAACCACTAAACACTCGTTATAGACGGTAAACGAATAATCCGGGTACCAGTTTAGCAGACATGACTTGTAAATCTACTGTAAACAAAAAAAACCCGGCTCTAACCATGACACAGACGCGTAGGAATTCCTTCCATACAGATTAGTCTGGGAAAATAATACTATCCACGTTTTCATTCAAGACCAGTGAGTTTTATAAAATAATATCAAGTAAAATCATATATCAAAATCTATACGAAATAAAAACAACACGGTCATTGTTTTGCGGTAGTCATTTTGACCTCACCCCCCTCTCTGAGGGAGTGGACTCTCCCGTCACTAAGGCAGCAGGAACACTGTGGAAAAGAGGAGGAGTTTAAACAAACCGTGCCACATAGTCGGTGTTTGTCGCTCCGGTAGGTTAATGAAGATAATTCCTCAATTTATATTGTTAATGATTTCTTTGTTTTTAGAATTGTAAATGATTTACTGTAGTAAATGTTCCGACATTGTCAGCGTTAAGCTTAAGGTCGTCTGTTTATTGTTAGCCACCAGGCTAAGTGTTTATTAGAAACATATGATACAGATTTGAAAGGTTTGTGTAGGTCACTCAGCGTCACACCCACCCTGTGGTAAAAATCATTTAGTTTTAAGGATTTGTAGATAATAATAACACACTATGTGGAACCAGTTTTATATCGAAAGGAGTCTGGCACCTGAACCGTTAAGCAGGGTTTCAGTGTGTGTGTGTGTGTGTGTGTGTGTGTGAGAGAGAGTGAGTGAGAGAGAGCGAGAGAGAGTGTGTGTGTGTGTATGAGGGGGGGGTGTAACATTTCCACTTGGTCATTTAGCAGATGCTTTTATCCAAAGCGACTTACAAATAAATGCAACACCACAAGTAAGTAGTTAAAGAAAAGCCACTATAATCAACCTGCTAATTGTCTGATCTGGCTTTTTTACATTTACATTACATTACATTTGGTCATTTAGCAGACGCTTTTATCCATAGCGACTTACAAGGTGAGCACAGGGTTAATCAAAACATCCCTGGAGCAATGAGGGTTAAGGGTCTTACACAAGGACCACACTGGTAACTTCAAATAATGCCAACCTTCAGATTGGTAGTCCAACCCCCTAAACACTGAGCTAGAGCTCCTTTTTTTATTTTTTATATAAGGTGTTTGTGGAAGAGATGTGTTTGAGTTGTTCCTCTGTGTGTAAAGAACAGTAGGAAAAATATCACGTTATCACTTTAAGGTTAAGGTCACTGGGCACAGCTTCTTTACCATCTGGGATGTAGCAAATGGGACCTTTGGCAGAAACACGACTTCATCCTCCCACTTTTCTCAGATTAAAGTGATACTAAATATGTTCCCAAGGCATTGGCAAACCCAGAACACATTACTTATAAGAAGCTTGAAACACTCGTGTCCTTTATAAACACGAGACATCTTTGGCTCATTGTTTGATGATTAAATCCTCACAGATTGCTGGTTATGGCTAAAGATCCACTGACAGAAGCAGGTCTTTACTTCGATGATCTCAACAAGTTGAGAATATTAGAGCCTGATGTCGCAGAGAAGACCACTGAGCTCAAGGAGAACTGTAAAGACTTTGTTGACAGTATGTCTGGTTTGTAATTCACTTCAAAGCAAATGTTAAGTTTTTGTAACTTTTACTCTTGGGGTCGCCACAGCAAGAACAGCCAAATGTTTGATTCGATGGTTTACACCGAATGCCCTTCCTTAATACCATCTGGAGTAGAGACCAGCAATACAGGTGTACTAATATGTACACTTAGAGCGATTCTCTGATTTACTTGTCTGAAATGTGGGTAGAAAAAAAAACCCACACACATTATACAGAATAAAACCTGTGTTCATAACACTCAGGAATCAAACCCATGACCTTCTTGCTGTGAGCTGGTAACCTTTGTGCAACTGAGCCACCCTGGTTTTATATAATACCAATGTACTAATAAAGATCTAAAAGAGTTTATATGTATTCTCTTTTTGAAGAAATCGGGCAATTTCAAAAGATAGTTGGTGGACTCATTGAAATGGTGGATGAATTAGCCAAGGAGGCAGAAAAAGAAAAAATAAAGGTATGTGTGTGTCTTCAATATATATAACTGTCCAAAATACTTAAAAATTTCCTAGAAAACCAAAAAGTTCAACTCAGTTGCAATGCTAAAGTTCAAACATCTGTAATAATGTAACTAAATTAAACACCTTAATTAACGAATAAAGACCTGATTGTCCATGTTATGACCACACACAACTTCCCTCCCTTTTTTAACCTTTGTTTAACAGGCCATAGGTGCCAGAAATCTTTTGAAATCTGTTGTAAAACAACGAGAAGCACAGCAGCAGCAGCTTCAGGCTTTAATTGCAGAGAAGAAAATGCAGCTAGAAAGGTTTGCTCTTATGTATGTGTATATGTACTTCTCCATCTGTCTATACCTGTGTCCACTGATTGATCCTCTATTTGGTCTTGAGCAGGTATCGAATTGAATATGAAGCTCTATCCAAGGTTGAAGTTGAGCAAACTGAATTCATTGAACAGTTTATACTGCAGAAATGAGCATCGTCCTATCAACAGGAGGTCAGGCGGACGGACTGCGTGATGCTCTGCGTCTCATAATGACTCCCTGATGTGACATGGGATTCATACAGCTATTCAAACATCTGTTCATCTATCATGTTCAGTGCCTCACATTTCAAAGTTAACATCTCATCACTGATCATCTACATGGAGTGAAAAAGTATTTTCCCCCTCATGTTTTTTTTTTTTTTTTTTTGCATGTTTGTCATTGTTAAATGTTTCAGGTCAAATTAAAATTTTAGTCAAAAACACATAATGCAAGCAAGCAAAAAAATTAATAAATAAAAAATAAACACATAATGCAGTAGGTTAAACCTACAAGGGCAAGGTATCTCAGTGGTTAGGGCATTGGGCTATCAATCTGAAGGTTGTGGGTTTAAATCCCAGGTCCACTGAAGTTACCAGTGTAGGTCCTTGACCAAGACCCTTAACACTCATTGCTCCAGGGATGTTGTGATTAATCTTCTGCTCACCTTGGAAGTCACTTTGGATAAAAGCGTCTGCTAAATGACCTAATTAAGGTTTCTATTATTAAGGGAGGAGAAGAATCCAAACTTCCATGGCCCTGAATATAAAAGTGTTTGCCCGCAAAAACCAACAACTGGTTGGGCTATCTGTAGCAGAAACAACTGCAATCCAACATTTGCAGTAACTTGTGATGAGTCTTTCACAGCGCTGTGGAGGAATTTTGGCCCACTTGTCTTTATAAAATTGGTGTAATTCAGCCACAGTGGAGGATTTTCAGGCATGAAGAGCCTTTTAGGGTCAAGGTTTTTGTCCTGTTTGTTTTTTCATGCAGGCAACATTTGCCCATTCTGCTCATTCATTGTCATTCTTAAAATAGAGTAATGAACGCTGATCTTACCTAAGACAATTGAGGGCTGATGTTTTAGGATCTTTTGTGACCTCTTGGATGAGTTGTCGTTGCACTCGGAGTAATTTTCCTTGGCCTTTCTGTGGTTCGCTGGAGTCTCAGAACATCAGATAAAACTTTTGTTTTATAACCTTTTTCAGAATGATCGATGTCAATCATGTTCTTTCTCCTGTTACTGAATTTCTTTGGCTCTTGGCACAATGTCTAGCTTCTAAGTATCTTTTGCTCTACTTTGCTTTTTGTCAGAAAGGTTTTATTTAAGTGATTTCTTGATTGAGAACAGGTGTGGCAGTAATCAGACCTTAGCGTGGCTAGAGAACTAGAACTCAACAAATAAACCAGGTGATAAACAAGTTATATTTAAACTGGACAGACACTTTTTCACGCAGGGCAATGTATGTTTGGGTTATTTCTCCCTTGAGAAAAAGCTTAATTTAAAAGCTGCGTTTTTTATTTACTTGTGTGGTCTTGACTAATATTTAATTAATTTGTTTGATGATCTGAAACATTTAAGAATGGCAACAAAGCAGAAAAAAAAATCATGAAGGGGGCAAACCCTTTTCTGTATCACTAAATAAATTTCCCAATTTTTGAAAATGGACACCTGATCACTACAAAGTCTGTACCTGTGTGTGCCGCACCATTCATGTTGTCTAGGTCCTCAAGGAGGATGAGTGATGTCATGGTCCTCTAAAAACAACTTAGAAGGGATTTGTTTTTCTTGCCACTGTCACTTCAGCGTGGTCTTTGGGGGTTCAGGCTCATAATACGGTAAAGCTGCTTTGTGACATTGTACTATTGTAAAAAGCGCTATATAAATAAATAAATTTAATATTAATATAAGTGGAAGATATAGGTAGTGACAACTATAGACTTGTACAATTTGTGTTTCGATTTTTTATTTATTTTTTTTTTTACAATAACTTTTATTATAAGGACCTGTTTGTTTCAGCAACTTGTATCTTTTCGGACCACAAATCAAAGTGTTAATGAGTTTAGGATATTTTTATAACCAAGGAGTGCATTAATTTCTGTGGATAGTACACTATTCAAATCAACTGAACTGTAAAACTGAAAGCTGTTGCAACTCACTGTACAGTTTATTTAAATAAAACTATTTTCCTTATAAATGACTTAATTTGTTTCAAATAAAATCCTGAGATGTTGACTTAACAGGCTTAAGTTTGGGTTAAGTGAACAATCCAGATATTACAGATGAAACCAAAGGGCATATAATGTGATCTTGGTTACAGAAGAAAAAATCTTCTGCTTTATCCTCTACTAGGGTCAAAGGGGGATTACCCATGCTCATCCAGGGGAGAACATTCAGGCGCAGGGCAGATACGCCCAGGACAGGGCGCCAATCTTTTGCTGGGCACACACTCACTCACACAGACACACTCTATATGGGGCAATTTGGAGAATTCAGTTGACCTTGATACATGTTTTTGGACTGTGGGAGGAAACAGGAAAACCCGGAGGAAACCCACACGGACACGGGGAGAACATGGAAACTCCACCCAGATTGGTATTCGAAGCGTGAATCCCTTGATGTAAAGTCTCAGCTATCCGCATAACATTTTTGTGAATGTTGTCATTTTTTTGGGATCTTTTGTGACCTCTTTGATGAGTTCTCATTACACTCTTGAAGTAATTCAGAGATTTTTTTTTGGGGTGTTAGAAATGTTTATAAGAAAGTTTTGTTTAGAATTCTCACTTGAACAGATGAAAAACAAATAAAATTTGAGTGTTTGCTTTATTTTATTTATTTAGCTGTGTAATAATTCTGCACAGTACCATTTGCATAATAAGTGCACATATGGATATTCTACGAAAGGCAAAACCTCACTTTCACTTTAAACGTTCACTGTAGATATTATTAAAAATGTATCACAAAAAAGACTTGCCTTCTTACAAACTGACTCAGATCTTTAAAAAATTTATTTTAATGCTATTTAAGTTTCTTGGTCTTTAATGAGCTTTTCCCACTGGGTGTGGCGGAGTTATAGGTGGCGCTAAAAAGCATGGTGAGGATCAGCATTAAAGGAATGATGAGGTATGGAGAGTAAATGGCCACCAGATTAAGACGCTCCTGCATCGTCTGTGGACCTGGATGTGGAGTTAGTGCAAACTCATGAAGGATGATGTGGGACAGGATGGGGATCAGGGAGGTGGCAACATGTGCAGAGTACAAAAGTACAGGAGTTCTGATCCATCTGCAGCTACCTGCAAAAATAAAACAAAAATTTCAAACTCTGGCTTAGTGATTAGCACGTTTGCCTCTCAGCATTAGGGATTCCCAGTTCGAATTCGAGTTTTCATGTTCTCCCCGTGTCCATGTGGGTTTCCTCCGGGTTCTTCGGTTTCCTCCCACAGTCCAAAAACATGGATAAAGTCAATTGAGTTCTTCAAATTGCCCCATATAGAGTGTGTATGCGTGCGTGAATGTGTTCCCAGCGATAGATTGGCGTCCTGTCCTGGGTGTATCTGCCCAGCGCCCGAAACGTTCTCCCCTGGATGGGCATGGGGAACCCCCCCGCAACCCTAATAGAGGATAAAAGCGGGAGATAATGGATGAATGAATGAATTAATAAATACATGTCATTTTCTTTCCACCTCATGAGAAGAGCAGGGGGATTAGGTTTATTCATTTTCAATACCGGGCAGCTGACAGATTAAAAACGAGTGCAGATGCAGCAGAACAGGCAGCATTTCATAGACTACTGTTGATTAATAATGTTGATCCACTAACCTTTTAAAAACGCGTAGGCGGCGACGGGAAAGAAGGGCAACTGCACAAGAGCTTCACAAAATATGAAGGATCTGAACCAAACTGGAGGCTCCAGCACCATGGGGTCTTTAAACTCGGCAGCATACCAGTGAAGCAGGTCTTTCAGCTGCAGGGATGAAGCAGAGGGAGCACGTTGTGAGCACGTAGTGAGCATTTAGTGAGAACGTTGTGAGCACGTAGTGAGCACGTAGTGAGAACGTAGTGAGCACGTAGTGAGAACGTAGTGAGAACGTAGTGAGCATNTTGTGAGCACGTAGTGAGAACGTTGTGAGCACGTAATGAGAACGTAGTGAGCACGTTGTGAATGGTAAACTCAGGTGAAGATGCTGATCAGTTCAAACTCACACTTTGAGGATACACGTGTTCTGGAAGCAGCGCCTGAAGATCGATGAAGAGCGTTATAGGAATGTGAGACGTAAAATAGATAAAGAAGATAATCTCTAAAAGTCGAAGAAACATGTTCTAAACGTTTCCAAATAAACTCCAAACCGCCGGATCCCTGAGCTACAGTGAGTTTTAAAGCAAACAGGGCAGAGTTCAACACTGATTCAACCGCGTGTAAGATAGCTTCCTATTGGCTGTTCGGCTCCTACGTCAGCACAAGGCGTGGCGGTAATGAACAAAGAGCATGAGGATCATATGATACATCAATCAATTGATAATCAAATGATAAACGTTTATCACGAACTATATAATAATAATAACCAATACAGAGGCGGCATGGTGTTTAGCACGTCTGCCTTTTAGCGCTGAGGATCCAGGGTTCGAATCTCGTTCTGGGTGGAGTTGCCATCCAGTTGAATTGTTTGCCTAATTGCCCCACGTGTGTGTGTGTGGCGTAAAAAACAGTCTGCAGTTATAAACGGGGAGTTAAAGATTTTTTAAATATACTTGTATAGTTTTTATATATACTTTTTAAATATTTAACTTCAGTAATTATCTCTATTGTGCTTCAGAACATTTTTACTTTTATGTATATTTCATGTATGAAATTTGACCTGAGAATGCTACAATGATAGGTGCCAAACTCAATGTCCTCATAATATTTTCATTCATTCATTATCTTCCGCTTATCCTCTATTAGGGTCGCGGTGGGGTCGTTTGTTTGGCTCAGTGTTTTTTTTTTGTTGTTGCTTTTATCTGTTTCTTAAAGGTAAAATAATAAATTAGTTTGTTTTTGTGGGTACTATTTTTGTAGATATTTTCAATATTATTTTATAACATTCATTCATTCATTCATTATTCCGCTTATTCCGCTTATCCTCTATTGGGTTCGCGGTGGGGTTCCCCATGCCCATCCAGGGGAGAGCGTCTCGGGCGCTGGGCAGATAGACCCAGGACAGGGCGCCAATCCATCACTGGGCACACACTCACTCACACATACACACTCTAAATTGGGCAATTTTGAGAATTCAATTAACTTGATCCATGTTTTTGGACTGTGGGAGGAAACCGGAGAACCCGGAGGAAACCCACGCGGACACGGGAAGAACATGGAAACTCCACCCAGATGGGGATTCGAACCGGGAATCCCTAGCGCTGAGAGGCGAATGTGCTAACCACTAAGCCACCGTGCCGCCCTTCCTCATAATACAATTATCTAATATAATATATTATACAATTATTGATTGATTATTATTGTTATTAATGGTCCAGCAAAATGTTTTTGGAACATGTTCCAATGATTCAGGAGCAAAGAAAATTGAACGTTTTTATTTGTTATTTTTACTTTTGTGAAAAAGCTTCCCCCCCCCAGTTCTTCATGTCTTTTCGCAGCATGTTCAATGTTGTAACTCAATTATAACAAGAGATATTTTTATAGAGGGCAAAGTATTTTCAGTTATATAAAGTTTAAGTTTATTTATTGTGAAATAATATTCCTGTCTTTATTCATGTTCAGCATTTACTTTTAGTGTGTTCAATAAATGTTTACTCTGTTCGGCCGGCGACCCAAAGTGTGTTTGGGCCGCCGGGGCAATTGAGTTTGACACCGCTGGTATAGTAATAATTCTATTCTATTTCCGATCCTCAAATCTGATTGGCTGACCTGCTTGCCCAGCCGTCACATTAACAATAACACACAAATCTGAATGTATTCATTCGTATTAACGCCTGAAATACAATATATTATTTTATGCAATAGTATTATTATATTATAATAATATTATAACTTTAAATCATGAATTACAGATTAATTTCCACAATGAGTCGCTTTCCCGATTAGCACTAACGCTGTTGTAGCTGTTTTTATGAAGTGTATTCTGTAATTTGGCCAGTAGGTGTCATTGTTTGATCATTACAGAAACTTGTAAGGCGTTAAAGGGCAATATTCGCTTTAAAATCCGGACTAGATTATGTCGCGGAAGGCAAGTTAATTGAAGATTTTGCATTTATAAGTCACACCTTGTTTATTTCATCATAACGTTTTGTTTACGTGTAATAATAGCATAGCAATAAAGCACTCGAGGTTGTGTGTCATTGTAAATAAGTCACAGTAAAGAGGTGTAAATGGAGTCGTTATTAAACTCAGGTGAAGGTAGTGATTGGTACAAACTTACTGATTGAGGATACCTGTGTTCTGGAGCTGCACCTGAAGATCGATTAAGATAATGATGGGAATGTGCAACGCAAAATAGATAACGAAGAATTTTTAAAGGTCGCACAAAGATTTTTATATTACGTTTACTAATAAACTCCAAACTGCAGGATTGTCTGAGGAATTGTGTTAGAGGGAAACAGGGCAGCGTTCAATAATGTCTAATTAGGTGTTTATATGCTCGCGTCCTATTGGCAGTTCGACTCTTACGTCAGCACAACCAACGTTAATGAATAAGAAGCATGGAGTTCATTTAAAGATAAATACTTTGTAAGATATAATAATCCTTTATTGGCAGCACGGTGGCTTAGTGGTTAGCATGTTGTCCTCTCAGCATTAGAGATTTCCTGTTTGAATCCTAATCTGGGTGGAGTTTCCATGTTCTCCCCGTGTCCACGTAGGTTTCCTTTGGGTGCTTCCCACGCGGACACGGGGAGAACATGGAAACTCCACCCAGTTGGGAATTCGAACCGGGAATCCCTAGTCCTGAGAGGAGACGCTTCCTTTATTAGTTGATTTATTAAATGTAAAAGTTTAATGATCAAGCCGGGTGGCATGTTAATCTCTGGGGATCCAGGCTCAAGTCCTGCTCTAGGTGGAGTTTCCATGATCTCCCCGTGTCAGCTGGATCAACCATGAGTGACTGTTTCAGAACAAGAAAATTGGAAAAAGTCCTTTCCGATATGACGAGGACATGCAGCCTCCACACAGAAAGGATTTTTCGTTGCCTCAGCTGGGAATTGAGCACAGGGTTTTCTTTTTGTGAGGAGGAAGTGCTAACGGCAGCGTCGCTGTGTCGCCTGCTAGTTTTATGAGGCTATGAGAACAGGCACTTCTGTAGCACGGTTGTAATGACAGACGGCCTTTTTAAATTATAAGTCTGAAAGATCAAAGTGGCTTTGAAGCTCTTGCTTTAAGGTAAAAAGGTTACATAATGTTGCTTTAAAAGCACAGACTAAAATAACATTTCAAACTCTTATTTGAGAAATCTCAGTATTTGAAAGACTGGTGGTCTGATACACATTCTAAATATCTTTAAATAACTTTTTAGCAATGTTAAATACATTTATACACGGTGCTCTTAATCCTTTAATTGTAGGGGTGGAACAATTTAAAAAAACACTACTGCTCAAATTCATTTCATTATTATTAATATAATCGAAGTAGGGTGACACAGTGGCTTTAAAAAGAAAACATGTACTACAGTCTGTAATTAAACTACTGTACGTGTTATATGCAGTAGGTCAGAGTGATGTTTATGAAATGTATATTTGTATGAAGGTGCCTGGGAAGATGTACGTGCTTATTATAAATAGCATTGTCAGTGTTTGTTAAATTTTATTTTTGTTCAAAGTTATTTTTATTATTATTATTAATTCAAGTAGTTTGATTTAGTTAACGTATGAGCATGCTGACAGGGCAGGGTGTGGGTGACCGTCATGGTGCCATCACAGTGCTGATCTGAATCCCATAGAAAACGCATGCTCTGAAATCAAAAGCATGTTTGAGCAACGTGTCCAACAAACATGACAGAATGACACCAGGTCCATCAGGAGGAACTAGGAGAAAGATCACATATACAAAAACTCTTTCTTATAAATAAACCTACTTAGCTACTAATCTGAAAATAAATTATAAAGAACAGGTTTATATTTACAAATAGTTACACTGATGCGAGAGTAGAGAAATAAGGAAGTTTAAACACTAAGTGGTATATATTTATATATATATATATATATATAAATGTGTGTGTGTGTGTGTGTGTGTGTGTGTGTGTGTGTGTGGCGGCACGGTGGCTTAGTGGTTAGCATGTTCTCCTCTCAGGGCTGGGGATTCCCGGTTCGAATCCCCATCTGGGTGGAGTTTCCATGTTCTCCCGTGTCCACATGGGTTTCCTCCGGGTTCTCCGGTTTCCTCCCACAGTCCAAAAACATGGATCGAGTCAAGTGAGTTCTCCAAATTGCCCCATATAGAGTGTGTCCGTGTGAGTGAGTGTGCCCAGTAATATATTGGTGCCCTGTTCTGGGTGTATCTGCCCGGCGCTCGAGACGTTCTCACCTGGATGGGCATGGGGACCCCCCTGCGACCCTAATAGAGGATAAAGTGGAAGATAATGAATGAATGAATTATATACAGTGTGTATACACACACACACACACACATTCTAAATCAGCTGTCATTTTTGTCTTCAGTCATATTTTTCAGGACTGTTTATAAACCTGCTATAAAAAGAAATATCACTCACTAATATTCTACAAAGGCCCATGTCTGTGCAGGTTTTCTCTGGTTTTCCTTCCACAGTCCAAAAACATGGATTCAAGGTAATCTGAATGTTCTAAATTGCCCCCATATAGTGTGTGTGTGTGTGTGTTTGATGGATTGGCGCCATGTCCTGGGTGTATCCATCTAGCACCTTCTCCACTTGAATGGACATAGGGAACTATATATGCTATAGACGACAGTGTCGACTTTTCCCTACATGGTTAGCTGGCAGGAACTGGATACTTGGCGTAATTGTTTCTCATTTACGGTCAGTCTATGCTTACAGTAAATGTATGATATAAAAATAATGTATTAATAATAGCAGACATTTTAGAAACAAAACACCACCCATTCAGTGTTATTTCAGATTCAATTTGACAATGACGGTAAACAGTCCCCCTCTGTTTGGTTCACTACGTCCACATAATCCTGCAAGAAAAGAAACAGTAGTATTTAATAATTTGATATTATTTATCTAACACTGGCTTAAACACATACACACACACTACATACAGAATCATTTTCCATGATATTCTCCAGGAATTTGACGATGTCAGTGAAGGAGGGTCTGGCTGTGTATAGCTCCAACCAGCAGTCCCTCATTATCTGTAATCTGAATATACAATAGAACAATGCAAACAGAAATTGGGTAGTGCTAGTAAGAGTACATATAAACAATCCAATAATAACACACACCACTTCACATTCGTATCAATGTGTAATATACAATACATTATTTTATATCGTGTACCGGGCGGCACGGTGGCTTAGTGGTTAGCACGTTTGCCTCTCAGCGCTAGGGATTCCCGGTTCGAATTCCCATCTGGGTGGAGTCTCCATGTTCTCCCTGTGTCTGCGTGGGTTTCCTCCGGGTTCTCCGGTTTCCTCCCACAGTCCAAAAACATGGAACAAGTTAATTGAATTCTTAAAAAAATTGCCCCCTATAGAGTGTGTCTGTGTGAGTGAGTATGTGCCCAGCGATGGATTGACAGGGCGTCCTGGGTCTATCTGCCCGAGACGTTCTCCCCTGGATGGGCATGGGGAACCCCACCGCGACCCTAGTAGAGGATAAGCGGGAGATAATGAATGAATGAATCAATATATCGTGTACCAATAATAGAAATACAGATCAATATAAACAGCGACCTGATTCCTGGTGAGCACTAAATCCATTTTCCATTACTCAGTGAGCAATTAATGCTCACTAAACTAGGTTACATTACGGAAGACCAGTTTTTTTTTTAAATTAGTTTTCTAATAAACTTATTTCTGAATGAAACCAATTTTTTTTCATTATAGTGTGTTTGTAATTGGTTTAAAAAAGCAATAAGGCACTCAAGGTTGTGTAGCATTGTAAATAAATTAATAAGGCACACCCTCGTTATTACTGCCTGATATAAAGGTTATGCTCACATCTCGGGACGGCAGCCGTCAGGACCAGTGTTCCTCTGTCCACCGCAAATGTGATGCACCACTTGCTCGGATGTTTCCAAACTGGGGTAAGGCAAGCTGCCTGTAAGAAACCCAGAAATCTACCTTACTTTGCTTTCCTTTTTGCCTGTATAAATCAGATTACATTAAATAGAGGGTCTACAATAGAGCTGAACTCACCAAACGTCTGAATTTCCCATAAGACGATACCGTAGGCCCACACATCCCCCTTAAAACTGTAGTAGTTGTTCCGGAAATATTCAGGAGGATACCAGCGCAGGGGCACTCTCTCCTAAAAACATAAGAGAATGTTGAAACATGTCGGGAGAGGCTGTAACTGAGGGGGACATGGTGATGAATGTGATGAGCCATACAGATAATGCAACATCTAACCCTGTGCTGTTTTTTTCTCGTGCTTCTGCGGCTTCTCATACGCGTTAGGTCTCTGGCCAGGCCAAATTCTGCCACCTTGATCTCCCATGGGAAACGACTGACCAGAATATTCCTTAGCGCCAGGTCACAGTGCACCACCTGTTGCACACAAGAAAAGGTCCTCTTCAAAATGCAGATTCTATGGTTTTTAAAAGTTTAAAAAACTAAAACAGGGGTTTAAATCGCATGGTCTTTAAGTGGGTGCCTTGGTGATGTAGTGGTTAGCACGTTCACCTCTCACTTGCTGGGGATACAGGTTCGAATTCCCAATGGATTCAAGGTAAATTATCTGCTCTAATTTGCCCCTACACTTAATACCAAGTTGCTTGCCTATAGCAGATTCAGTCTTCCAGCCTGGTGCAGGTCTAGAGATTTGTTACTGCTGTCCTTCAACAGCTCTTTGGTCTTCACCATAGTGGAGTTTGGAGTGTGACTGTTTGAGGTTGTGGGCAGGAGTCTTTTATACTGTTAACAAGTTCAAACAGGTGCCATTAATACAGGTATATATATATATATATATATATATATATATATATATATATATATATATATATATATATATATATATATATATATATATATATAGTGGAGGACAGAGGAGCCTCAAAAAGAAGAAGTTACAGGTCTGTGACAGACAGAAATCTTGCTTGTTTGTAAGTGACCAAATACTTATTATTTGCAAATAAATTCTTTAAAAATCAGACAATGTGATTTTCTGAATTTTTTTTCTCATTTTGTCTCTCATAGTTGAGGTCTACCTTTGATGTCAATTACAATTACATCTGTCATCCTTTAAAGTGAGAGAACTTGCACAATTGGTGACTGACTTAATCCTTTTTTTCCCCCCACCGTATTTGCCCAGTACCCGAAACATTCTCCCTTGGATGGGGGACCACCCATGTAGCACCCAAACATGGGATTAAATGTTGAACATAATGGGACGAGTTTCTTATTTCATGTAGCCAACTACAACATCGGCTTTCCCATGACAGCAATATGGAATTGTGATTGTGATGGAATTACAGCAGCACTGGACGATATGGAGTGAGAATCAGCATTATGGTAAAGGTGAATCAGTGAAGGATTTAAGTTGTACTTTTGAAAAATCTAGTTAAGTTAAGAGGGGGCAAATCCAGAGATTGTCCTGTAGGCCAGAGACAGTGCCTTGTGCTGAATGCGAGCAGCTACATGGAGTGATGGAGGGAGAAGAGGAATGAAGTGACACGAGTTTCACAGAATGTACAGACATGTCACAAGATTTGAGTTGACCATATTTAAAACAACGAAGTGAAGACATTACACATACATCTATCCATCCATTATCTTCCACTTTATCCTCTACTAGGGTCCAGGGGAGAACATTTCGGGCACTGGGCAGATACACCCAGGACAGGGCAACAATCTATCACTGGGCACATACTCACTTACACAGACATTCTATATGGGGCAATTTGGAGAATCAATTGACCTTGATCCATGTTTTTGGACTGTGGGAGGAAACCGGAGAGCCTGGAGGAAACCCACACGGACACGGGGAGAACATGGAGATTCCACCCAGATTGGGATTCGAACCGGGAATCCCCAGCACTGAGAGGAGAACATTCTAACCACTAAGCCACCGTGCCGCCCTAAATACATCTAAATAAATTAAATAACATCTTGTAAATCTCTGAAGTATTTTATTTAAAAAAAGAGATACCATTTTTGAGCGCAGGTGTTCCATGGCCAGAGCGATGTGATATGAGACGATCGTAAAAAGGCTCTGGAGTTCAGGATCAGTTCTTAACTTCAGCTCATGAGACTGGATAAAGCTGCGCAGTGTCCCGTAGCTCACAAACTCCATCAGGAGCATAAACGGTTCTGCAAAAAGAACCACAAGCACATTCTAAAAATAAAAAAAAACTAACATCTACTATAGATGAACTATACACAACCTACAGCATCACTGATGGGGTGGAGGGGGAGGAGCTTAATAAATGTTATCACGGGCAAATATTTAGTCGCTCATGGTGCATTTCTACAAACCCTGTACCAGCGAAATTGTGTTTGTGTTTAGTGCTATTTCAGCAGAATATTGGCTATACACTACCATTCTTCAGTCAATATAAACCGTCATTTTGGAACTAAACTGGTATCTCCACACACAGCATTCATATTCATTTTGTTTGTCTCAATTTAAATATCCATTGTTTATGTAATTACCTTGCTTCCCCTCCCTTTTCCATCAATCCATTATCTTCCGCTTTATCCTACATTAGGTTCGCGGAGGGGGTTCCCCATGCCCATCCAGGGGAGAACGTTTCGGGCGCTGGGCAGATACACCCAGGACAGGGCGCCAATCTATCGCTGGGCACACACTCACTCACACAGACACGCACACATACACAGACACACTCTATATGGGGCAATTTGGAGAACTCAATTGATTTGATCCATATTTTTGGACTGTGGGAGGAAACCGGAGAACCCAGAGGAAACCCGCGCAGACACGGGGAGAACTCCACCCAGATGGGTATTCGAACTGGGAATACCTAGCGCTGAGAGGCGAACATGCTAACCACTAAGCCACCGTGCTGCCCCATTATTATTATTATTATTATTATTATTATTATTTAACAAAACCCAGCTCCTCTTAACCTTTATTAGTTCCAATTACTAATCAGACTCCATCCAACGATGTCATCAGGAGTGGTGTTTTGCTTGGATTGCAGTATCAGTGATGAGTATCCGTCTATTTACCAAATCTTTGCTATAATGATAAGCCCTCCCCTTTTTTATTTTATATTTTACTTTTTCGGAGAGTGTAAAACTAAATTTTGTTGTATGCAAGTATAATGATAATAAAGATTCTATTACTATTCTACTACACATGTGCCTGGAGCGGTGAGCAGCCCTGTACACGGCATCCGGGAAGCTATTGAGGTTAGGTGCCTTGCTCAAGGGCACTTCAGCCATAGTACTTGATTGGACTAGTAATCAAACTGGAGACCTTCAGGTCATAAGGTTAGTTCTTTAACCACAAGCTTACAACTGTCCAGATCCAATGTCAAATTATTATTATTTTTTTTTAAATAAAAAAAACATTTTACAAACACTGAAGTAAATGTGTAAGGAAGTGTTCAGACACTCAAACATTACAAAATATTGTAATACATACATATCATAGGGAGCTTAGTGGTTAGCATGTTCTCCTGTCAGCGCTAGGGATTCCTGGTTTGAATCCCCATCTGGGTGGAGTTTCCATGTTCTCCCCATGTCCGCGTGGGTTTCCACCGGGTTCTCCGGTTTCCTCTCACAGTCCAAAAACATGGATCAGGGTCAATTGAATTCTCCAAATTGCCCCATATAGAGTGTGTTTGTGTGAGTGAATGTGTGCCCAGCGATGGATTGGCACCCTGTCCTGGGTGTATCTGCCCAGCGCCCGAGACATTCTCCCCTGGATGGGGATGGGGAACACCCACGATCCTAATGAAAGGGATAAAGTGGAAGATAATGGATGGATGGATACATATCATAAACAAGCAAACGGACATTTCCATAGCAACCATATTTACCCAGATTCTTAACATTTTTTTAACCCCTAATGACTAAAAAATTTATATTTAAAGCGTTTACCTTCCGCAGTGTTCCAGTCCAGCAGCTGTAACACATTCTTATGATGAACCAGCTTCCTCATGATAGACACTTCACTCTCCAGTTGTTTCGGAGTGACACCTAATAGTCACAAACATCTGATTAAAAGCTGTTACTGAGGGCAGAGTCCTTAAGTATAAACCCAGTAATGAAAACCTGGACCTAATTATGTACCTTCTTTCGCAATTTTACAAGTAACAAGTGAATGTCCTTTACAGGTCCCCCGCAGCATCCTCGCTTTGTAGAATGCGCCTTCCTTCCCGGCCTTTATTAACTGAGTCAGATTCAGGTCTGCTTTTGTAATTCGAGTGGACTGAAAAAACCAAGTTAGGAAGGTGTTAAAATTGCAGTTTAACAGACATGGACGGAATTGTTGGTACCCTTCAGTTAATGAAATAAAAACCAACAATGGTTACAAAAATAACTTAAATCTGACAAAAGTAATCCATCCATTATCTCCCGCTTTATCCTCTATTAGGGTCGTGGGGGGTTACCCATGCCCATCCAGGGGAGAACGTCTCGGGCGCTGGGCAGATACACCCAGGACAGAGCGCCAATCTATCACTGGGCACACACTCACTCACACAAACACACTCTATATGGGGCAATTTGGAGAACTCAATTGACCTTGATCCATGTTTTTGGACTGCGGAGAACCCGGAGGAAATCCACGCGGACACGGGGAGAACATGGAACTCCACCCAGATGTAAATTCGAACCGGGAATCCCTAGCGCTTAGAGGAGAACGTGCTAAGCCACCGTGCCGCCATGAAAAAAAAGTAAAAATAAAATAAAAATTCATAATAAATAAATCAAAATTCAAAAAAGAAGAAAAACATTGGATTATTCTAAAGTGACTTTTTTATGAACCCTGTCCTTAATCCTATGAAGCATTTTTAGAAGGAGCTAAAACATGCCATCTGGAAAAAGCACCCTTTAAACCTGACAACCGGAGCAGTTCGATCATGAGGAGTGGTCCAAAATACCTGCTGAGAGGTGCAGAACTCGCAGTAACAGTTACAGAAATCCTTTGATTGCAGTGATTGCCTCAAAATGTTGTGCAACGAAATATTAAGTTAAAGGTAATATAATTTCTGTTCTATTTCAAGAGTCCTTTAACCGAAAGCTTACAACAGTCCAGATTGAATGTGAAATTTCATTATTATTTATTTTTTTTAATGCAAATATATTTTTTAAAACAGCGGCACGATAGCTTAGTGGTTAGCATGTTTGCCTTTCAGCACTAGCACTCCCCGTGTCCACGTGGGTTTCCGCTGGGTTCTCCGGTTTCCTCCCACAGTCCAAAAACTTGGACCAAGGTCAATTGAATTCCACAAATTGCCCCATATAGAGTGTGTTTGTGTAAGTGAGTGTGTGCCCAGCGATAGATTGGCACTCTGTCCTGGGTGTATCTGCCCAGCGCCTGAAACATTTCCCCCTGGATGGGCATGGGGACACCCCCCCCCGCGACCCTAATATAGGATAAAGCAGAAGATAATGGATGGATGGATGTTTTTAAAAACTGAAGTAAATTAAAGTGTAGAAACCGTTGAAACACTCAAACAATATTGTAATACATACATATATAATACATACTTAAAAGATTGTGCAACAAAATATTAAGTTATGGGTACCATAATTTCTGTCCAGGCCTGTTTCATGAGTTTATTTTTAAAAATAATTCTGTTGAAGCATGACTGAATAGCAATGTCTGACTTTCAGTGGTTAATTGTCATAGTATTTTTATTTATTATAACTTTTGTCAGATTTCTGTGACCTTTTTGGGTTTTTCTTTCATCAACTGAGAGGTACTGACAATTTTGTCCATGTGTGTAGAATATTGTTAATAATTTCTCTAATTACGAACCTGTTGAGGATATTTGCATCCTGGTATCCAGGTACTTGTTTTAGTGTTGGATCGTTTAATAGAATCTTCAGATTTGTTTAGTTCTGGCATCTCCGTCACAATTTGGGGAGTTTCAGGAAAGGCAAGAGGGGGGTCTTGATGTGAAACAATCAGTGGCTTCAATGGGATGCGTATGCTTTTATTTTTGGATTGACATCTGAAAAACAGACATGAAAAGAATTCAAAAAAACCAACATCATTCATCTAAAATTAGCTTTGAATTTCATTAAATCTGATTGGCTGAGCCGTGTGTCCAGCCGTAATATTATTGACAATAACACACACCTCTGAGCGCTTCACATTCGTATCAATGCGTGATAAACAATACATTATCTTAAATCATGTACCACAAAGGGAAATTCAGATTAATATAAACAGCGAGCCAGTGATAGATTGGTGCTCTGTTCTGGGTGTATCTGCCAAGCACCCGAAACGTTCTCCCATGGATGGGCACGGGGATGGGCACCCCCCCCGACCCTAATAGATGATAAAGCGTGTAAATAATGGATGAAAGAATGAATGAAAGAATAAACAGCGAGCTGATTCCTGGATAAGAACTAACCCTGTTGCGGCTGTTGGTTATAAATTGTGTTCTGTAATATGGCCATTACATTTTTTTTTTCATTATTGTATTTCCTATAAAAACTGGACTATATCACGGTACGGAAGACCAGTTTATTACCAATTTTTTTGTTTTTAATAAATGCATTAGTTTAATTTAATTTAAAAGATGACCTTACACTAGAAGTAAATTTTATTTCACTAAATATTTTTCTAAATCTAAATATTTACAAATGTTTTAGCCTGAATTATACTATTGGGAATTATATAATCTTTATTTAAAATATAAAACAATTAGGTACTTCAAAGCTCACAATGAAAATGCAACATAATGTAAATTTGATTGTTTCTATTTAACTTTTTAAAGTTAAATTTTTTTTTTATGTAAAACATAATTTATAGTAAACATTAAGATGTTATTAATTTTTGAGCAATTTTATATAGTATTTATTATGGGGACTTAGCTTTAAAAATAAAATCATGTTGTGAAAGACCAGTTTATTACCAATTTTTTGCAAATGCACTTATGACTCAAACCTTGTTTTTTTTTTTATAGTGTGTGTGAAATAATCTCAGGAAAGAGGTGTGATGGACCTTCGCTTTGCATTGGACACAACACTTCTTTCCTGTGATTTATTTAACTTTTATCTCTATATTGAAGATGCATCTTTTTAACAAATACCTGTTGCAAAAAAATTTAAAATTCAAATAAAAAAAAATTTTTAAAAATCAGGTTTGATGATTTTACAGTGTAGTTGGTTTTCTAAATAACTTCTGACTTGGAATGTTCTCATTTGTAAGTCACTTTGGATAAAAGTGTCTGCTATGACTGAATGTAAATATAAATGTATATTTCAACTTTCTAACATTCTGTTGCTTCTCCTCAGCTTGTGCTTTGTGAAAAACTGCTTAATAGAACCAGTGAGTGATTTGCAAGTGTGATTCACAATTATTACTGCAGTTCACATATCTTCAATCTAATAAAACTCTTTTTAATAACTACAATTTTTGGGAATTTAGGTAGGTAGCTAATTTCACTTACTTTTTAATCAATAGGACACCAAAGATCAAAGCCATGAGGGAGGTTATAGAAGACACAGCAATAAGAATGTAATGGATGATGTCCAATTGAGCATCTGTAACAACAAACAGCATGGGAAATGTTGCGTGATGCATCACAACAGGAAACAAAACTAGAGCACATACTGAAACAAAGGGTGGGCAAACATGCACTACATAAAAATAGACTATAAATACACACAGCCTTCTCAATGCGGTGCAACAGGTTTCTTGATTGTTATATCTAGAATCATTGACAAAATTCAGAGATGCAGCCTCTACATAGTATCAGTGAAATAAGACAAATTATAAAGGTACAGGACATTTCCCGTCCTCAGTGTAATCTATGAATAAACTCAGGGTGAATGAAATCACTTCGCACATGAGCTTTAGATGGGATTTAAGAACAGCTCAGTAAATACTTACTCTGCTGGTCACACATTCTGTTTTTCCTTATTGGACAAATTCGGCAGCTGTATGTACACGTTGCAGTCAGCCAGCACTGCTAAAATAAAAAAAAATCAATATTAAACACCAGTTTATATACTAGAAAACAACAAAACCTTTTGTTAGAAGGTTAGAAAATAGATTTCACACAATCAATAAAAAGAACAGGTGTAATGCAAAAAAGTGATGCATAGAAGTGTTAAAAAAATAGTAGGGAAGTAAATACTAGTTAGATGATTAATTGTGCTTAAAGCAAAATGCAAAGTGATACTAATATACACTGAACTACTGCGTTAAGGGTTTTGTTGGGATGGGTTTAAACAGATTTTTAAACCTGATTTAGTAATACAAATTGTTCAGAGCGTATAAGTGCTTCAATGTCCATCACTCGATTGTTGTAACGTGTGTGTGTGTGTGTGTGTGTGTGTGTGTGTGTGTGAGGCTATGAGGCAGATTTTTGGAGAAGTACACATTCAATAGGTATAAAAATAATAATTCTAAAAACTAAAAGCACAATCAACATTCAGAAACTTAGTTTTTGTTCCTGTAAATTTCACAAATAAATCCTGAAAATGGGAAGTAGAGTGAGAGAGCTGCGGCTGTACACACACTAAATAGACATAAAAAAAGGAATTTTAATTTAGGTATTTTTATTCTAGGACCTAAATATTAATAATTTATCATTTTTAACTTATCTATATTTTTAACAAAACAACAAGTAGCACCATTATTGTAATTCCAGAATGAATTATTTTTAATACAACCTTTATGTACAAATGTCAGTCGTTCCCTGCAACAAATTGCAAGGCTAAAAAAATTAAAAGTAATTAATTTAAGACCATTTCTCTTTACAGGAATCTCCCCAGAATGTTTGGGGCTGCAGTTCCTCTCGTGTACATTCTCTTCTTTCGCTAAGTAAACTCCAGGTGCTTATGTTTATAGTTACTAACATCATACACTCAAATCTAATGGACAGAGTTGTATTAGTGAGCATTAGTCTGGCAAACAAATACATGTACAACACAATACAACAAACACATATTTAGGGGAAAAAAAAAAAAAAAGTATATATATATATATATATATATATATATATATATATATATGGCACAGTGGCTTAGTGGTTAGCACGTTCGCCTCTTGGCGCTAGGGAGTTTCCATGTTCTCCCCGTGTCAGCATGGGTTTCCTCCGGGTTCTCCGGTTTCCTCTCAAAGTCCAAAAACATGGATCAAGTCAATTGAATTCTCCAAATCGCCCTATATAGTGTGTCTGTGTGAGTGAGTAAGTGCCCAGCAATGGATTGGCGCCCTGTCCTGGGTCTATCTGCCCAGTGCCTGAAATGTTCTCCATTGGATGGGCATGGGGAACCCCACCGCGACCCTAATAGAGGATAAACCAGATTAATAAATGAATGAATATATATACATATAGATTATAAATTATGTTGGGAAATAATGCTTTGCCTCCTTGTTCAAAATATTCACCGCAGAAGGAACAAATGACTTTTTGTAACCATTCTTCTTAGCTAGTGGAACCTTAAGTCTTCTGCCTGATGGCAGAAACTGAAAAGATGAGTAAAGAGGATGAGTAGGGTCATTGTAGACCTGAATTGCCTTTTTTGTTATAGATCGGCTGTATAAATCCTGCAATAACAATTGTTTGGCACCAATGATCTTAATGGCTTGATTAACCACTTGGGCCAGCTTGTTCCTATACTTGACTGATAGGTTCCCATACCACGACACAATATTAAAGCTGACCACACTCTCAACAAGTGACCTATAAACCATAGTCATGGTATACTTGCTAGTATTAAAACTCCTTAACTTCTTAAGAAGAAAGAGCCTCTGCCTCGCCTTTTTATAAATGCAATCAACATTAATCTGAAATGTAGGTCCATTGTCAATGAGTGTCCCCAGATATTTGAAATGATTCGCTTGTTCCACTTCTTGCCCTTTCATGATTATTGGTTTAAACACAGACCCTGTGCTGCTAGCTACCCTTTCTTCCGCCAAAACAGAGTTCCTTGGTCTTACTTACATTAAGATCAAGGAAGCTGGCATCAAACCAAGTGGTTAGTTGAATAATGCACTGAAGGTAGGGGGAACTGATAACATCCTCTAAGCAGGCAACAAGGGCCATGTCATCAGCATATTTTATAAGCAAGATATCTTAACTATTATATTTAATCTCATTTGTATATGTAAATAATAATATTATTGGCCTTTTTTTTAATAGACACTTGGATTATATACACAATCTGGACTTTATTGTCTGATGCTGCTAATGCTGCC
Organism: Corydoras maculifer; assembly: GCA_019802435.1. Lineage (NCBI taxonomy): Eukaryota > Metazoa > Chordata > Actinopteri > Siluriformes > Callichthyidae > Corydoras > Corydoras maculifer. The sequence goes on from JAFMOD010000155.1 coordinate 751,761, forward strand.
CTCCTTTTTAAAGAAAAAAGTTCCCCGTGGTGCCGTGGTCCTCACAAGGATTCTTTCTTTTAATACAAAAGAAATACACTGAACACTGTAGATGTTGTTTCTAGATAATATACCACTGTAAAAAAATAAATCAATAAGACTTTTTTGGTGTTTAATGAGGGTTTTGGAGATTTGCCGACCTCATGATGATAACTGTTGTGACATTTCTTAAAGGCAAATCTAGGGGGTTCTTAAATTTTTGCCCTGGTACATTGTCATCATTATGCCTGTAGGTTTGTTGTGAGAGCTGCTTTAACTTTTTTCTTTTGGTCAATCTGTACCTTATGACAGTTAACACACTTCTTCTTTTCTGTGTGGTCTGGCCCATATTAAAGAACACAGTGAATTTGACCTCTGTACATTTCATACACAGGTGAAACTAAGCCAAACTAAAGATTGCAAAATATTAAGCTTTAAATGACCTTTAAAGGTCAGTATGCTTTTATTTGCTCATCACCACTCATCACAGTGACATGATGGAAAAAAGCTTTAAACACAGAAATGTCATAGATAATATTTGAATTAAAATTTTCCAATATATAATCTGTCTGTGTTCTATGGTCATTATATAATGAATATTTAGTATTGATTAGGTATTATCAAGTAATCGGCAAGTCTTTGAAGTCACAATAGAGAAACATTGATTGTCTGATCAGGAATTTAGGTTAATATTTCGCTATTTCCACGCACACATTTCCTAGACGTCACAATCAATAAAAAAAAAATAGTACAGCATGAATGGAAAAGGTGCATCAGTTACACATGCCATGAGGTTTGAGTTTTTTTTGTTTTTTTTAATGCCATTTATTGGTGAAAGTCACTGGTAGAATTTTTACTCTAAATAAACGTTTTAAATCAAAGAACATTTTTCTACTGTTTTTTTTTTTGGTGGTGTGAGATCACAACCCTGTTAACGTACCAATGACTGTGGAGAAGATGCTCCATTTATTTACAGCAATTTTGAAATATCAACATTACCTACATACAACATACAACATTACCTGTTGTAATAATAAATAAAAAAAAAAATAAAATAAATAATAATAATAATAAAAAAAGGGGGGGGGGGGCGTGTGCCGCGGCATCGAATAACATTCAGGTTTGAGGAATTTACAGTATAGTTGGTTTTCTTTATAGCTTCTGACTTGTGGTGTTCTCATTTGTAAGTCAATGTAAATATCATACTTTGGATTTGGGCACTTGTTGCTTCTGTTTTTTTAATCATTTAAAAGATGACCATACATTAGAAGAAGTAAATATAAAAAATTTTTTTTCTAAATCTAAATATTTATAACTGTTTCAGCCTGAATTATTATATTATAAAACGATCAGGCACTTTAAAGCTCATAATGAAAATGCAACCTAATGTAAAAAGATGTGTCTAACTTTTTTAAGTTCTAATGATTTTTTTTTATTGTAAAGCATTTATTTATAGTAAATATTTGACTATACAAAACATTTACTTTACTTAACTTTTTTTAAATATATATAGATTTTTTAGCATTTTTCAAATACAATATTTTTTTTGGGAATTTTACTTTAAAAATGATTTGTAAATTGTTTTGACCAGTATTTTACATTCATTGAATAAATAGTAACAACTTAAAATGTGTGAAAGTCTGTTTCCTGTACAGGATGTATTAATTCAATCTGCGTGTCTAAATTAAGAATAAATTATTGAGCTATGTGTACAGATTATCTAGATTATCTCCTATTCCCAAACAAAAACATCAAAAAAACATTTTAAAAATAATAAAAAAATAAACATAAACACACATGTACACTCTGTAACTACTGTGTCATAAAGAACATGATAACAGAGCTGTCAAAAAAGATATGAAGAAAACTTACCTTTATTTCAAGTCTCCTACTTTCAGTAGATCTGTTCACAAGCGTCAGGGTATGATCTACTGCACATGACCCTCCTGTGTGGTTCTGCCAGAAAAGCAAACTGAGGATCACATTCAGCCCAGTTACCTTAAAAAACGGTCACTATACCAGTCATAAACGCTCCTGTTGTGGAAGAGCGTTACGTTTCAGAGCACTGCTGCACAACGCTTCCTTAATGCTCCGCTTTGACCTCGACCCAGATCAAGAACAGCTTCATTCCGGACAGCCGAAGCCCGATTTTAAGCAGACCTGTGTAGAACAATGCAAAAGCAGCATGCATAGTGAACCATTAAGGTTAACTGCGGCTCAATTTCGGGGAACACGAGCAGATGTCAGAGCTGTGGTTTCCTCTCCTTACTTTCAGCCCCTAATGCAAAGGGTGTACAACCCAATGCAAACGCAGAGCACCGCCCCGAATGTAAAGAATGAAACAACTTAATCAGTTGCATTGGCTGCATTTAATTAGTTTGAATCAACAGTGTGTCACTTTATATTCAGCTACATTTTTTTACAACGTCATTTTCAAATACATCATTCTTATTTGCATATTTACAAAAAAAAATCTCTGTACATCTGACTTCAGTGCAACGTTGTTTCAGTTTCATAAAACACTGTACAAAAAAAGCTTAAACAAATAACATGTCTCTGCCGAGTCATTACTCACTGACCACAAAGATTCCAGTATTCGATTGCACCCTTGCCGACCAATCGTGTGTGTCCCCCACCGCCCCCCCCCCCCCGTATTAATAAATTATCCCAATAAAAAAATCATTAAAAGTGATTGGTGTAATTGCATCCTCAGTGGGTTTTAGAAGGGCTATTATAAAAAAGCCACTGTAATCAAAAGAAATGCAGATCTGAATCGGAATGTAGTGACATACTGTTTCTGAACAGAAAAACTTTTGTTTTGCTGTTTTAATATTCATAACAGAACATCTATTCGATTAATCTAAACTCTGCTATCACAACATTTGCTTGAGGTCGCCATAAGACGAGACTAACAGTAGTGCTTCACATTTTTTTGATTTTCTTTAGTACTTTCCAAACAGAACACATGATGATCTCTGTAATAAAAATAATAAAAAATAAAGCAGCAAAATGATTTTTAAGCCAATATGGAGCATTAATGGATCCAGGGCTGTTCTGGAAAAAAAAAACTCTGACTAAATGAGTCACAGACAAATTAGGATGTAAAGATGGCACTTGATTAATGAACTGCTTCTATCCTGATATAAAGCCCCCACTTTCAGCGGTGACACCGATTCTGTTTTTTCAACACAGGGCTTTCAGAAGCTCAGTCGGATTAAAGAGACGATCAATCAGAGAGCATCCGAAATGCACATGCTCACTTTCCCCACAAAGCTATTGCAACAATAGATCACCTGTTAAAGACTTTGGCTTAATAATGTCAACATCCATCATTAGATCTGAATGCGTTTGGCCGCCACTTACAGTTTCATAAGGACCAGTTGCTTAAGGAGCGAATAAAGTGTCTCAGATTAATAGAATTACTGAACGCTTGTGATGGAGGTATCAGACTTTGTCTTGTGATGAATCTGTAATGAAAACATTACTGCAGGAAGAAGCTATAAAATAAAAAATAAATATCTCTGACACATAAAACTATTAAAACTTAACCACAATGGGTTTTAGCAATACATTGGCTCAAGACGCAAGATGCATATGCTGTAAATGAATCCTTAAATGTCAAAGTAGAACTCGCAAGTGAGAATGTTGTTCACTGCAATGCAGTTTTGACAGTATGATGTGCAGAAGTTGAACGTTATTTACTATGAAATGTCTCACAAGCCCATGTTAGTAAGCCACATGCACTCTAATACTGTCTTAGCCGTCTTTCTATGAAGACCTCGCCATAACTGCAAACGAGTGAGGTAGTGTGTGATGTCTAACGAAAGAGAGCTTCGAATGGGAGATGGAAATAAAGGACTCGGCAAAGCTGTTAAGACCAAATGTTGAATGTGATTAACCGAACCCATGGCGTGTGTTTTTGGCCCGCGGGATTTCTGATGAACGGTCCTTAAATAGAAATCTAGAAAACGGGTTTATGGAAGAGGAGAGTGTTGTCGGTTCATGTGGCAAGATCAATACACAAGTGGCATTTCCCACTGACAGAGATTCAGGATTGCAAATGGTGTAGTTAGGTCCCAATGGCATTCAGGGGAATTTTGGTCCAGGACCCGTTTGTTTACTTGGCAACAATCACATTCTTATTCATGTTCACTCGACCTCACTCAGCCATCCGTTGGCCGAACGACCGGTAAGGCTTTCTGAGATGGGGCAGCAGAGCAGCTTAGTCTTTGTGCTGATCGATTAGCTACGGAATGTGCAACTCTTGGGTTGGAGTCATGTTTATTCACAGGGCTGCTCTACCGTTCAGTCTTTATTGCACATGGGGCAGGATACTGACGGGATTTACTAAGTGCCTTCTCACATGAGAGAGCGAGAGAGAGGGATCACTGAAGCACACAGTACTTCTTGTAGTCCGATTCAAAGTCTTCATCCATGCTCGTTGTGTCTGCCATCTTCTTGCCATCAGTCCTTGGCAGAAATTGGCAGTAGTCCACTCCTTGCTGCTCGTAGAAAAGAATATATGCTGAATCGGTGTCGATCTCTTCAGAGTGAACCTCCTGGAAACAAAGAAATGTCAGGCTTTTACACGTTGTATGGTTTTATTATTTTTTTATTGTGTTAATGGCTGCATGGTGGGGCGGCACGGTGGCTTAGTGGTTGGCATGTTTTTCTCTCAGCACTAGGGATTCCCGGTTTGAATCCCAATCTGGGTGGAGTTTCCATGTTCTCCCCGTGTCCATGTTTTTTTCTAATTGCAGTTCATATAAATAGAAACAGAGGGCTCTACAACTGACAGACCGCTTTATATGGATCCATAAATTAGTCCATCAATCATCTTCCACTTAATTCTATATTACACAGGTGGGTTCCCCATGCCCATTCAGAGGAGAACGTTTCGGGCGGTGGGCAAATACAACCAGGACTGGGTGCCAATCTATTGCTGGGCACACACTATATAGTGCAATTTAGAGCAGCCAATTAACCTTAAATGGTTGTAGACTGTTGGAGGAACCCAGGGAAAACCCACAAAGGCATGTGAAGAACATGGAAACTCCACCCAGATTGAGATTTGAACCTGGATCCTCAGCGCCGAGAGGTGGGGGTGTTAACCACTAAGAATTTAAGTGTTTCTAGGTAAGTAAGTAGGTATTTATTAGTAGTATTTATATAGCGCTTTTTACAATAATACATTGTCACAAAGCAGCTTTATAGTGTTAAAGCCTTTAAACCCCCAAAGAGAAAGCCGGAGCGACAGTGGCAAGACAAAACTCCCTGTTATGTTGTTATTTTAAGGGAGATACATTGGGAGGACCAAGACTCAGGGTGGGACTCCATAAGGATGGAAATGCATCAGGCAAGCAATAGGCATTTGGGACCAGGGTTGGGGTTCGAACCCCAAACCTTTAGACTTCCACCATAAGCATGGAGCCTTATGCCCTACATGTACATGTATGGGTTTTCTCACCCAGTTGGCAACAATTTAGACATTTAGAGAGCAAATACACGGTGGTACGGTGGCTTAGTGGTTAGTACGTTCACCCAATCCCAATCTGGGTGGTTTCTGCCCACAAGGTTCAAGGTCTATTGAAAGTCTATTGAATTCTCCAAAACTGCCCCATATAGAGTGTGTGTGTGAGTGATTGTGTCCCCAGATGGATTAGCACCCTGTCCTGGGTGTATGTGCCCAGCACCAAAACGTTCTCCCCTGCATGGGCATGGGGAACCAACCACCCTAGTAGAGGATAATGGAAGATGATGGATGGATGGATGTTCAAATACATGCTTTAAAAGCCCCGAAACAGAAGGATGTGGTGCGCTGACTACACGAGAAATGAAGATGTTACCTTGCAGCTGCTGTCGTTGTAACAGTACCATTTCTCATTAGGGTTTTTAGCGTAGGTCACATAGTGCCCTCCTCCCATAATTCCTGAATGGCACTACAATGAGACACATTTAAACATAAATAACTGTTAAACTATACTTATTTATGACCGTTCAGGAGCTGAATGCACCATAAAACACTTAAACCATATCTCAATTTTAAAACAACTAACGACTTTTTAATCAACAAAACCAACAAACCAATCAAAGCAGACCCACCGAACTTGCATACAAATTATAAACCGGTTCAAGGCAGAGGTCACGTCTTTGGTGAGAGGTGCTCTCTGGGTCCGTTGTGGCCTCAGAGTGGCCGTTGCTTTGGCTGTTCTCCTGACCCAGTCCGTTTACCACGATGACATCAGAATCGGCAGTGGATGGATCCACTGTCCAGGAGGAATCCTGTGTGTTGGGTTCTTGAGGCGCTCCCGGCCCCTGAGCCTCCACCTCTGCTACTACACTGGGTTCTGGCTCAGAGCCACTTTCCTTACAGCCACTGTCCAGGTTCTCTTTGCTGTTGGAGAGTCGGCTTTTGCCGCCCAGCTGAGGCAAACGTAGACGTCCCTGTCGTCGTCCTGGACTCTTGGGACTGTTACTAGGGCTGTTGGCTCTGCTCAGTGGGCTGCTTACTCTCCGTATTGTACTTGGGGTACCTTAACCAGGGAATAACAGATTTTATAAATAATTAGCATGTTCTAGAGCATACAGCTCTTAAATTGAACTGTTAAGTGTGGAGACGGACCTCTGCCAGACACAGGAGGGCTGACCACAGTAGTGGTGGAGATGGAAGACACTGAGGACTCTCTGCTGTGGAGTTTCTGGAGCTCCTCCACAAGGCACTCGCTCTGGCTTTGCAGGGTCCATGCGCTCTGGGCTGCCTCACGTGGAGCCAAAAATGCACTGGGGTTGAAGCCCTCACGTGGAAACTTCACTATCTTTTGAGACTTGATCCAGCGACCGTTCACAAACTGAAAACGCTTTAGATGAACAATCTGAATAACAAAATAAAAACCTGAGATTGATTCCACATCTGGAAACTGCCAGATGTTGAGCAAGAGAACAAGAGAAGAGCATACAGCTCTTAATTCATAATTTATATATTTTACCGGGCGGCACGGTGGCTTAGTGGTTAGCATGTTCTCCTCTCAGCACTAGGGATTCCCGGTTCGAATCCCAATCTGGGTGGAGTTTCCATGTTCTCCCCGTGTCCACGTGGGTTTCCTCCGGGTTCTCCGGTTTCCTCCCACAGCTCAAAAACATGGATCAAGTCAATTGAGTTCTCCAAATTACCCCATATAGAGTGTGTTTGTGTAAGTGAGTGTGCCCAGTGATATATTGGTGCCCTGTCCTGGGTGTATCTGCCCAGCACCCGAAACGTTCTCCCCTGGATGGGCATGGGGAACCCCCCCGCCAAACCTAATATAGGATAAGGCGTTAGATAATGGATGGATGGATGGATGGATATTTGTTACCAGAATGGGTGGCAGTCTCCAGAGTTCCAGCTTCTTGGTGGCCAGGCGATGGGTTTTACACTTGGAGCAATAGTACAGCTCATCCTCTCCCAGCTCCTCCTCACTGGTGAAAGCTTTTAGGCAGCTCTCTAAGCTGATGGGTTCCGCCTGGGCTCGCCGACTCATCTCCACACTGGTGTGCTCTTCTACCATCTACAGATCAAAAAACAGTGTCAAGGGTTCCCCCATGACCATCCAGGGGAGAATGTCTCGGGCTCTGGGCAGATAGACCCAGGACAGGGCGCCAATCTATCGCTGGTCACACACTCACTTACACAAACACACTCTATATGGGGCAATTTGGAGAACTCAAATGACTTGATCCATGTTTTTGGACTGTGGGAGGAAACCGGAGAACCCGTAGGAATCCCACATGGACACGGAGAGAACATGGAAACTCCACCCGGATGGGGATTCAAACCTGGAATCCCTAGTGCTGAGAGGTGAACGTGCTAACCACTAATCCCTCAACGATTAATTTAACTACTATAATTAGTTTAGTACTTGTTAGGTTCTCAGCACTGTTTCTGGGCAGTTGACCTGCTGTGTGTATAGTTGGTTGCGGTTCCAGTTGTAGCTATTTTAAGACCTTTAACACCTTTCCTGAGTGCTGAGAATATCTGAACACAGCCTCAACCAATGAGCTATTTTCTGTGGTAGACGCTCTACACTACAACACGAGCCTGCAGGATGCTGCATTCAGGTCAGTGGTGCCTCAGTGAACCGTACTGCATTGAAAGTTTGGACTTCTGCAGGGAGGTAAAATCACAGAATTGATAATTTTTGTCCCTCGTGCTTTCGTAGATCAGGTCTGAGACAGAAGCAAAGCTTTAAAAACACAAAGTGTTCTCTCTGAGCCTGTGCAAGCTATCTGTTACACTAATACTTTACCTCTGCAGACCTGACACTTTTACTGCCTATTGCCGTTTTTAGTGTTTTCCCTTATTCTTCAAACTACGGCTGATCGATGGAGTGGATTCATGTCTCTTTAGGATTTCAGTATAATTCGCTTGTCGATATGCATCCACCCACATTCCCGTTTTATTAGGTACATTTGTAAACCTCATCATTTGTTTAAGACTGTAAAACACTGTTCTGGAGCCAGTTCCACAAAGATCGACAAATAAGGGCTTAGATTTAACAAATGGTCAGGTTTCAGATGGAAGTTTTAAGTCCATGTTTTGCATTAAACAGTTTAGTTTTCACAATCTTAAGCAGACCTCGTTAATTCAATCAACTCTGGCTAGATTGAGTCTATTTTTAAGCTAAAAAAGAAAATCAATATTGGACCGGGGCGACGCGGTGGCTTAGTGGTTAAAACATTGATCTCTCAGAGCTGCGGAGTTTCCATGTTCTTCCCGTGTCAACATGGGTTTCCTCCAGGTCCTCCGGTTTGTGGCGTTTCTCCCAAGTTAAATCTGCTGCTCTAAATTGTCCCTATTTAGTGTTTGTGTAAGTGTGTGCTCAGCAAAGAATCGTTGCCCTGTTCTGGGTGTATATGCCCAGCACCTGAAATGCCCCCCCCAACACCTTTCATAATCCAAAAACAAGCGAAAGATAATACGTGGATGGTTTCCCCAATAAGACTTGGTCCTCACAAGGGTTTTCCCCTATAATAAGGGGGGGGGGGGGGGGGGGGGGGGGGGGGGGGGGGGGGGGGGGGGGGGGGGGGGGGGGGGGGGGGGGGGGGGGGGGGGGGGGGGGGGGGGGGGGGGGGGGCAAACAAATCGCACACTAACGCATCACCACCATTGTATCCATATCACTGCAGTACTCAGAATCATCCACCACCCCAAAACCTCCGCAGGGTTTTGATCATTGTAAAACATACTAAAGCAGACTAAAAAAGTACGTAGAGAAACAGATGGACTACAAAATCTAATTGTTGAACTATAAGTCCATCTGCTGTATATGATTAATGGAACTTATTTATAATAATATAAATAATATATATATATATATATATATATATATATATATATATATATATATATATATATATATATATATATATATATATATAATATTTATACAATAACATGGCAGGTGAGCGTGATTTATATATATATTCATTCATTCATTATCTTTATCGTCTATTAGGGTCGCGGTGGGGTTCCCCATGCCCATCCAGGGGAGAACATCTCGGGTGCCGGGCAGACACACCCAGGACAGGGCGGCAACCCATCGCTGGGCACACACAGTCACTCACACAGACACACTCTATATGGGGCAATTTGGAGAACTCAATTGACTTGATCCATGTTTTTGGACTGTGGGAGGAAACCGGAGAACCCGGAGGAAACCCACGCGGACACAGGGAGAACATGGAAACTCCACCTAGATGGAGATTCGAACCGAGAATCCCTAGTGCTGAGAGGAGAACATGCCAACCACTAAGCCACCGTGCCACCTTATATATATATATATATATATATATATATATATATATATATATATATATATATATATATATATAAATAAATAAATAAATAATCAGCTCAGTGGTTAGGGTTGGGCTATCAATCTGAAGGTTTGTGGTTCAAATCCCAGGTCCACTAAAGTTACCAGTGTGGGTCCTTGAGCAAGACCCTTAACCCTCATTGCTCCAGGGATGTTGTGATGAACCCTTTGCTCCCTTTGTAAGTCGCTTTGAATAAAAGCGTCTGCGAAATGGCCAAAAAAATAACCATATAAAAAAATATATATATTTAGTACAAGTTGTAAAACAAGTTAATTAGCTTCAAAATAAGATTAATGGAACATACCCGTTCCTCAGAGGTCTGATATCGGAGGTGCAGGGCTGTCGGGTCCCAGTCTACAGCAATGTAGGCATTTCCCAGTGATGCCCTGTCCTCGTTACACTCCACTGTGCAGCCTCTGCAGAACCTGGCACAGAGACGACAGCGCTCATCACTCACTGCAGCGCACATGCGTATACTCGCACACAAACATGATGAATGACTTACCTGTACCATGGGCACCAGGCACAAGAGTTTCCATCTTTCTGCACAGCCCGCAGGGTAAAAGGGTAGTGGTAACCCAGGCTGTCATCACTACAGAAACACAAATTATACGGTATTATAAAAAAGACAAAAACATGAACCAAAGACTGTACTATGTACTGTGCTTAGAAAAATACAACGTGTTATATTAATTAGATGCGGATTTCAATCATTCATTTATTTTTAAAGACACTTATGTGATGCAGTCGCAGGCATAAGCTTGTGCTTGAGGAACCAGCCTTTCAACCTGAAAGTCCCTGGTTCAATTCTCATTCCCACTCATTGCAAGGCTAAGCACAGTGTGTAAGCACAGTAAGCAAAATAAATATCTCTATGTTATTACATTTATATTTGGTCATTTAGCAGATGCTTTTATTCAAAGTGACTTACAAGGTGAGCACAGGGTTATTCACAACATCCCTGGAGCAATGAGGGTTAAGGGTCTTGCTCAAGGACTCACACTGGTAACTTCAGTGGACCTAAGATTTGAGCCCCCAACCTTCAGATTGATAGCCCAATGCCCTAACCACTGAGCTTACCTTTATTATGTTATATAGGAGCCTATCCCTGCGGCACGGTGGCTTAGTGGTTAGCACATTCGCCTCTCAGCGCTAGGGATTCCCGGTTCGAATCCCCATCTGGGTGGAGTTTCCATGTTCTCCCCGTGTCTGCGTGGGTTTCCTCCGGGTTCTCCGGTTTCCTCCCACAGTCCAAAAACATGGATCAAGTTAATTGAATCCTCAAAATTGCCCCATTTAGAGTGTGTCTGTGTGAGTGAGTGTGTGCCCAGCGATGGATTCTATCTGCCCAGCGCCCGAGACGTTCTCCCCTGGATGGGCATGGGGAACCCCACCGCGACCCTAATAGAGGATAAGCGGGAGATAATGAATGAATGAATATTCTGAAGTGTTTTAAACAATTATTTAGATAATGAATGAATGAATGAATGAATGAAAGGAGCCTATCCCAGCACCCATTATGAAAAAGGTCCATTATTTGTGCAAATATGTTCACTCACGTTCACACCCGGGGCAATTTAATAAGCCTTATTCAATCAGTTTGGTTTTCGGTTTGTTCGGGAGAACATACAAATTCCCAAATATAGAAAATTAATGTTTAAATTATCAGTGTCACACAAATTACTGTTACATTAATACAGAGCATAAAACCCTGTACTTCGTCTTAATTCTTCATTCTCCAAATAATCAATTTTTGCAGCCTACTTAAAATAATTAACTGTTTGCATATTACTGGACACATAATAGCTCAGGCCTATTAGATTAAACTTTGTGGTCCACCAAATACAGTGAAATCCACCCACATTGTCTTTTTGTAAGCAAATAAAAAAAGTTCAATATAAAACTTTAACATCTAGGTTTTCAGACAAATTATAAGATATATTCTGGAGTGGGTGGCACGGTGGCTTAGTGGTTAGGACGTTCGCCTCTCAGCTCTAGGGATTCCCGGTTCAAATCCCCATCTGGGTGGAGTTTCCATGTTCTCCCCGTGTCCGCATGGGTTTCCTCCGGGTTCTCCGGTTTCCTCCCACAGTCCAAAAACATGGATCAAGTCAATTGAGTTCTCCAAATTGCCCCATATAGAGTTTGTCTGTGTGAGTGTGTGCCCAGCGATGGATTGGCGCCTGAGACGTTCTGCCCTGGATGGGCATGGGGAACCCCACCGCGACCCTAATAGAGGATAAAGCGGGAGATAATGGATGAATGAATATTCTGGAGTGTTTTAAACAATTATTTGGTGGGTGGCACGGTGGCTTAGTGGTTAGCATGTTCTCCTCTCAGTGCTAGGGATTCCCAGTTCCAATCCCAGTCTGGGTTGAGTTTCCATGTTCTCCCTGTGTCTGTGTGGGTTTCCTCCGGGTTCTCCGGTTTCCTTCCACAGTCCAAAACATGGATCAAGGTGAATTAAATTCTCCAAATTGCCCCATATAGTGTGTTTCTGTGTGAGTGAATGTGTGCCCAGCGAAAGATTGGCGGCCTGTCAGGGTGTATCTGCCCAACATCTGAAACGATCTCCCTTGGATGGGCATGGGGAACACCCCCCGCGACCCTAGTAGAGGATAAAGCGGAAGATAATGGATGGAAAGCCATTATTTGTTTAAAACATCATCACTGTTTGCTTAATCACAAGACAGAATAAATGCCATCCTATAATTATCTACCTTATTTAGTTGAATTCGTATTCACTTTAAGAATTTTTCTCTAATATATTTGTATCTAAGACATGTGGAAAAATCCACAGAGCTTTTATATTTGCTTGTATACTGAGATGTGCAGTGTCAGCATTTTATTCTTGCTGCAATGATGTCAAGTTTTGAGTCAGCAAGCTGCATCCACGATAAAAGTCTCTAACGTGTTAAAGAAATAAAATGGAAACCTGTTGCTGCTCTGCCCACACCGATTGCAGGAGTGATTTCAGCCGCTGATTAACGACAGGCAGAGCAAAGTTAAGGAAAAGCTCTACATCAAAGTCCAGCTCTGATAAACCCATTCAGAGATAATAGTCAGGCCATTGACAGGTGAAGTGTGATATCAGGAAGGAATTAACTGACCAGTCCTGAGCATGATTGCTGGCCTCCTGTGGCGGTAAAGGGCTGGCGAGACGGGACACCTGGATCCATACGGCATCATACAGGTCCTTCTTGCTGGTGTTCACTGTGCAGGGCACGATGAGGGGCATCCCAAACAAACTCGGCCGATTTTTCTGAGACGAGAGGAAGTACAGCTCCGTCCGCATCTGAGGACGAGACAGAATTGCCGTCGATATTGCGGCTGAATAGATAAATCGGCATAGAAATGAAATGTGGATGGAACCAGTTACCATTTTTCGGTGCATGGCAATGATGTAGCCAATAAACGGACTGTCCTGCACTAAGGTGGCATGTCCATTGGGGATACCATTGACGAGGCTCTTATCAGAACTGAGAGGCTCCACCGTATTCGATACCCCATTTCTCTCAGGCACACCGTGCATTGCTGTGCAGGCTGTTCCGTTGGGGACGAGCCCAGGTTTCTCAGCATGGCCGTTTCCGATGTTACCGTTAACCAGGGGAGCGGTTTCTAAACAGAAAAAGACATTTAAACAAGGAAAAGATGTTATTTAGGTGTGTGTGTGTGGTATCTCAGTAGGTTCAAATCCCAGGTCCAAAGCCCTTAACCCTCGTTGCTTCAGAGATTGGGGATAATTGTAAGTCTGCTAAATGACCTGATGTTAATGGAGGTATACTTCCTCACCTGCTGTAGCTGGAGGCATGATGGAGGTGGGAGAACCAGGCACAGGAATTTCAAAAGCACACAGAACATTCACAGACAGACGCACCTTCTGGTTGTCCAGAGGAAAATTCTAGGGACAAAGGTTACAGTTAATAAATGTCTGCCTTTATCAGGCTTTAAAATTTTACTATCCATAATCAGTAATACTAATATCATGTTCAGCAAAACTACTTTATATTCAACCATTTAATCCATGGTTATTACAAAAAAAGATTGAATTCATTTAATACCTACGAAGATGTGAATATACAAGATAGTACATTATAATTTTTGTAAATGTTTTTGTTTTTAGTAAAAACTGTGTGTCAAACAAAACTCAGTGGCCAACTTTTGCTACATGACAATGTGATTCAAGGATGTTCTTTGGGCATGACATGGAAAGAACCAATCAGAGTGTTACTTGCTGTTCCCTTAAAGAGTCTGGTACGGTCTTACTTTATATAAGAAATAAGAAGCGTTATGTTTAGAGAAAGAAAAGTGAATTACAGCATTAAAACCTCAGATCTGTGAAACATGATGGTGGTAGCATTATGAATTGGACCTGTTTGGCTGTATAAAAACAGTAATGGAACCAAAGATTCTGAATAACACCAGCTAATTCTAAAGGCAAAATGGCAGGACATGTCAAGGATTCAAGGGGACATGTGGTACATGAGATGTAAACGAAATTCCGTTTCACGGACCCAGTTTACCCTATGTGGTAGAATTATTATTATTTTTATTTAAATATTACGTGCGAAAAATAAATAAATAAATAAATAATAATAATAGGGCAGCACAGTGGTTTAGAGGTTAGCATGTTCTCCTCTCAGTGCCAGGGATACCCCAATCTGGGTGGAGTTTCCATGTTTTCCCCGTATCGGCGTGGGTTTCCTCCGGGTTCTCCGGTTTCCTCCCACAATCCAAAAAAAAGGATCAAGGTCAACTGAATTCTCCAAATTGCCCCATATAGAGTGTGTCTATGTGAGTGAGTGTGCCCAGCGATAGATTGGCGCCCTGTCCTGGGTGTACCTGCCCAGCGCCCGAAACGTTCTCCCCTGGATGGGCATGGAGAACCCCCCACGACCCTAGTAGAGGATAAAGCGGAAGATAATGGATGAATTGATGATGAGCTCAGGGTTTCCTCCGGGTTCTCCGGTTTCCTCCCACAGTCCAAAAACATGGATCAAGTTTAATTGAATGTTCTAAACTGCCCCATATAGTGAGTGTGTGCCCAGTGATAGATTGGCGCCCTGTCCTGGGTGTATCTGCTCAGTGCCCAAAATGTTTTCCCCTGGATGGGCATGGCCTTGAACATGCCTCCCGACCATAGTACATGATTAAACAGAAGATAATGAATGGAACATTTATAAAAAAATAAAAAAATAAATAAAAATAAATAAATAAATAAATAAAAAAAAAACAACATTTTAAGCAAACCTGTACCTATATCCAAAAACTGCTGAATGTGCAAGGAGCTCACCTTGATGTTGGATGAATGCACCTCTGCCAGCAGAATCTGTTCTGGCTTTAAGCAGCACAATTCGCTGAGTAGCTTTTTCAGACCTGTGTACTTCTCATCCATGTTCAGACGGAGACCATAGCGCACTGGTGTCGATCCGTCCAGTTTAATAACTGAAATACATACAGGCTCCATTCAGCCTTGTTTAAGTCCACTAGAGGTTTTATTACTGATGCCCTCACGCTTTGCTGCTTCTCACCTGTGATTTCTAAGTGCATTGAGCTGTCCATGGGTAGAGGCAGTGACAGGAAGTTGAAGGGATCAAAGCGAGCGCTTATGTGGCCACATGTTTTGCATTTCACTTGGGACTTCAGCTGGCCATGAAACAGATCCGGGGGGGGGGGGGGGGGGGGGGGGGGGGGGGGGGGGGGGGGGGGGGGGGGGGGGGGGGGGGGGGGGGGGGGGGGGGGGGGGGGGGGGGGGGGGGGGGGGGTCACTTTTTTTTTTTTTTTTTTTTTTTTTTTTTTTTTTTTTTTTTTTTTTTTTTTTTTTTTTTGGGGGGGGGGGGGGCACCTCAGCTGCATTAGTTGCAGGGGTGCACATGCTAAACAAGGTATTGTTCATTGCTATGTGTGGTATGGAAGATAAGCAAGAT
The DNA here is from genome assembly GCA_019802435.1 of Corydoras maculifer. Lineage (NCBI taxonomy): Eukaryota > Metazoa > Chordata > Actinopteri > Siluriformes > Callichthyidae > Corydoras > Corydoras maculifer. The sequence goes on from JAFMOD010000155.1 coordinate 767,558, forward strand.
TTACCCAAGATTTTTTGTTCCCTTTATTAATAATAATAATACATTGTATTTATAAGAGCCTTTCACGACACTCAAGGTCACTTTACAAAATAACAATACATAAAACAAAACATATAGGGCGGCATGGTGGCTTAGTGGTTAGCATGTTCTCCTCTCAGCACTAGGGAAATCCCGGTTCGAATCCCCACCTGGGTGGAGTTCCATGTTCTCCCCGTGTCTGCGTGGGTTTCCTCCGGGTTCTTCAGTTTCCTCCCACAGTCCAAAAACATGGATCAAGTCAATTGAGTTCTCCAAATTGCCCCAAATTGCCCCCACACATATAGTGTGTGTGTATGTGTGCGTGTCTGTGTAAGTGAGTATGTGCCCAGTGATAGATTGGCGTCCTGTCCTGGGTGTATCTGCCCAGTGCCCGAGACCTTCTCCCCTGGATGGAGATGGGCATGGGCATGGGGTACCCCCCCACCCCCTGCGACCCTAACAGAGGATAAAGCAGAAGATAATGAATAGATGGATGGTTTTTCGGGTCGTTCACTCACCTCGTTGGCCACTTCCCCATCGGGCCGTCCATCGCTGTCCTTTAGCTCCACATAAGGCTTCTCGTGGACGCGATTAAGGTCCTCGTGCAGTCCATCTAACAGGAATGCCAGTAGTTCCTGGGAGTCCTGCTGCTGGAAGCCGTTGAATCTGGGTGCGTACTTTGCTATCGTCCACTAAATCAAACGACACACACCGTATGTATTATGTTTAGGCAGGTAATTAAATAATAATAAATGATTCAAGGTCAGTTTATACTTCTGTGTTAAATCAGAGCTAAAGGTACGGTTATGCTTAGTACCCTACATAGTACCCTATGAAGCATTATACTTACCTAAATACAAATACACCTCATTGTAACATAAGTGGGCGGCACGGTGGCTTAGTGGTTAGCACGTTCGCCTCTCAGCACTAGAGATTCCCGGTTCGAATCCCCATCTGGGTGGAGTTTATGTTCTCCCCGTGTCCGCGTGGGTTTCCTCCGGGTTCTCCGGTTTCCTCCCACAGTCCAAAAACATGGATCAAGTTAATTGAGTTTTCCAAAATTGCCCCATGTAGAGTGTGTTTGAATGAGTGAGTGTGTGCCCAGTGATGGATTGGCGCCCTGTCCTAGGTGGGCATTGGGAACCCCACCGCGACCCTAATAGAGGATAAAGCGGGAGATAATGAATGAATGAATGTAACATAAGTATATGCTTTGTTGACTTCATTGAAAACATCAGACTTAAAAAGGAGGCATTCAAAATAGCATTGTGTGTTCTGTATATTGCAGGACTTTATAAAAGAGCACTGTTCTGATGTTGTGTACATGCAGCATTAGCTGCTGAATACTACTTTTGAGCACAAATAGGACATGACCAAGCTGTAAAATTAAATTATGTCATTTAGCAGATGCTTTTAACCAAAGGGAATTATAAGTATCCCAACCTAATGATGGGGATTACATGGGGCTTTTAGCCAAGACCTACACTGGTAACTTTAGTGGACTCGGCATTCGAACGCCCAAAGCTTCAGATTGATAATCCCACACCCTTGGGCAGTCAAAGACTTGTGGTAAGGAACCAGTGACTGGTTTGATTCCCAGTACTATGGCTGAAATGCCTTTGGGCAAGGCACCTAACATCAATGGGCAGCCCACTGCTCTGAGCATGTGTGCTCACTTTAATAGTGTGTGTTTCATGTCACTGATGGGTTAAATGTGGAGGACCAATTTCTCTGTGTGTAAACACAGTATGCAAAATTAATTACTGGATCACTTTACATTAACCACTGAGATACCATACCCATCCATCCATTACCTTCCGCTTTATCCTCTGCGAGGGTTGCTAGATTACTAGAATTTGGGCGCTGGGCAGATACACCCAGGACAAGGTGCCAATCTATCGCTGGGCACACACTCACTCACACAAACAAACTCTATATGGGGCAATTTGTAGAATTCAATTGTCCTTGATTCATGTTTTTGGACTGTGCAGCCAGTAGCAAAACACAGTAGTAGTAGTACTATAACGCATATATGATACGCATATATGAACGCAACAGATAATAATAATCATCATTATCATCCATCCATCCATCTTCTGCTTTATCCTCTACTAGGGGCTGGGGGGGGTTTCCCATGCCCATCCAGGGGAGAACATTTCAGGCGCTGGGCAGATACACCCAGGACAGGACACCAATCTATCACTGGGCTCCCACTCACACACAGACACATTCTATATGGGGCAATTTGGAAAATGCAATTGACCTTGATCCATGTTTTTGGACTGTGGGAGGAAACCTACGTGGACATGGGGAGAACATGGAAACCCCACACAGATTTGGATTCAAACCGGGAAACCCTAGTGCTGAGAGGAGAACGTTCCAACCACTAAGCCACCGTGCTGCCAAGATGCCAAACCGTATGTTATTTGGAACACAGCCACGGTCCAAATCAAGGAAACGGCTAATTAAAGGAAACTCTGATCATTCATATACAGACAAAGTGCAGTGTGATGCAGACACGCAGCGTAGGTTACTTGCATAGAACATGGTGAAGCCTCAATATAGTGCTGACACAGAAGTATAAATCAGTCTTAAGTACAAAGTGACCTACCCTGAGCTTCAGAGGTGCGATGTTTTTTTGTGTTCCGCTCCAGAGTTCTTGTACCAAATCTCCGTAGCACTTGGCCATATGGCCTCGCATTCCGATGGGATTGATTCTGTATGAAAGCAATCACTTATTTCTGTGGGCCAAGACCTTGAGAAAAAATTCTGTAAGCCTGATCTCCAAAGGTTTAACGTCTCACCTGTTGAGCTCATAGAGGTGTCTCCCTGAGAGGAAGTATTCAGTGAGAGGCTTTGTGTTGCTCACACACTGAATGCTGGAGTTCATGAAGCATGTATTTCCCAGGTTACTCAAACCTGTAGCACCTTTCTCTGTAGGAACTGTTAGAGACAGAAAAAAGCCAGGTAATTAATACTAATCAGGGCTGGAACAATACCAGTAGTAAAAGCACGGACATTTGCCTGGATATAAATAACCATCCAGCCATTATCTTCTAATTTATCCTCTACTAGGGTCGCGGAGGGGGGGGGGGGTTACCTATGCCCATCCAGGGGAGAACGTTTCGGGCGCTGGGCAGATACATCCACGACAGGGCGCCAATCTATTCCTGGGCACACACTCACTCACACATACACACTCTATATGGAGCAATTTTGAGAATTCAATTGTCCTTGATCCATGTTTTTGGACTGTGGGAGGACACCGGAGAACCCGGAAGAAACCCACAAGGAGAACATGTGCTCCACCTAGATTGGCATTTGAACTTGTTTCAGATTGGAGGAATTCAAGGTGTAACAACCGTCCATTGTAGTGGATTAGTGGTTAGCATGTTCTCCTCTCAGCACTAGGGATTCCCAGTTCAGATCTCAATCTGGGTGGAGTTTCCATGTTCTCCCCGTGTCTGTGTGGGTTTCCTCCGGGTTCTCCGGTTTCCTCCCACAGTCCAAAAACATAGATCAAGTCAAATGACTTCTCCAAATTGCCCCATATAGAGTGTGTTTGTGTGAGTGAGTGTGTGCCCAGCAATACATTCTCCTCTGGATGGACATAGGGAACCCCCCCCCCCCATGACCCTAGTAAAAAAAAAAGCGGAAGATAACAGATGGATGGACAACCGTCCGTGTCACAGCTTCCCCCCCCCACACACACTTTAATAAAGCAACGCAATGAATCAGCACAAGATGTGGAATCCATGACTTTGGTCATGCCCGCTTCCTCTTTAATTTGTCACTCTGCTACATTTGAATTCATCGGCAAGATGTCGAGATTCAACATTCCATCAGATAATCGCTTTTTAGTTACACTGCTCTGCTGAGTATGCATGTTCCGCTGACGTCCGTTAATGTTTTGCCATCATGTGCCAGTAATTACAGAACTGTGACAAGCGAGGTTCTACAAAGGCATGGAGACCTGACTGAGCACTCTGTTCTGAACTTTTGAATGTTACCTTTGTGTCTGTCGATTTTGCTGCTGTTCGCGATGAAGGACATTTCCTCCGGCCAGCTCATATCTTTGTTGCGAACTAGTGAGGAGAACAAAACGGAACGAGTTTATTTCTTTGCTTGTTCGTTCATCACATCAACACCGACAACAACAATACGCAAAAATAACAAAATTCTTTTTTAATGGTGTCAATTTCTTTCTTTCCTTCTTTCTTAATAGTCTTTTTTATTGTTTTGGAACATTAAACCACAACACAAAAGACATATATACATAAACAAATAATGATTAGAGGTACTATAATAATGATTAGAGGTACTATAATAATGATTAGAGGTACTATAAATAACATGAAATAATAAACAAATAAATGAAAAATATATAACAAAATAAGAATAAAGAAATAAATAGAAGATGCTAGACCAGTCATCCTTAGAGTGCAATATAAAGACTTGAGAGCAGTCACAGGGAAAGGTAAACACTAAAATCTCAGCTGATTAACGGAAATCCAGAGTTGGTACATCACCGTCTGGTACGGTAGCTGCTCCACCTGTGACAAGTAACCGATGCTGGGTCGCATCGGTTACTTGCATAGAACATGGGCAAGTGTCCGATGGACAGGGCGCCAATCTATCGCTGGGCACACACTTACTCACACAGACACATACACACTCTATATGGGGCAATTTGGAAAAATCAACTAACCTTGATCCATGTTTTTGGACTGTGGGATGAAACCTAAGAACCTGGAGTAAACCCACACGGACACGGGGAGAACATGGAAACTCCACCCAGATTGGGATTCGAACCAGGAATCCCTAGCGCTGAGAGGAGAACAAGCTAACCACTAAGCCACCGTGCTGCCTGGTGTTAAATGACTTCATCCTAAATTAATTCTGCGTGTGAAGAATGAAAATAACCATATCCATAGAAATCCATAGAAAACAAAATTAAGTAATTATCACCAATTAGTTCATTAATTGGTCTTTTTTTAAGTGGTTCATGTGTGCTCATCGACGATGAACAATTGTGCGAAGTTTCAGCGTAATGGGATAACGGGAAGTGAGTGAAATGGCATTTGCAAACAATATTAACAGACACACAGACAAACAGATTAAGCTAATGGGGGGGGGGGGGGGTAATAATCTTACCTTCAATCACCAAGTGCTGCTCATCTTCAATTTTCAAACTTTCTAAAGTGTGCTCCTCGTCATCGAGAAGAGTGAGATAATTCTGAACAGACGTTGAGAGGAGAGTACAAATGTTAATCCTCACTGTTTAAGAGGTTCATGCATCCAAAGAACAACATGAGATGGTTATCCATTTGAGTGAGTGGTAGATCAGTGGTTAGAGTGTTGGGTTATTAATCCATCCATCCATTATCTTCATCTTTATCCTTTATTAGGGTCATTGGGGGGGTTCCCCATGCCCATCCAGGGGAGGACATCTAGGGCATTTGGCAGATACATCCAGAATAGGGCACCAATATATCACTGGGCACACACTCACTCACACAGACACACTCTATATAGGGCAATTTGGAGAAGTTTTTGGATGGGGGGTGGGTCCCCATGCCCATCCAGGGGAGAACGTCTCGGGCAGATACACCCAGTACAGGGCGCCAATCTATCGCTGGACACACACACAGACATTCACACAAAAACACACTCTATATGGGGCAATTTGGAGAATTCAATTGACTTGATCCATGTTTTTGGACTGTGGGAGGAAACCGGAGAACCTGGAGGAAACCCACGTGGAAACGGGAAGAACATGAAAACTCAAACCAGATTGGGATTCGAACCGGGAATCCCTAGGGCTGAGAGGAGAACATGCTAACCACTAATCCTCCATGCCACCCCCGCTGTGCCATCCTTATTGTTAAATCAGAGTAGATTTAACTTTATTGTTATTGTGCAGAGTACAAATACAGGGCCGTAGAAGATACATACTTTTAATAACCTTTAGCACGGTGGTTTAGTGGTTGGAACGTACGCCTCACAGCGCTGGGGAGTCCCGGTTCGAATCCCCATCTGGGTGGAGTTTCCATGTTCTCCCCGTCTCCACGTGGGATCCCTCCCACAGTCCAAAAACATGGATTCAAGGTGAATTGGCTACTTTAAATGACCCCTAAATAGTGTGTCTGTGTGAGTGAGTGTGTGCCCAGTGACAGGTGCCCTAAACGTTGTCCCCTGGATGAACATAGCTTCACCCCCCCTCCCCCCGCAACCCTAGCATAGGAATAAGTGGAGGATAATGGATGGATGTTTCTCTGATGGAGCTAATGCTTCAGATACATTATAGTTATGGGGGCAGCCTTAAAGGAACCAGCCTTGCAACTTAAAGGTTCCTGGTTCAATTCCAGGTCCCAACAAGTACCATGGCTGAATGCACTTGGGAAGGGACCTAACTACGATAGCTATACAGGGCTGCTCACTTTACTCAGTGTGTGTGTGTGGTGTGTGTGTGTGTGTTTCAGTGCACGGATGGTTTAAATATGGAGGACTAATCCCCTTAGTGTTAAACTTCACACAGAGTACAGGGTCAGGCATAATTACAGCATCTCAGGAGCAATAAGGGTTAAGGGCTTTGCTCAAAAGCCCACACTAAGAACTCTGCTGGACTCTGGATTTCAACTCCAAACATTTAGAGTGATAACCCACCACACCTTCAGTTAAAATCAGGACCGAACATATGAACCATGCACCAGCCGTACCTCACTATTGTACAGCCACAGGCGCATATCTTCCTCTTTGATGCGCAACCTCTGGGACAGGTACTCATGGATGTGCTTTATAGTGTTCATCCGACTGAAACAGCCCGTGTAGGCCAGCACACGCTTCAAAGGGGCATTAGGAGATGGCACGTTGCCTATAAGAGGGGGGAACAGTAACAGGTTTCAACACAGTATTCAATAAAACATGCTGTGTATTGTTTACAGGAATTTATACAATAGGTTTGATAGATTGGGATTGAACACAGAACGTGGGATAATAAAAAATGATTAAACAATTAAAAAAAAAAGCATAAAACCACACAGAACATAAGGTTTATTGTAAAGATTAGTTGTAAGGTAGCAGCAAGAAAGGGCCGAGTTAATCTCGAAAGATTTCAGAGGATTTGTTATTAGTCCGGACGAATGCAATTAAAGCCAGAACAAAGAAAGAACAAATCAACACGAAGCCAAACAAATAATTAAGGAACAAATCAATACAGCAAAGCTAATTAATGATGCCCAAAGTTAAAACCCTTTAATCCCCTGTGCAGGATCATTAGAAGCAATCAACCGGAGAGAAGCACCCATTTCTTCCCATCACGCCCGGCAGACGCAGAGCTGTGACGGAGAGGTGAGCCGCCTAACTGCTTCACTGCAGCCTGCCATCAGATAATGCAGAATGAGATTAGTGAAGCTCTCCTGCTCACTAGAACACAGCTCCAGTGCTCCACAATCAGGTTAGGGCAACGTGCGCCCTTACAATCTGCTTTTAGGGGAAACCTGATAATCAGCTGCATAACCGAATGCGACCTTAAACAAACAAGGCGCTACACGGGGCTGCGGGGCAGAGATGGGTACTGGGATTGATCATAAGGTGGGATTTTGGTTTAGTATTGCTTGCACCAATTTCCGTTTAAGGAGCAGTGGAGGACAGGGGGCGGAGCCTCTCTCTTGCTGCCGGCTTACGTTACCTCGGGGAAAGTGGGGAGGTAACATTCGCAGGCTGATCATACCCATATTAACCCAGATGTTGGACTGAGGGGTGCGGGTGGCCGGCTGCTGCCGCAAAAAGAGCAGATAACGAGGGAAGAGCTCCAGCTCGGTCAGGTCCCGGCTGTCAGCTTTGATGACCTGAAGAGAAAAAGAGGAGAGGGAGGAAGAGGAGGCAAAGGCATGTGTCATTCATCCCTCTGGGTCATTCAGTCAAACATTCTGGGTTTTAAATAATAAAATACAACACTTGTAGAACTCGGGCGGCATGGTGGTTTAGTGGTTAGCATGTTCTCCTCTCAGCACTAGGGATTCCCGGTTCAAATCCCAATCTGGGTGGAGTTTCCATGTTCTCCCCGTGTCTGTGTGGGTCTCCTCCGGGTTCTCCGGTTTCCTCCAACAGTCCAAAAACATGGATCAACATGGATACATTTACATTAGGTCAATTAGCAGATGCTTTTATCCAAAGCGACTTACAAGGTGAGCACAGGGTTAATCACAACATCCCTGGAGCAATGAGGGTTAAGGGTCTTGCTCAAGGACCCACACTGGTAACTTCAGTGGACCTGGGATTTGAACCCACAACCTTCAGCTTGATAGCCCAATGCCCTAACCGCTGTGCCACCGCCCCCTCTATTCTCTTACAGAGTATAGAGTGTGTGTGTGAGTGTGTGCCCAGGGATAGATTGGCGCCCTGTCCTGGGTGTATCTGCCCAGTGCCCGAGACGTTCTCCCCTGGATGGGCATGGGGACCGGTGCATGGAGAAGTGAAGTGTATAAAGGTATATAGATAATATGAACATAATAAATGCATAATATGAACATAATATGAACATGACAAAGTGCATTAAAGTACAGAAGGTGCAGAGAAGTGGTTGTGCAAAGATTTACATTACATTACATTTACATTTGGTCATTTATTGGACGCTTTTATCCAAAGCGACTTACAAGGTGAGCACAGGGTTAATCACAACATCCCTGGAGCAATGAGGGTTTAGGGTCTTGCTCAAGAACCCACATTGGTAACTTCAGTGGACCTGGGATTTGAACCCACAACCTTCAGATTGATAGCCCAATGCCCTAACCACTGAGCCACCGCGCACTTTATACTCTTACAGAGTATAGAGTGTGTTTGTAAGTGTGTGAGTAAGTGTTTGCCCAGCGATAGATTGGCGCCCTGTCCTGGGGACCGATGTATGGAGACGTGAAATGTATAAATGTATATAGATAATATGAACATAATATGAACATGATATAAAGTGCATTAAAGTACAGAAGGTGCAGAGAAGTGGTTGTGCAAAGATTTACATTCATTACATTTGGTCATTTAGCAGATGCTTTTATCCAAAGCGACTTACAAGGTGAGCACAGGGTTAATCACAACATCCCTGGAGCAATGAGGGTTAAGGGTCTTGCTTAAGGACCCACACTGGTAACTTCAGTGGATCTGGGATTTGAACCCACAACCTTCAGCTTGATAGCCCAATGCCCTAACCACCTAGCTACCTTGCCCTGTTAAGAGTTATTAAAGTGTATGTGTAGCATTCACAAGAATAACCACCTTAGGAAAAAAAAATACTTTTCCTGAGTCTGCTGGTGTGGGAACGGAGGCTCCTTTAACGCCTCCCAGATGGTAAGAGGCTGAAAAGTCCATGATTCGGGCTGGGTAACATCCTTAATGATAGGGCCTTGAAGACACATACTTTTAGTAACCTTTAGCACGATGGCTTAGTGGTTAGCACCTCACAGCGCTGGGGATCCCGGTTCGAATCCCGATCGGGGTGGAGTTTCCATGTTCTCCCCGTGGGTTTCCTCCAGGTTCTCCGGTTTCCTCCCACAGTCCAAAAACATGGATTAAAGGTGAATTAACTACTCTAAATTACCCCTATATAGTGTGTCTGTGTGAGTGAGTGAGTGTGCCCAGTGATAGATTGGCACCCTGCCCTGGGTGTATTTGCCCTAAACGTTGTCCCCTGGAAGAACATAGAATCACCCCCCCCCCCACCGTGACCCCAGCATAGGAATAAGTGGAGGATAATAGATGAATGTTTTTTCTGATGGAGCTAATGCTTCAGATACATTACAGTTATGAGGGGAGCCTTAAAGGAACCAACCTTGCAACTCAAAGGTTCCAGGTTCGATTCCAGGTCCCAAAAAGTACTATGGCTGAAGTGCCCTTGGGAAGGGACCTAACCACGATTGCTCCCCGGGTGCCGTATACAGAGCTGCCCACCGCTCCGGGCACATTTGCTCACTTTACTGAGTGTGTTCCTTGCCCTGTCCAGGCAGCACTTGCTATGCATGTCCTAGATGGTGGGTAACTCGGTGCCTATGTTGGGATTATAAACAGCCTGCACCTTTAAAGCTTACATGTTGTGCATTCAGTCAGAATGAGTGGGGTTCACAGTTGCAGTGTGGAATTCCTTCACCTCTTATTAGAGGGGAGTGTGTTATCTCCAATGTGCCTTCTGATGAGGATACTTTAGTCTCATTGTGTGTCAGGATAAATAGTCATACTAACACTAACCATAGCAATTCATTTTTCCCCCACTAGATGGATTAGTGGGACTGAACCATGTGGCTGACTACTCTGTCGCATAATGAACCATGAGATAATTGCAGGAATGAAGTATAAATAAAGTGATCTATTTTGGCTTTACACACACGCTTGTATTGTGTGTTTGTGTGTGTGTGTGTGTGTGTGTGTGTGTGTGTGTGTGTGTCTGTGTGAGTGTGTGTGTGCCCAGCGATAGATTGCCGAGCTCCTGAAACATTCTCCCCTGGATGGGTATAAAAAAAACAACCCTAGTAGAGCATTAAGTGAAAGATAATGAATGAATTAATGATTTATAGTGAGTAAATCGGGGGGGGGGGTAATTACTATCTCCATTAGCATGTGTTTGAATTGTGGGAATAAAGAAAGCAGAATACCTGGAGAAAACCCACTCAGGCACATGAAGGACATGCAGACTGCACACAAAAAGGATCTTCTGTTTGCCCCAACTGGGAATCAAACCTGAGACCTTCTTGCCACATGGGGTAGTGCTAACAACTGCACCACTGTGTCATCGTTGATTTACTAATGACCACTAATTGGACACGGTGGCTTAGTGGTTAGCACGTTCGCCTCTCAGCACTAGGGATTCCACGGTTCGAATCCCCATCTGGGAGGAGTTTCCATGTTCTCCCCGTGGGTTTCCTCCGGATTCTCCATTTTATGTAATTAATTATATATACTATAATTATATAAATTATTAATAAATTATTATTATTAATATTTTTTTTAGAGTAAAGTAATGTGTGACGGTGCACAGTGGTTTAATGTTTAGCATGTTCTCCTGGGTGGAGTTATTCATGTTCTCCCTGTGTCCGCGTGGGTTATCTCCGGGTTCTCCGGTTTCCACCAACATTACAAAAACATGGATCAAGGTCAATTGAATTCTCCAAATTGCCCCATATAGACTGTGTTTGTGAGTGAGTGTGTGCCCAGTGATAGATTGGTGCCCTGTCCTGGGTGTATCTGCCCAGCACCTGAAACGTTCTCCTCTGGGTGGGCATGGGGAACCCCCCCGCCACCCTAATAGAGGAAAAAAGCGGAAGATAATGGGTGGATGGATTTTTTTTTAGGGTGGCTTAGTGGTTAGCATGTTCTCCTCTCAGCACTAGGGATTCCCGATTCGCATCCCAATCTGGGTGGAGTTTCCATGTTCTCCCCGTGTCTGCGTGGGTTTCCTCTGGGTTCTCCGGTTTCCTCCCACAGTCCAAAAACATGGATCAAGTCAATTGAGTTCTCCAAATTGCCCCATATAGATGGTGTCTGTGTGAGTGTGTGTGTGCACAGTGATAGATTGGTGTCCTGTCCTGGGCGCATCTGCCCAGCGTCCGAAACTTTCTCCCCTGGATGGGCATGTGGAACCCCCCTCTACCCTATTACAGGATAAAGCGGAAGATAATGGATAGATGGATGGTGACACCTGGAGCAAGAAGTTATTACTACTGCTACACCAGACGTATTCGACGTATTCAAGGCCAGGACTTTTATAGTATATGTATGGAGTAGGTTGATGGACATTACGCCTGCAGAACCTGCCTGATTTAGACATGTTTCAAAAAACGGGCGTACGTACCGGTCTGGGTAGACTGAGGTTGGCACCATACCAGTGGTAGAGTGCCCGCCACACTGGCTCTGGAACGATCTGGAAGTCCTGGGCAGGCATCAGGTCCAGGGTTCTTTTCAGACGTCCACCCTCCATCGTTAACGTGGGGGCCTGAATGAGAAAACATCAAACCGTGCTCTTTAGCTGAGGATCAAATTTTGTTTGGCAGCAGCTTTCATTGCAAAACAGTCATAATTAGTGCTAAATAGTGCTAATTAAAGCAAAGCAATGAGAGGCTGTGCATTATTATGAATTAAAAAAAAGGTGTTGTTAATCAGGAATCAACTCGCTGTTTATATTAATCTGTATTAATGTTACACGTTTTAAAAAAGTCTATTGTATATCACGCATTGATACGAATGTAAAGTGGTCAGAGGTGTGCGTGATTGTCAATAACTTCACGGCTGGACAAACGGCTCAGCCAATCAGATTTGAGGACGGGAGCTACCCATTTTATAATACAGGTTAAATGGCAGCTTCTTTAAAGATAAAGACACAGCGGAGGCAGTGGACCACCTGCTGAATCATTCCATAACCAACAGAGTGTTTAAAACTGCCTTGTTTTTCAAGACTTATTTGTTGTGACTGCACTAAATAACGGTCTATAATCTGTTTTGACAGTAAAAGTGTATCATTACAGAGTGCCAACAAACAACAGTGAACCCCACACAAAGTGAGCCACTGTAGACTTTTACAAAATGGAATGACTGTTTCTTAAAGATTTACAAGCCACTAACAATAAAACCAGATATTCAATGTGCTAATATTCAGCACATTAATGTAATGTGATGCAGTACAATACGAATGAATTAATACAGATTACAGATGTGAACACATTACACACACATACATATACACACACACACATGTGTATATGTATGTGTTTGTGTGCGTGTGTAATGTGTTCATATATACACACACGTGGGGGGGGGGGGGGGGGGGGGGGGGGGGGGGGGGGGGGGGGGGGGGGGGGGGGGGGGGGGGGGGGGGGGGGGGGGGGGGGGGGGGGGGGGGGGGGGGGGGGAGAGAGAGAGAGAGAGAGAGAGAGAGAGAGAGAGAGAGCAACAGACAGATACACAAAGACAGAGACACACACACATACAGACAGGCAGGCAGACATACAGACCAACAGGTAGGCATACATACAGACAAGAGACAAACACACACACACAAACACACACACAGAGAGAGAGAGAGAGAGAGAGAGAGAGAGAGAGAGAGAGAGAGAGAGAGAGAGAGAGAGAGATACAGATATACACACAGACACTCAGACAGGCACACAGACACACACACCAAGACAAAGTCAAACCCTACCCACATGTACTACTCCCCTATTATTAACTATACTACGTTATCATAATCTAACTATAACACAATACAACCCAATTTCACTTTAAACTGAAGTATTGGTTCCCAAATTGTAATATATACCCAATAAAACATACACGCACACACATATTTCTTTGCATTGTGAGCCATTTACATAAACCTTCATTTATGTCCAAAAGCCTTACTCTAACCTGCTAAGCTAAGCTATCCTACCCTACGCTACCCAACTGACCCTAAACTTAAAATAAGATAAGATAGACCTTTATTTGTCCCACAATGGCGAAATTCACATTCTCAACTGCAAGTTACATTGTAAGAAAGGTGAAGAAGACATTCATTCATTCATTTATTATCTTCCGCTTTATCCTCTATTAGGGTCGCGGGGGGGTTCCCCATTCCCATCCAGGGGAGAACGTTTCGGGCGCTGGGCAGATAGACCCAGGACAGGGTGCCAATCTATCACTGGGCACATACTCACTCACACAGACACACTCTATATGGGGCAATTTGGAGAACTCAATTAACTTGATTCATGTTTTTGGACTGTGGGGGGAAACTGGAGAACCCGGAGGAAACCCACGCAGACACGGGGAGACATGGAAACTCCACCCAGATGGGGATTTGAATTGGGAATCCCTAGGGCTGAGAGGAGAACGTGCTAACCACTAAGCCACCATGCCGCGAAGAAGACATTCAGCAATTAAAAAGAAGTTTTAAAAAAATAAAAAATAATCATAAATCTATATACACACAAGATACATTCTAAATTTTATTTTACATTTTCTACATTTTCTAATTTGATAACTCTAATTCGTACCTAAAACATGGAATGAGTTTTAAATGTAAACAATGTGATGTTAGGACCAAAACCTGCTTACAATATGATGTAAACATCACATACATACATACACACACCTACACACACACACACACACGCACGCACGCACGCACGCACCTTCATGGGCTCTGTAGTGACGAGGGGCTGGTTGTCAATGGCTCCAGGCCTCTGTGCAACAAGGTGGTTGGGCAGATGGCCGTTGCCGGAAGAGAAACACTGGCTGTTGTTATCCAAAACATTGTGCTGTCGAGCGAAACAAATGTCGGTGGCAGATGAGCTGACATGTGGCATGTGACCTGTCAACATGGAGATACATGACATCAGAGACCGGCTACAATCAGGACAAACAGTGCTACCTAAACAAGGAGCAGGAAATTATTAATAATGCCTTTAATACCATCATATAACCATGTTTATGAAGCCATGACAACCACACACGAGATATTGTTCAAAGTTACTACACTACAGCAAAACCTCATTTTCTCCGTCCATTTATTTTTATTCTCGTTAATTAGATAAGCCGTAACATTCAATCAGGTTTGAATGCTTTTAGATTAAGCACTTGCTCTGGGGGTTTTCTTCTTTCTTTTTAAAAATGGGTTGGTGGTATTTCATGGTCTGGTTATAATGAACTGCAGTTATTAACTGGGTTTGAAGTGACTTTTATTGGGTATTGGCAAACGTGCTAACCACTAAGCCACCATGCTGTCCTGGTATTATCATTATTATTATTATTATTATTATTATTATTATTATTAGGCGGCAGGGGAGGCACAGTGGCTTAGTGGTTAGCATGTTCGCCTCTCAGCGCTAGGGATTCCCGGTTTCCATGTTCTCCCCATGTCCACGTGAGTTTCCTCTGGGTTCTCCGATTTCCTCCCACAGTCCAAAAACATGGATCAAGTCAATTGAGTTCTCCAAATTGCCCCATATTGTGTGTTTGTGTGCGTGTCTGTCTGTGTGAGTGTGTGCCCAATGATAGATTAGCACCCTGTCCTGGGTGTATCTGCCCAGCGCCCGAAACGTTCTCCGCTTGATGGGCTAATATAGGATAAAGCGGAAGATAATGAATGAATTATTAGGCGGCACTTAGTGGTTAGCATGTTCTCCTCTCAGCGCTAGTGATTTCCGGTTCGAATCCCCATCTGGATGGAGTTTCCATGTTCTCCCCGTGTCCGCGTGGGTTTCCTCCCGGTAATCCGCTTTCCTCCCACAGTCCAAAAACATGGATCAAGGTCAACTGAATTCTCCAAATTGCCCCATAGAAAACATGTGTCTGTGTGTATGAGTGTGTGCTCAGTGATGTATTGGCGCCCTGTCCTGGGTGTATTTGCCCAACACCCGAAATGTTCTCCCCTGGATGGGCATGGAGAACCCCACCGCGACCCTAGTAGAGGATAAAGCAGAATATAATGGATGGATGTTATTATTATTATTATCTGTAATATATGCATTATTGTACTACACCGTGTTGAGCTACTGGCTGCCAAATTTCTTCTGGGATAAATAAAGTATTTTATTCATCTATCTAAAAAGGAGTAATGCGCTTACAAAACAGAGATTGAAGATGTCAGAATGTTATTATTTATTTGGATCAATCAAAAACAGTTGGATGTTCGACTCCACTATGCATCGGGCCTAACAACACCTCTTCCCTATAATTATTCAGATTAATACACAACCTCAAGTGCCTTATTGCTTAATTTAAGGGCGCAGACGGAAGGTGGAGGGTGGAACCCCTGAGCCAGCGTTTGTTCCTCTATGCTTACATTTACATTACATTTACATTTAGTCATTTAGCAGACGCTTTTATCCAAAGCGACTTACAAATGAGAACACCACAAGTCAGAAGCTATGAAGAAAACTAACTATACTGCAAATTCATCAAAGCTGAATGTTATTCGATTTTTTTTATTACAACAGGTATTTGTTAAAGAGATGTGCTTCTGCAACTGACTTCCTATTTGGAAATGAGCTTTGTCTGATCATCTCTCCTCCACAGTGATTAACACGAGGACTTCATTAAGCAAAGGAATGATCCAAAAACTCTGAAAGAATTCTTTAAAAACATTGAAAAAGGCATTGTGTAGTTGTCCAGTAGATTTTTTTAATTGTCAATAATCTATAACAGAGTGAAAATTCCCTCATTAAATATGTATATCAGGTTTTTAGATGATATTGCATTACAATGTTTCTTTGTGCAGAGATCTGGTTCTGTTGTTGGAAGGATGATGCTCTTATCTCGAACGTCCAGTGTTTGCAGGATCATATTTCTCAATTCTAATCAATAATTCTCTTATCTTAAAAAGTTCACTGCAGTTAGGCTTTGATATTTGAAAGCAGAACTGCATTAAGATCAGCTCGAGTGATATCCAAGCTTCCAGTCATCAGCTTTAAATAGATAGAAAACTGCACGTCATAAAGATAACCCTTTGTTTATGTACCTCTGTGTCATTGCCTCCATCTATCCATCATACTCCGCTTTATCCTCTACTAGAGTCACCGGAGGGGGGGGGGGGGTCACCCAGGGGAGAATGCCTCGGGCGCTGGGCAGATACACCCAGGACAGGGTGCCAATCCATCACTGGGCACACACTCACTCACACAGACACACTCTATATGGGGCAATTTGGAGAATTCAATTGACCTTGATCCATGTTTTTGGACTGTGGGACGAAACTGGAGAACCCGGAGGAAACCCATGTGGACACGGTGAAAACATGAAAACTCCACTTCACCTTGCACTGAGAGGAGAACATGCTAACCACTAAGCCACCAGGCCATTACCTGACTCTGAAAAAAAAAAAAAAATTATTAATAATTATATATTCATTCATTCATTCATTCATTCATTATCTTCCGCTTATCCTCTATTAGGGTCGCGGTGGGGTTCCCCATGCCCATCCAGGGGAGAACGTCTCGGGCGCTGGGCAGATAGACCCAGGACAGGGCGCCAATCCATCGCTGGGCACACACTCACTCACACATACACACTCTAAATTGGGCAATTTTGAGAATTCATAATAATTATATAATTAGATATATTATAATAATTATATATATGTAATTAGGCGGCACGGTGGCTTAGTGGTTAGCATGTTCTCCTCTCAGCGCTAGGGATTCCTGGTTCGAATCCCAATCTGGGTGGAGTTTCCATGTTCTCCCCGTGTCCGCGTGGGTTTCCTCTGGGTTCTCCGGTTTCCTCCCACAGTCCAAAAACATGGATCAAGTCAATTGAATTCTCAAAATTGCCCCATAAAGAGTGTGAGTGAGTGTGTGCCCAGCGATAGATTGGCGCCCTGTCCTGGGTGTATCTGCCCAGCGCCTGAGATGTTCTCCCCTGGATGGGCATGGGGAACCCCACCGCGACTCTAATAGAGAATAAAGCGGGAGATAATAGATGGATATATATATAACCAATTATATAAAATATATAATTTCATATTTTATAATTATAAATAAATAAAATAAAAAAAACAAGAAACACGATCTGCCCGGCTGGTCAAGGAGGATAAGTCCCCCACTGAGACTTGGCCACCTCAATGTTTTTAATGTTTCTTCATTAAAAAAAAAAAAAAAAATTTTCTTGCCACTAGCACTTCGGCTTTCTCTTTGGAAGTTCAGCCTTAGAACACTGTAAAGCTGCTTTGTGACAATGTACTATTGTAAAAACATGCTATTTATCTGATTGACCTTAATCTGACGAGATTAGACAACATTAAAGAGCCGGTCATACACTCACTGGCCATTTTATTAGGCACACCACCATGTTTCTATATAAGCATTCTATAAAAGAGGTTATATAACACACAAACACACACCTCTCTACTAATTGGCTTTCGACTGTTATTCCAAGATTATTCCACACTCCACCCGCTGAGCTGTGTGATCCAGGCCTGTGGCTCGTTTTACATTATTTCCGTTGTGTTCACTCATTTGTTTATGTCATAAACACAAAAAGACGAGCAGCATTTATTTATCACTGTCACTACGCAATGAAGCAAACAGAAGAGGAAAATTAAACACCACGCTGTATTTGTTTCCTCGCTAATCGTTTGGTTAATAGTGTCGGCCGAAAAAACATTATTCAGCACATTTCATTTCATAAAAATGCTATTATATCCTGAGCAGATTTATATGTAACAATAGACAATACACATAGCTGGTGTTTCCTCTCTGCTTTAGGATCTGCTTGGCTTTCACAGTGAACATGGTTCGAACCTCAGTCCCTGTTTTAAGGTGGACATGGATACGGCCTCTTTGGTGTTCACAAAGTGCACCATACCAGAAGCTTGAGTGAATGTGGAAATGTGATAAAAGATCAAGCGTACGCAGAGTACTAATGCAGAGTTTGCAGTAGAGCTGCCTCCATCATTAAAGATCCAACACACGCCCAACACGGACTATTCACACTTCTACCATCAGGTCAGAGGTACAGAAATGTAAAATGCAAAACTAGCAGATTAAAGAACTCTTATATAATATACAGTGGGTTGCAAAAGTATTCATACCCCTTGAACTTTTCCATATTTTGTCACATTACAACCACAAACATAAATATATTTCACTGGAATTTAATGTGAAAGACCAACACAAAGTGGTATACAATTGTGAAGTGGAATGAAAGTTATACATGAATCAACAATTTTTTTACAAATAAAAAACTGAAAAGTGCGATGTGCAAAATTATTCAGCCCCCCTGAGTCAATACTT